>MU158730.1:84060-317021 GCA_015888305.1 Antheraea pernyi | reverse complement strand
AAGACGGGGCCCGGCGGCAGCGCTTTTGCTGCTGGGCCAACCGCTGGGGCGGCACGATGAAGTCTATAGAGATCTCGTGCCGCCCCAACTATAGCGGACGACGTACACCGTGGGGTTTTAGTCCGTGCGAGTCGGACATAACCCACCCGCTCCCCCGAGAGGGTGGTGTATCCATAAGGGATTTCCCCACGATAAATAATAAAAAAAAAGGAGCTACTGGTCCGATTTGAAAAATTCTTTGAGTGTTATGTAACTCATTTATCGAGGAAGGTTATAGGCTGTATATCATCACTAATACTAAGAATAAGAGCGGAGCACTAATGAAGAATGTTTCAAAATCGGGGAATTTTTTTCCTGTTGAGAGCTTGTAGCTTTAGTAGAGTTGTAAGGGGTGTCAAATAACATCTAAGCCAACCTCACCTGCGCGTGGTGCACCCTGCTGAATAACGAACGAGGCATTACAAATTCCGCAGGTATTTTACGCAGTTCTGTTAAATAAATATATTTATCTGTGACTAGCCTCTGCCCGCGACTTCGTCCGCGTCGAATAGTTACTTTGGGCTTTTTTTTAGTAACACCGGACGAAGTCGCGGGCAGAGGCTAGTCACAGATAAATATATTTATTTAACAGAACTGCGTAAAATACCTGCGTAATTTGTAATATACAAACAATATCATATAGTTTTTATTTGCATATACAAATTACCTTTCTGATCTTCCCGTTGTCCGCGCATCACTCAAAAACTTCTGGATTGCTTTTAATCAAATTTTAGGTCTACGTCTTACAGCCGGTTCCAATAACGTATCTATCTATAACTGACAGTTAAAACAACTACCTCAGCTAACTATTAGCCCGTTTCTGCGTTTCAATAAATAAGATAGATATAGATAAAGAATTCTATCTTTCCTTATAAACTACCTGCCGAAGGGTCTATCCGTTACCCTAGTTTATAAGTTCATAGAAAAAAAAAGTAAAGCGTTTCAATAACATTTTTACGGTTAACTTTCCTTTGTTCACACTATCCTTTGTTTGATCTTTGTCTATCGCCCGATTTTGAAGGATAATGCGTTATTGTAGGATTCTTAAATAATATATTTTAATAAAAAACCATGGATTTGTTTTGTGATATTAATGATATGGATTTATATGAAGCCGGTGTATTTAATTAAGACTCGGATGATTGGAATTTGAAGATCATAGTTTTGGTACTCGAATAAACTACGAAATTTAATTTACAGAATCTGAACCTATATATTTATAATATGTAAATGTAAACAATATTATGACACTATATTCATAGAAAAAGCACAAACAGCGGCAAATCACGTCAACTTTTTTAAAGTCAAGTCAAGAATAGCGTTTTGTTATTTTACGTCTCGAATTTTAAGTAGATTGTAAAATGACAAGAGCAAATAGTGTTCAATAAATATTATTTTTCAATAATAATTATGTTAAAATGTAGTTTTTAGCGAATCATAATAATTTTAGTAAATATAAATATTAAATATACATATAATGTTTATCTTAAACATGACACTAAATATTTTAAACGCAGAAACAAAACGTACCTGAGGGACGTTCTTAACTGGAGTTAGAAGATCCTATCTATCTGTGACCTTATCCGAGCTTGAGGGAATACTGTTATTGAAACACCAGTAATAGATAGATAAGAAGACACGATATATCTCAGATAGCTACTTACATTTAACTAGAGTTAGATTATTGAGACCGGCCGTTAGACAACTTGGTCGTTATCTAAAGCAGGGATTCCCAAACTGGGCTCCGTAGAATAGTCAATCAGGGTTCTGCGATTTTTTTAAAATTATTAACTATCAAATAATAACACGGTTAATTTCTTTTTTATTATGTCCCCGTTTTTCTTCCCGGCCATTATCCGTGACTTTATTCATTGTATAGCTATTTCTTTGTTTGTAAATTCCGTTTTTAATATTGATTATATTTTTTTTTTAATATTTTAATTTAGTATTTTTTATATTTCAAACATTATTTTGAAATAGCGCAAAATATGTGATGTGAAGGACTCATTATGTAAATAGGTTGGTAGTTAGTAAGCATTCAGCCCGGACTATATATGGCCCAGCAGCGCACATAGCCCGAGACAATGCGCGAATAATGCGTTTCAATTATATTACACATATCTTATACCTTAACTTATATCATAACACCTGATGTAAAGAATAATATAAATATATTATTTAATGTAAAGTTATTAAAGATTTAAGAAACTAGGATTTTTTAACCATTACGCGTTCAAATATTTTTTTTCGCGGAGACGTGGGGCAAGCGATGCTGTGCTTATGTTTGTTCCTCTATACATAATATATATTGTTAATTAGTAAAGGACGCAGAGGAAGTTGCGGGTATAAGCAAGTAATGAAATAAAAAATTAATAATACATTTTTCTTATCACGTGAACCATAGCGAGTGACGTCACAGCTTCCAAAACATTGTTCTGACATTTATAAAGACGGTGTATTCATACCGAAGGTAGATAGATAGTGTTGCTTAGAATAGCGTGACATCCATTTAGCGCCGTGACAACCATTATCGTATTTGGTTGGAAATATTTAAAAACGAAACCCAGCTAAAGCACGAGTAAAAGTTACTGCATTATAATCTTCGATCAAGAATAACTAGATAACGGGTCGGCGCGAAAAATACGTCTCGGTAAATAAGAGCTCACTTCAAATGTGTGCCCTTATTTTGTTTAGTTTGTTTGAAACACAGCCAATGTAAGTCCGTTTCACATGCCGCAGTGTATTCAAAAGATGCAAAAATAATACCCGAAAAAGCAATTTAACGGCCGGAGTATCTTACTTTCGCTAAATACATGTTGAATAAGTTATATTTTAGCTTTAAACTAACTAATAATATCAAATTTTGAACAAAATTACCGATTTTAAACCTGTGATACAAATGATTAGCCTCACCAGACATAAACATGCACATTAACGGGAAAACGTACTTTATTCATTACGTGTTAAGGTTGAATTTTAAATGTTGTTTATGTTATCTTTTCATTTGTTAGGGGTAATTTATTACTTTGCTCGTTTTATCGTAAGTATTAGACAATATTTTGAACATTTGTGACTTTATTACAAGGTGTTATGGTTGTAATTAGGTTGAACTTAAAACAGTTTTAACACTTTTTTTTCTCCTTTTTTAGTAAACAAATAGCTACACGTAAGTATATATTTACGCGGACGGCTTTTACGTTCGACTTGTACGTGACCCTTTGTCTAGTTATTGTTGATCGAAGATTGTAATGCATAGAAAGCGCGAAACTTGAGAATAAACTTTTTTTTCTTTATCTATACATACAATAAGAAAGTAAATCTAACGTGTATATCCTTTTTAGATTTTTGTATAGAAATTTGTTGCAGGTGTCTGGGAATAAGTAATAATATAAATTTCAATAATTTTTAGAAACGTCTCTCTGTCTGTATGTTTGGCCACGCATCACTGCTAAAGTACTCTGCGTTCATGATAAAACCGAAATAATCATAAAGCATATCCTCGAGTAACAATTAGTCTTTGATTCATTAAAATCGATTCACTCTATTAAAAGTTATTGTAATTGTAAGTGATCACCACCGTCCATAGACACTAACAACATCAGGGGAGTCGAAAGTGCGCTGCCGGCTTGTGTTTGAAAGAAAGAAAGTAAAAACATTTATTTGCAACACACATAAGTAAATATGAAAACACGTACAATTAAAAAAAAACATACATATAAACAAAATATAAATATATATATATATATATATTTATTTCTTTATTTTTATGATTTCATTTAACTATTTCATCACGGATATTTTTTTATTTTATTTTATGGACGTTATTGCCTTTATGGCGGTTTCATTCCGGTCCCCGATTGATGGTTAAATGTGTGTGTGGCAAATGGGCCCCGAGTCAGCGTGTATGCTGTTGGAGGTTAGTCCTTCAGCGCTGATTTTTACTCGGGACTGTTTGGGGGAAGGGAGGGAGGGGAAGGGGAGAGGGGCGGTGGGAAGTACAATAGAAAAGTAGATAAGTATAAGGACTTACTACATTCAGAATGATATATTCTTATATAAAGACGGAATTGTATAACGCGCGGACGAGGTCGCGGGCACGGCTAGTCTTGTATAAATTTTATTAAACGTTACGGAGTTGATGTTCAACAATTGATTAATAAAGTTCACTGCCTTCTGATAACCTTTACCCTTTCAGAAGTACGTGGAAAAAGTAAACAGCATGTCGACAATAATAAATGTTTGATTGGTATTTTTTAAACGTTGTCTACACAAAGGAATTTGGACCTTAATTACATTGGAAGTAGTTATTAATGTCGTTTGTGAAGTAATGTACTTTCGCCTTTTAAATATGACGATAAAGTTCATGATCGATCGTTAATAATCTTTAATCTAATCTACGCGATCAATATTGATGTTACACGAAAAGGGATCGTTGAGTTTAGTGAATTTTGGACTCTATTAACTATAGAATAAACTTGCACAAAAACAATATACATAACTTTCTAATGTAGAGTACGAATGAGTTACTTTTTGACCATTTATTCCATACGGGATATTTTATAATATACATATTACTAATGAGTATTAAAAGCCACAACTATATGTTGTAATATTAGTGATATATATAATATACATATACAATACATATAATATTATATACATAGTACGCTAACTTGTACACCACGAAAATGGAAGTTAGGGCTACCATTGTATACTAAGTTTATAAAGCTGAAAGGTTTGTTTGCTTGAACACGCTAATCTTAGGAACTAATAGTACGATTTACACAATTGTATCAGTGTTAGATAGCTCATTTATCGAGGAAGGCTATAGGTAATGTCTCATCACGCTAAGGTCGATAGATGCGGAGCACCAATAAGGAATGTTTGAACATTGGGGTTAACGTACATATTATTTAAAAATATTTTCACCGTCTATGTAAACGAAGTTTTTTTTTTGTTTTATATCATAGGAGGCTAATGGTCAGGTTGATCACCTGATGTTAAGTGATCACCACCATATATAGACACTTTCAACACCAGGGGAGTCGCAACTGCGTGGCCAACCTGTCTTGGGGGAGAGGGGGAGAGAAGTGGAGAGTTAAAGTTAGCGTTAGCCCAAAGTAAATGTTCAACGCGGACGAAATCACGGGCAGAAGCTAGTTTTATTATATAATAGGTTCTGCAGTATTGGCCATTTCATATCAAAATAATTTTTGTTTGGCTAAGAATTCTAAGTTCAAATTAATTTTATTTTAAAAACATGGAATTCTATTTCAAAAAGTCGTCATTTGTTTATTGATTAGTGTTACATTGCATTTCAATCTTTTTTGTCATCATGGATACGTTAAAAATTCGAGTAATTATGGAATATGAGTACCTTCGTGGCAGCAACGCAGCACTAGCGGCACGCAACATCAACGACGTTTACGGAGCTAACACTACAAACCAACGCACCACCTGTTATTGGTTTGCTCGCTTCCGTTCTGGGAATTTCGGTACCTGAAAAATGAACCTCGCGGTCGTCTGAAGACTTTAGTCGATAATGACAAATTAAAGGCGATTGTGGAAGCTGATGATACATAATCTACGGCTGAGGGAAGAGTTTGTTTGGTTGAACGCGCTAATCTCAGGAACTACTGGTTCGATTTGAAAAATTCTTTCAGTGTTAGATAGGCTATAGAAGGCTATAGTATAATATTTATTATTACGTCTTTACCTATGAAATTACCGTTTTGTATGAAAAAAATAAAAAAAAAATTTTTTCATGGATTTTTATTTGTATTAATCGAAGTAATCACCCATGCGATCAATGCATCTTTGCCAACACAGAGGCAGTTTATTGATGCCCTTCTTAAAGAAATCAGCTGGACGGGAGGCAACAAGTTCTTCAAAGGCATTTTGTAAGGCCTCTCGGGTATTGAATTTTTTTCCCGGCAAGGAGTTATCCAAATTCTACAAAAAGTAGTAGTCTGTAGGCGCAAGATCTGGTGAGTAGGGCGGATGACGGAGAACTTGCAACCCCAGCTCTTGCAACTTGGAGACCGTCTGCTCTGCAGTATGAGGTCGCGCGTTGTCGTGCAGGAGCAGCGGAGACGAGCGATTGACCAATGCTGGTTGGAGATGTGCCAGCTTTTCCGTTGCAAGAGCTGGGGTTGCAAGTTCTCCGTCATCCGCCCTACTCACCAGATCTTGCGCCTACAGACTACTACTTTTTGTAGAATTTGGATAACTCCTTGCCGGGAAAAAAATTCAATACCCGAGAGGCCTTACAAAATGCCTTTGAAGAACTTGTTGCCTCCCGTCCAGCTGATTTCTTTAAGAAGGGCATCAATAAACTGCCTCTGTGTTGGCAAAGATGCATTGATCGCATGGGTGATTACTTCGATTAATACAAATAAAAATCCATGAAAAAATTTTTTTTTTATTTTTTTCATACAAAACGGTAATTTCATAGGTAAAGACGTAATAATAAATATTATACTATAGCCTTCTATAGCCTATCTAACACTGAAAGAATTTTTCAAATCGAACCAGTAGTTCCTGAGATTAGCGCGTTCAACCAAACAAACTCTTCCCGTGTTATTACAAAAAAGTTAAATACGTATTAAATAATTGGTTTAGTAAAGTTACCTAATAAATGCACCGCGCTCGCCCGAGGCAAGTTCGCTTTATCCTTTTTCGCAAATCTAATCTAACGTAACCAAAGCGAGACAAAAGAGCAAGATGGCGAACATTCAGCGACCGCGGTGCATTTAATATGGGACCTTTTTAAAGCCAGGGTTCAATACGTATTTAACTTTTGTGTAATAACACCGCTCAGCTTTATGATATTAGTATACTAGTATTTATACTGAAACTTGTGTTCTATGCACCTATATTCAGAGCGGTCTACAATGTTGTAGATTTAACTTTTGTATTCGAATCACAGTGACAGGTTTTTCGTGACAAAGCAAACTAAAAACGTTACACGCGACATGAAAAAAACATTAATATCAATCGAATTAACTAATGTGGTCATTTACCGCGTCCAAGTTAGTGTCATTGTTTAGGTAATAAGTATTTTGTAGCGAAAGAGAAGGATTTTTTAAAATATTTGGCATTCAATCTTCTAGTATATTATTATTATTGAGTACTGCCATTGTCGAGTACGTAATAATGTTATAAGTTTCTTGCTAATATCTCAATGAACTTGCAAGATGGTGGCCGTTTTGTTAGAACTTTCCAGGGTGTTTTTGTGGGAATTCAGAATCTATGCTCCATGGTATTATCTCCCATCCAATAACTAAAGGACGAAAAAGCACAATACCCAAACTATATTAAGTCGAACATCACCAATATTGTAGAATATAGAGCCAAATAACAGAATATCATAATATACATAGTATAAAACAAAGTCCCCTACCGCGTATGTCTATCTGTCTGTTCGCGGTAAACTCAAAAACTACTGAACGGATCTTTATGCGGTTTTCACCAGTGGTGTATAATTTGTCCAGGATTGTTTTATAATCAGGGCGGGACAGCGTCTCCCGGGTCCGCTAGTAAAATATAAAAACCAATACATTACACTCCAAGATCCCGCCAAAAACTCCAAAGGAATATTTAGATATAGTATAAAAAATGTATCATTTAAATGTGTCGTTACCACAACATATACAAAAACCCAAGATGCACACTTAACGTTTCACTGCCGGCACACAAAAATGAGTGCATAATTTTGGATTATGCACTCATTTCGAATAGTCTCGCATCGCTTCGGGCCTTGTAAAAACAACTTTAAATCATACAGGTAAGGTTAAGTTTGCAAAATCATAAGTTTATCGTATAACTATAACCACGTATGTATATTGGGTAGTTTTTGCGGGACGGTTTTGAGCGTTATTTTTATTCGAGTCTGTGTGTCTTGGGTTTTTATATGTAAATGGCCGTTATATTGCAAAATGAGCTAAAACGATTTTAGCCGTTCCTAATATTTTATTATATTCTTCAAGGTCTTTAAATTTTCTACACGTAAAATATGAAGATCATAAAAAAAACCTTAAGAACGACAAAATTTGAACTTCGTTCTCAATGTATGAAAATTTGAAATCTAATAAAAATAAACATGTTATATGAACGACTGGAAATGGGATTTAGCACATTTTGAAATATCGACACAAATATCGACTTAAATAAAATGATAAGAGGTCTGCGCGTTGAACGCGTAAAACTGCTATATTTTTTAAAATTTTATATTTTGATGTTTTTTTTTAAATTTTACTTCTTAGTCAAACTTGATCCCTATCTAAACAATAATTATCAAAACATTTTCATTTAATAAAAAAATATTTACGTTTTAAGATACTACGATTTATATAAACACCACACGTTCCGCTGTTTGTGGTTTTGCTGGGTAGAAGAGGGGCAACCGGTACAGTGCGTATGCGTAGGAGAGGAAGAGTGTTGATCAGTTCTATATAAAAATAGTATTAGTCACTGTTTCTTTTACGTTAGGTTCCACGCCGACGGAGTCGCAGGCACAACTAGTATAAAATATATTGTTGGCAGGGGAAGTCACGAATATCATTAATTTTGCAATTTAAGCGGAGCTTAAGCGGATCAGCGTGCATAAATAATAGTGTTATAATTTATAGATTTATTTGAAAAAATAAACGTTTTTTTGAGATGGTACAACCCTAGTATACTAATAGACGTCTACCTACACTTCAGGCAACGTATGCGAAATGTACCGTCCAGTGAGTAGGCAATTATCGTGATTCTAATGTGGCAGTCCATGACCTCGTGTTCGTGTGTGACCTAGATTGTAATGACAGCATTTTATATGTGGAATTCAAGTATAACAGATTTACTTTTGTACTGTAGCTTTTTGGAGCTTTGAAATTCTGATCTGTAATCTCTTTGTGTGACGAAAAGAGTTGGGTGTAAACACTGTGTCGGGTAGAGTGTTGAAACCACCGGTTGTCGTCCGATCACCGAAGTTAAACGACGGCGGGCGCGGTCAGTACTTCGATGGGTGACCCCCTGGGAACAACACCGCGTTACCTTTGCTTTTTTTTTAATTTCTTATGGGATGGGGCTTATATTCTGATCGGCAACCTTTTTGTGTGACGAATAGTGGTGGGGGGTTAACTCTGTGTCGGGTGAGTGTTAAACCGGTATTTACCGGTTCTCGTCCAATCACAGAAGTCGAGCAACGTAGGGCGCGATCAGTAGTTGGATGGGTGAATACTGCGTGACGTTGGCTTGTTGTATTTTGTTTTTAGTCATTTGTACCTACATTTTTCTGTTTCGTCACTGATCTGATACAGATTTATGTATTTTTATGTTTATCTATACTAATAGTATAAAGAGGTAAAGTTTGTGACGCTGTGAGTTTGTGACGTTGTAAGGGGTAATCTCAGGAACTACTGGTCCGATTTGAATAATTCTTTCAGTGTTATATAGCTCATTCACCGAGAATGGTTATAGGCTATATATCATAATATAAGGCCAATAGGAGCGGAGCAACAATGAAAAATGTTTTAAAATTGGGGCATTTTTCCTTTTGAGAGGCTCCGCTGCGTCTTAGCCCAAAATAACTATTCCGCGCGTGCAGTCGCGGGCAGAAGCTATTAACTAATTATACTAAAATGGTCGAATGAAAACGTTTCTTACGAACGCTGCCTTAATTATGAGATATATGATTGAGGTCTAGAGAAAAGTTGTAGCTTGATAATGCCTATTACCGTCCAACGAAGTGGGCACGGGTCGGCTAGTATAATATGTCCTTATAATACAAAAGTTACACTATCGTGTCTTTACAACACGCCCTTTTTTTATATATATTACAGTTTTGGCTTTTAATCACAATTAAGAGGTGATGTGCGTTGAAGTGGCAACACATTAAAACTAGGAACTGGACAAAATGTAGTTACCGGAATATAGCCTATAGGCAGTGGTAGTCATACTTTTCTAGCCACGGGCAATATAGAACCATATGAGGTATAACTGCGGTTCGCACGTTTATGGATTGGGTAGTTGATACCACCAATCAATTGGTATAGTTTTATCTCTCTCTTGAAATTCTGTGTCTCCAAATTGTTGGGTCAGAGGGGAGCAGACACGATGCTTTTCCGTCTCGTTTTGTCGGTGGATTTTTTATGCCAAAGACAGCAAGGGGGTGTAAGGGGTGTCGAATAACATCTAAGACTTGAGACATCCAAGCCAACGTCACCTGCACCCTGCTGAATAATGAACGAGGCAATGGCGAAAGCGGGGTGGTAGGGTTTTACAGATCTGACTGGGTCGCAACCACCATGTATATGGCGAAAAAGCCCGTCATAGTGATTCGCTTCTGCGCGTCGTGTTTCGGGATCAGCCTGTGCATATCCAGCTTTTCGCAGTCCGGCATGACAGCGGCGACCGGCGATGGATAGTGTGTCACTCGGTGGTCGCCATTGTTTTTAGATTGTACTGTGCTTACCATCAGGCACAGTGCAGTCATTATGCCGTGCTACAATAAAAAAAAAACAACCACGGCCTATCTGATGTTAAATGGTTACCGTCGCTTATGGACAACTGTAACAACCAGGGGCATCACTATTGTGTTGTTGACCGTAAAGAACGGCTTCACGTTTCCCCTCAATCCTGCTAAACCCATTCTTATGCAACGTTCAAAAAAGAAGTGAAGAGAGCGTATAACTCACTGTTCTCTAATACCCGAAGGCAAGGGAGACACTGCTCCCACTCTACCCGACACAGTGTTTACTCCTACCATTTTTCGTCATACAAAAAGATTGCGGATCAGAATTTCAAAGCCTTTGTAAAAAATGTTTATAATATGTGTACTCACGACGCGATTAGTAGGTTCATCCAACGGGCCGTGGACGCTCCGACGCGGGACATGTGGATTACAATTTTAAAATGGCTATAAAAGATAAGAATGAAGCTGCCATAAAGGAAATAATCTCAATGAAAAATGTGTGATACATGTAATATACGTAGCAAACGTATAATATTTAATAGTTAAGGAAAATTAATAACAATACTTGATCACATTTTAAATTATTTTAACAAGACTATTAAAATTAACGACAGCAGAATAAAGGTGCGATCCAAGAGTCTGCAAAAAAAAAAAAAAAGTTATGTAACCCTATTAGATATTTTTTTTACCTGCTGTGTAAACTATCAGAGACGTGTCGCTTGCTTGACCCAGTTTCAACTAACCGAAACACCCCCGGTTGACGCTATTTGCCCTTACAACTTACAATGAATCGATCATTCTGTGCAAGGTCACTTTGGAAATATTAGACGTAGATTTACATGCATTTTTATTTTAAAACTAGCTGTAACCGCAGTTCCGCACGCGTTTTTTTTTTTAAATCGTATTAAAGAATTATCAAATTGTAAGACTATGTACAATTACAGAAGTGCTCTTTAAGACAATTGTAAGTACGATGCGCACGCCACTAAAAGTAACATGTAACGGGTGTACATTAGATATATAAATACTAATAGCGTGCCAAATGAGATTTGTCATCAGCAACACATTTGGAACCTTAACCCACCATATAATTACCTCAGTGCTCACTTACACTGTATAGGGACTAATGAAACAATTACTTAAAATATTATTATAAAGGTTTACATTTACATTACATTTAATATACATTCCAATTATAATTAAGATTTTGTGACTGTACAAAAAATAAACGCTTGTCTGTTCCGCAAGAAATTGAATTATGGAACTCTTTACGTAATACGTTTATAATCTAAGATCCTATTAGGAAGATCTTTATATCATTAAAGTTATTAATAATTATAATGTCCAATTGTAAACAATAAGCTGATAATTATTTCTCTTATTACAAATAAAGAATAAGTTGAAATCTTGCAAAATTGCACGCAGACAAAGTCGTGGGTAACAGCTATTCTAAAATAGAATAACCTCAATTACTTTTTATAAGGCACGCTATCTACCAGTGAAAGTCCCGTGAAAATCGGTCTAACCGTTTTGCTGATAGCACAGCAGGCGAAACCACGGTTAACAGCTAGTATAAACTAAAATTGCTTCAATTACTTTTTATAAGGTCAGCTATCTGTCAGTGAAAGTTTCGTGGAGATTGGTTGCACTATTTTGAAGATAGTACTGCGGGTGAAGCCACGGTTATTAGCTAGTCTAAATTAAAATAGACTAAATTACTTGAAATGATGTCCACTATCTGCTGGTGAATATTTCATGAAAATCGGTCCAATCGTTTTGGGGATAGCATTGCCGACGAAGCCGCGGCTAATACTTAGTCTAATTTAGAGTAGCCTAAGAAAACCGCTGTAATTTCAGCTATGTGTTAGTGAAATTCCTGTCAAAATCGGTTCAGTGGTTTCGGAGATTACCCGGAACAAACAGACAGACCGACAAAAATTTTCAAAATTGCATTTTTGTTATTAGTAGCGTGTATACTTTCGTACCCAACTAGTAAAAAAAAATATTTTGATATTACATACATACACTTCATTTTTATTATATGTATAGATAGAAGAAGATTACATTAATTGGTTCGTCATTGTTTGCATTATTTTTTTTATTGTAACACCCACGTGACGACATTAAAAACATAGTAATCCAAAAATATAGCTATTATCAATATGCTGGAATGCATAAGCCTTTCCGTGTGGCGACTAGATATATAAATATTGGTATGTCTTAGCATCCGGTACAGTCCACGCCAAAGTTTTTAATCACTTTTTTTTTGTCGAACTGACTACGCTATTGAGTTGGCAAGGTCTTAACAGCTTCACCGGACTACAGTTTTTAATCGCACTGAATATAAATGCGCAGAACACAAATCTATACTATATAAGAATGTAAATGCAACGTGTCTGTACTTTTTAGATTTTTGTGAAAAAAATTGTTGTAGACGTCTAGGAATAATTTCGCAACCACCATGTATATGGCGAAAAAGCCCGTCATAGTGATTCGCTTCTGCGGGTCGCGTTTCGGGATCAGCCTGTGCATATCCAGCTTTTCGCAGGCTGGCGTGACAGCGGCGACCGGCGATTGATAGTTTCTCTCTCGGCGGTCGCCATTGTTTTTGGATTGTACTGTGCCATCAGGCTTAGTGCAGTCATTTTGCCGTTGAACAATAAAAAAAAGTAATAAAATAAACATTTAAATCCTTTTTAGTAATGTCATTAATATCGGTTTACTCTATCAAAAGTTATTGTAAATTTAACGACGACGCGCCGTAAGTACGTAGATAAGTAAACGGATTTAATATATTTAGATGATTTTATTAATTACGAGTTTTTTTTTAAATATGGTTCCACACGAGTGAAGTCGCTTATCTCTAAGTACTTATTATATTATATGTATAATATCGATATAACTTAAGGGTAAATAAATGCCAATTTTAGATTCCTATAATGATATTATAGCTCTGTTTTGTATTAAACATTTGACGATATTATGACCAAGCTCGTACTTACAACTATATTCAGAATCGTCAAAAAGATTGGCGAGGACTGTACCCAATGTCGTATTTATCATCTATCTGATAAAATCGATTTGTTTATGTCAATTAACTCCCGCGACAACGATACAGCTGTTATTCGATCGTTTTTTTTTTTATCACGTGTTGTGGAATAATGTGCTCTATCGACACGTTATTACTAATCATTTTTAAAGTAATAAATATTATCCTGGAGTTATTTTATTCATTTCCCTTTGTTATCTAATACGTATTATGTCGCGCCACTTTGGCACACGTGCAAGATATGCGAGCATTCCCAGAGCGCACGGCCGCGGTGCGGTATGAGTTGCCGCAATGACTACGGGCTGTATATTTCTATCGACTTTTAATTTATAATGAGATCTATCGTATAATCACAAAATCAAAATCAAAAATACTTTTTTAATTTAGGCCCTGCGAAGGCGCTTATGAACGTTAAAACTATCACCTATGCGGAAAATAACCTAGTCATCGAGAAGAACCGGTAACAAACTGAATCGGATTTATTTTTTGTTCGCAGGCGCTATGTTCCGTAAATATGCCGCGAATACTGAAACCATAAATAAGGAATGGTAATTTATATGGGATTATAGGGGATAAGTGACAAAATAAAAACAAATAAAAAAAAGTCAATTAAGTCAAACCATATTCATTCATTATTATTTTCAGGCTTGGTTTAAAGAATTTTGTAATATTTTCAATTTAGACTGATATTCAGCAGTGGCATTAGCAATTTGCCTCTTAAAATAACGCTTAGTTCCATAGACGGATCAATTTTCATAAAGAAATCACAAAGCTCATTTGCCATTCTTAAACCTTCACCAAAAAATTTCAGACTAAATGTCACGTTTCCAGTCATCGTTGAAGCCTCTTCTACCATGGGTTGTCAATTTAACATTACCTCCGAGTCGGTTTCACTCAAATCTTCATCTAAGCAACTCTTGAATGTCTGATTCTATTTGTTCGAACCCATCTCGTCCTATTCCAGGTCGCAATATCGACAATGCTTTTTTTTTATATACCTAATAGGAGGCAAACGAACAGGTGGGTCACCTGATGTTAGTGATCATCACCGTCCATAGACACTTGCAACACCAGGGGGGTCGCAAGTGCGTTGCCAGCCTGTGTTTGGGGGAGGGTGAGGGAGGAGGGACGGGGTAGGGGAAAGGGAAGTGGGCCTGTGCAAGCACTGTTGCTTCACGTCGGTTGTCTATGAGAGGGTGGTAGTACCCCGGACGAGCCGACCCATTCATGCTGAAACCAGTAATAGCTTCAGCGTGGCTCTACCACCTACAACTGTTTGCAGTTACCGTTTGAATTTGCACAAATTGCGTTGTTGTAATAAGATCTCATTTACTGTTTTATTACTCCATTTGACGACGTGTTTACAAAGGATACCGAATCCTTTTTAAATAAATATGTTTGTACCGATATCCAGATTACATCCGCGAATATAGAAATCTTTAGCCGTGAATATAAAAATTGGGTCGCATTTTTTTAATCCGCGAATGAAGGAAGCGCGAATAAGGAGTTTTTATTGTACATATTTTCATATAATCAGTTCAGTTATAATCGTTATTGACGAGTGCATAGCCCCTCTATTTATTTCTATTTTTAACCGACTTCAAAAATAGGAGGAGGTTATCAATTCGACTGTATTTTTTTTATTTTTTTATGTTTGTTACCTCATAACTTTGGACTGGGTGAACCGATTTTGATTATTCTTTTTTTATTTGAAAGCTGGTACTTCCAGTGTGGTCCCATTTCAATTTGGTACAGTTCCGACAACGGCATCCAGTGCAAAACCGTATAAGTTTTAAATTTGCATTAAGTATGTACACGACAAATAGACGAATAACTCAATATTACGCTAACCGATTTCGATGATTCATTTTTTATTGAAAAGGATGTACTTCAAGGGTAGTTTGATGAGAGTTTGGTTAGGTTCTGATTATGGGATCCGTGACAAAGTAAGAAAACTTTCAAGAAACGAGCCTACTCCTTTCTTAAGGGCCGGCAACGCATCTGTGTTTCCTCTCGTGTCGCAATTGTCCATGGGCGGCCGTGATCACTTACCATCAGGTGACCCGTATGTTCGTTTGCCACCAATATTATAAAAAAAACTCTTCAATTCTTAGGAGCCTATTGTGCTTATGTTCGTTGCTGTGTTACAACATGACGCAAGCATTGTAATTACATTACTTAAGGTGTATTATATGTGAAGCGATGGTAGCCGAGTTGGTGGTAGAAACTATCGCGGATTATTATTGATATATATATTGATAAGGTTGCGTTCGTACCAAACGTTACTTATTGTACAACCAATTGAAACCATATCGCATACCATACCGATAGATACCATACCGCAAAAATGCGCATATTTTAATATACTTAAGGCGGAACGGAGTTCGCGGGCACTGCTAGTAAAATATATTTATGTACACTAAAAATGGAAAAATAAAGTAAATTTTCAAAAAAAGTATTAACCGACTTCAATATCAATTCATATGTTTTATTTCATTTGGTTAATTTGATAAACTATTTATTTTCAGCTTTTTAGTGCCTTATGGGTTTTTGATTGATATTGAAGTCGGTTAATACTTTTTTTTTGAAAATTTACTTTATATTATTTCTAATTTACACTATTCTTAATCCAAATTTATTAAATTTTATTTTCTGTTTTTTAGATGGATTTTTATGAAAGCGTGTTTTTTTAGTTTTTTTAAACTATTATTTTTTTTAAATTTTTTAGTTAAATTTTTTTAACTTTTTTTTTCGGATTATTGGATTATCATCGACCTTTGACAGACCTGTGCAAAGTTTGAATTAAATCTGATCGTTCAAAGTAGGACAAAATCGAGCTCAAAGGGATCGGTTACAAACATACATACATACAGTTGAAGCTAATAAAAGCGTGTTAAAAATGTTGCCGGCTCTTACTGGGCCTCAAATTTGTGAGGACTAGCTTTCACTGTTTCAAATATTTAAATCATCCTGGTCTTTTACTAAATTTTACAGCTTTTCTAATGGCCTAAGTGTCCGTGTCCGCCAGACCTTCGTTATTTTATAAAAATCTAAAGTTTCTCAGCGTATGCCCTAAAATGATAGCCTACTATGAAGTTTAGATTATAGTGGTTTTGGCAGATATCAAGTAAAAAGGTGTTTAATATATCACCCTAATTTTGTTAAATTATAAAACTCGAATCTTTTCATATTTTCCTCTGGACAGTACTAGAAGCGATCTAACATATTGCCAGACAATAAGTAACGCGGCAAATCCTTCGCCAGCCACCCTTACACTTCAATGAATAAGAAATGTACTTACGTCTTAGTATAGAAGCTAAGTTTTAATAACATACATATTTGTTTTTTATGTTTACGTTTATGTAATACGTTTCGTCAGTAATTGGCAGACAGTTTTGGTGGTTCTATCACTTAAACAAAATGCTAGACTAACTTAAATGAGCGAGCGCGTGGGAATACTCATCCGTAAGCGCGAGTGAGACAGTGATAGATATTCTGCGCTCTTTATTGAGCATCTCTCGGTACCTCAGTATGTTTTATGTTATTATTTGCACGTGGGGAAAAGAGTGAGATTTACGACTAACATCGGCTTGCTTTTTTTTCATATATCATAGGAGACAAACAAACAACTGTGTCACCTGATGTTAAGTGATCACCACCGCCCATAGACACTAGCAACACCAGCGCAAGTGCGTTGCGCCACCCTGTGTTTGGGGGTTGGGGGAGTGGGAAAGAAGGGAGGAGGACGGAGGCGGGTTTATCTCTTTGCTTCGTTTACTTTATCGCATAGCGTAATAACTGAGATAGACAGATAAAGCTACACGAAACCGAGCTTAGTCTATCTCGTCTAGTTACTATCTCGCTTTTGTCCCCGATGAGCCAAATCATAAGTCGGGTGCTGCACAACAAAGGTATATCAAGGAGCTATGTTAATATAGCGGACAACGCTTATGAGCGTATTAAAATAATAAAATAATTCCAACACATTTACCAGCAGTGACTGCATACACTGTTTTCTGCAACAATAGACGTCTATAATCACGTATTACGAAACTCGCTCAACCGCATAGCGTTAATGATGGTATTTAGTTCTTTATTGTTTGCTTTCTAGAGATGGCGATGTTTGAATAGGTTATTCATATGCAGTATTACATACAGTATATTAGTAGTAGTATATTATATGAAACAAATATCACTATTTTTTTACTTTAGGGCCTCTAGCGATACCGGTTAGAATTAATACCTGTGATCTATAGTGTCATATATATGTGTATATCCATTAGGTTTTTACCTATGAAATTGCCGTTCTGCGGTACTGGCCATTTCAAATCAAAATAATTTATGTTTGGCTAAGAATTCTAATTTCAAATTAATTTTATTTTAAAAACATGGAATTCTTTTTCCAAAAGTAGTCATTTGTTTATTGATTAGTGTTACATTGCATTTCAATCTTTTTTGTCATCATGGATACGTTAAAAATTCGATTAATTATGGAATATGAGTACCGTCGTACCTACCTATTATATCCTATTATATATATATATGTATGTAAATGTATTGTAGGTACTGTATAGGTAACTGTATTTGTGTAGGTGGTAGAGCCACGCTGAAGCTATTTCTGGTCCAGCATGAATGGGTCGGCTCGTCCGGGGTAGTACCACCCTCTCACAGAAAACCGGCGTGAAGTAACATTGCTTGCATTGTTGCGTTTCGTTCGGTCAGTGAGAGCGCCGGAGGCCCATCCCCACTCCCCCTTTCCCCAAACACAGGCTGGCAACGCACTTGCGACTCCCCTAGTGTTGTTAGTGTCTATGGACGTTGGTGATCACTTAACATCGGGTGACCCACTTGTTCGTATGCGCCCTATAACATCAAAAAGAGAGCGAATAATACTGTGTAAGTCTTTAATAAGCTTTTAAAATTAATCGTGTTTGTTATAGAAATTTATGAATACTTACTTAAAAATGTGAGAAGAGTATTTAAAAAAATACAAACAAATTATTTAATGTTAAGAACCAGATATATATTTATTTTATTGAATACTAAAGTATAGTTTTCACTTCTAGTCGCCAAAATTTTGTTAGAAAATGTCGAGAAAGATAACAAAGAATACAAAATTATCTACCTGCGTCATCTTGTTATGTATGCCATAATAAAAAAATCGTATTCAATTTTACCCTTTAATTAACTTTTTGAAAGTATATTAAAGTTCATAAATTAATAATAACTTTAGGAAGTAAGTAGTATTTTTTTTAAAATAATATTTACAAATATCCAGATAGTGTTCTGGATAAGATTTCAATCTGAAAAAATATTTACTTTACTCTGTTACGTGAAATAATTCACTTTTCAATACTTTATGTACCGATACAATATATAACTTTGTCGCGTTTTGCTTTTAAGAAAAAATATCTCAGACGCGATGCGACTTGCCAAATCAATTGCAGGATTCGATACACAATTTTAACTTCATTCTTCATAATATTTTTGTCAAATGCTTCGGCAACCCTAGAAATATATTCAAGAAGTTTATCATATCCCCTGAAGATACCTATACACAGAACCACAGCGTTCAGGGGTTCTTTTATATATGCAGCTACTCGTTGCTGGAATAATATCCCACCCCCATGTAGATATAGGTAAAATAAGAAAAGTTTTAAACGTATATTGCAGCAGTGTTTGTTACAAGTTCAAAACCAATAATAATAATATCGTTAATTTTATGAGTGTTTCTAATTTAGTAGACGTACAATTTAAACTTACCTATGTATATTTATATATTTGGACGTTACTATGCACTTCCAGTTGGAATTGATTCCTTGATTTTATTTGCTTGTATTGTTATTTATTATCTTTGTATTATCATTTTTTTATTCTCAGGCTTATGGTGGCCATTGTGCAACCAAGGTAGTGAATAGCTTTTTGGACAGGCATATTTGTATTATTTGTACTTTTTTTTCAATGTTTACCGTTTGTTGTTGTTAGCTGTTTATTTTTTTTTATTTTTTTTTTCGAACTGACTACGTTATTGACCTAGCAAGGTCTTAACAGCTTCACCGGACTACTAAGGCGAGCGCTTAAGGCACTCAGCCGATTTTGTTTTTGGGCAACCAGCTCAAGGGTGCACGGCACACCTCGGCTTGGCTTTTGCCTGTTCATGCAATTCGCGACCTATCTGAGCTAACCTAAGCTAAGCTAAACTATTCATACATATATGAGTTGTTGAAACATATATGTATACCAAGCATACATATCTCAACAACTCTTATGTGTATTTTGTATCGGAAAAGATTCTAAACTATTACAGTTCGATACGGGAAAAAAAAGAAAAACCCATCCACTTTATGTGTAAGCGTGTGAGCGTGCACGTGTGTGGAGGTGATGTGTGTAATGTTGTTGCAGTGATGTATGGGTGTGTCACTGTATCGCGCGAGCAGCGCACTCAAGGGATCCCTACCGAGGGAACGAACCTAGGCTTGAGCTGCTGCCGAGGGGGGCCTACTCTGGTGTGCGGGAGCGAAATTTACCCCCAGACCACGGCGGCGTGATCTGTGGTTACGCGGGCGTGGGCGTGAACACGCTCTGTTTTGAGAGACAGGCTGGTACTGATCGTTCGCTGCCGTTATATCGTCGGGAGGATCGGTAAAAATGTGACGCGGTCGTCTTTTGTAACGCGGTACGTCCGGTACGATTTCGTAGTTTGCGGCGGATACCACTAACGAGCTAGGATGATTCGCGGCTTTTTTGTTGGATATTCTAATAAGCTATGAATATGTTTATCTTGTTGTCATGATGTTATTCAGCAATAAAGACATTTTCTTTCTTTCTTCTTATCAACATCTGTGTAAGTTTAACTCGTTCGACTGTGATGAAGATTTGTGATAAACGTCAATGAACATTTTTGATAACGGCTAACTTATCAGATAACTCGATATTTCTTCGGACACACGAGAGAAAGCAGCTGCTACACTTAGTGCCAGTCCAGATTAGGCGTTTTACGTGCGAGTCGACTCGCGCGTATCCGAGATACTTTTTTTTTTAACGTGGGGAAATCCCTTATGGATACGCCACCGCTCGGGGGAGAGGGTGGGTTATGTCCGACTCGCACAGACTAAAACCCCATGGTGTACCGACAGACCGTTTTATGGGGGCGGCAAGGGATCGTTTGAGCTAATCAACCTTGTAGAGCCGCCCCCACGGTCCGCCCGGCGGAAGGCGACCGCCGGGCTCCTACCTTTTTTTTTTTGTTTATTTTAGCACGGCAAAATGACTGCACTGTGCCTGATGGTAAGCACAGTACAATCCAAAAACAACGGCGACCACCGAGTGACACACTATCCATCGCCGGTCGCCGCTGTCATGCCGGCCTGCGAAAAGCTGGATATGCACAGGCTGATCCCGAAACGCGACCCGCAGAAGCGAATCACTATGACGAGGGTAGTTTGGCGAAGCGCCTCCTCCTCCCGCCTGTCCTCCTTTGGCGGAGACGGCCACGTATCCGAGACATAGTGTATCCCGCCCAGATGCTGCGGCACGTTTCCTAACTCGCGCGTAAAACGCGTACAATGAGCGAGATTCTCGATTCGCGCGGTATACGCGCGAGCGCCTCGCGACTCGAGATACTCAGGCCCCATTGTTGCGTCCAGTACTACACGCGAGTCAGTGGTGAGTCGACATAGTTGTCAGTCGTCTATCCGTACGACATATCTCAGCGCATACGACGTTTCCTAGGATAGAAACGCGCATAAAACGCGGTATCTGGACGCAATATATGTAGAAGCGCGAGAGCCGACTCGCGCGTAAAACGCCTCATCTGGACAGGCTTTTAGAGAATAATGCCCGGTTCGTGTAAATTGTAACCGACCATCCCATTTTACATATTTCGCATTGCTATAGTAGAAACTGCGTTTGGCCGTGACTTCGCATGCGTTAATTTAGGTATGATCTATGTCTCGGCGATAGTATTTTTTCTGGACGAAAGGTGCCGTATGTTCTATATATATATATTGTACTCTTGAAAACGTGTGTGCAGAATTTCATAACGATCGGCTAAATATTATAGTGGACGTTACTACGCACTTCCATTTGGAATTGATTCCTTGGTTTTATTCACTTGATGTGTAGGTACTTGCAAAAATTAAATCTGAAACTAGCAATAGAAAGAGTTAAATATTAAGAACTAACATAATTCAAAAACGCGTTCTTGGTTGAATCTGACATCGGTTGGCACTCTTGGTGTGTAACTGTAACATATAAAAATACTAGCGGGCCTGGCGGACGTTGTCCCGTCCTGATAATAAAAAAAAACTAGACAAATTATATACCTAAAACCTTCCTCGTGAATCACTCTATATACTGGTGAAAACCGCATGAAAATCCGTTCGGTATCTTTTAAGTTTATTGCGAACAGACATACAGACGGACGTGGCAGAGGACTTTGTTTTTTTTTTAGTATTTACTGATAATTAATTAAAATGTTACATATTAACCGGTAATGACCACAATCAAATTACACGTGTTTTACTTCTTCACGAAGCGTCTTCAGATCGTATTCCACTTTAATATTTAATTACGCTTTCTGCAAAGTAACGCCTTTTTCGATCACATAATCATCGGTAGTTTCTCTGAAGGTATGAAAACGTAACAAACAAACATTTATTACTTAGGATAACATATTATTGTAAAGATTCATCAAAATCCGTTAAGTAGTTTTTGCGTGAAAGAGTAATTAGCACGTGGTTCATCAAGACTACCATACTTTTGTGTCAAGTGAGATATCTGGGTTCCATTATTTACGTCTATTCTTTCTTATCAAATTGTGCATATAATATACCAGTTGTATTAGCCTGTTGAGAAGCGAGATTAAGATATCTGGATAACCGTAATTATGTCATGGCATTTAAAATGTTTCGTACCAATGATCAACGGCGAAGTTGTTATTCACAGTTTACAGAATTTTAAGGAGTGTCTAATTTGGAAGTATTTATACTGTTAGTGGTACAATGGTGTTGTTTCATTATGACATTTTTTTTTATATCATAGGAGGCAAACGAACAGATGGTTCACCTGATGTTAAGTGATCACCACCGTCCATAGACACTTGCAACATGAGGAGAGTCGAAAGTGCGTGGCCTGTGTTGTGGCGGGGGAGAGGAAGGGAAGGGGAGGGTAGGTGGGTCTCCGGCGCTCTCACTGACCGAACGAAACGCAACAATGCAAGCACTGTTACTTGACGTCGGTTTTCTGTGAGAGGGTGGTACTACCCCGGTTGAGCCGACCCATTCATGCTGAAACCAGTATTAGCTTCAACGTGGCTCTACCACCTAAAACCCTACTTTTTCTTTTACCGAAAGTTCAGACTTAGTGGCAATGATTCGGGCCTAAGTCGGTGTGCATGCTATCAACTAAGCCAGT
Organism: Antheraea pernyi; assembly: GCA_015888305.1. Classification (NCBI taxonomy): domain Eukaryota; kingdom Metazoa; phylum Arthropoda; class Insecta; order Lepidoptera; family Saturniidae; genus Antheraea; species Antheraea pernyi. Next base: position 294,060 of record MU158730.1, on the reverse strand, counting down.
GGTCCGCAAACTGTATGCAGCTCTTTCACTTTAGTGCAGACACGGAATATTATCTGTGTCGCTACATTTTAAAATTACCTAAATCAAATTTTATTCGTAATCATATGATATGTTAATTTTTTTTAAAGATTTCCCGTTTTCATACAACGAAAATGAAGTTCATATTTTGCCGTTCATAATAAGGTTTTTAGGTTTTTTTAGGATCTTCATATTTTACATGTACAAAAATTCAAGATCTAGAAAAATAATGTGAAATATAAAAAAAGCCTCAAATTGGATTTAGCTCGTTTTGAAATGTAACGACTTCTATTAACTTGCCTTGTAAGAGACGAGTAAACATTTTTGAAACGTAAGCCTACAGAAATGAAGCACATTTTAAGAAAGCATCAAGGGCACTGCTAGTCTCGTAAAAAAGAGATATTAAGCAAAGACAAGCTCGAGAGTGTACTCTTAATACCAATTATTTAGATAATGTATCTACTAAAGTAAAAAAAAAGCTCTTTGGATAACGAGTTTGCAGACCACCGAACTAAGTCATAATTACTTCAAAAGTGTATATAAAATTAACCAAGTTTAAATAGTGTTATATTATAATTTAAATGTGTAATTGCGAAGGTAGTTTAATTGGTTAGTTAAATACGACCTCGATCGGTACATATTCCAGTACGTGTCATTATAATTCACTGAAAAAACAAATATTCACGTCTTTGTTTATTCAAGTTTGTCCATTAAATTATAAAGTCAATAAAGAAAATAATTGAAATCTGTATTAATATTATCCTGTCCTTGGATAATTAAAATGCATTTTGCGTCGCATTAAATTTATTTATAATCTCAAAGAGAGATATTCATTGATTCACTATGACACATTGTTACACTGTGGTCGTACCTTATAATGCTATATTGATTTGTATTCCGCCTGCAGTTTACTTCGTTTTGTTACTCTTCGTATTTACTTTATTATGCATTATAATAATAATAAAGCCCATTTATTTCCGATACATGCTTTTCAAGATAAATTACGTTTATATAATAGCAAAAATATTGAAAATTATATAATTTTATAAAAGTTCTTGAACACTATTATTGATGTCCATGCCATCGATCGGAACCCCGTCTCGGGTAAAGGCCTCCTCCAATTTTTTCCAGACCTTTTTGTTCTTAGCTTTTATTAACCATTCTTTTCCTGCTATCGCTTGTATGTCCTCTATCCATCTTTTTCTGGGACGCCCTCTTCTCCTTTATCCTGTTGGTCCTTCCCATATAGTTTTATAATGCATTATAATATATCAATATTTACTATATGTTTTGTGTTTTCTCCAACTAATTCTCTGACGCGGCCTCAGAGACACAGTCGTGTGTTGATGTAAAACAGGAGTAGCGACGTGTTAAGTTGTGAAGTCGTGGTGGTATAGTGGTTTGCCCGGTGGAATATTATTGCGATTTCCACAGGTTCGAACCCCGGCATGTAACAAATCTGTTCGGAAATGTGTTCGGAATTCGCGTACATTTATTAATTTAAATTGGTAAACCTATCGGCTGACGGTGAAGGAATACATCGTGAGGAAACCTGAACCTGTGAGATGTTCTTGCAGTACTACTGTATGGGAAAATGTAAAACTGTGGATCTCTCGCGAGTTTCAAATCGTCAATATGTCGTGGGCTGGCGTGGTTTAATATACCCATACCTTACTTCGGGAAGAGGCCTATGACCCTTCAGTGGGTCCCTTATCGGCTGATGATGATGACGTGTTAATACCTCGATATAAGTTTTTTTAATATGTTGTGCCTGTGTGTATCCCATAGTATTCCATGCCTGTGTTTTATGTTAAGTTACTATTTATATGGTAGGTAGATAGGGATAAGTTTGTTAGCGTTTTATTTTTGTTTATTTCCTTGTTAAAACCTTCATCGGTCACATTGTGACGTGAATATATACCACACTAGCCGACCCGTACCCACTTCGTTGGGCGGTAATACGTAAGCGTGGAATGGTTATTTTGCGCTAAAACGTAGCGGGAGCTCTGAAAAGGAAAAAAATACCTCGATTTTGCAACATTATTCATTGCTGCTTCGCTCCTATGGGTCTTAGCGTGATGATATATTGCCTATAACCTTCCCTGATAAATGAGCTATATAACACTGAAAGAATTTTCCAAATCGGACCAGTAGTTCCTGAGATTACCCCTTACAACGTCACAAACTCACAAATTCACAAACTCTCCCTCTTTATAATATTAGTATAGATAAAACGGAGAATGGAAATCTCTGGAAGCCGGATCTATAATTATAATAATTAGTAGATTTATTTGTTAAATCTATTACTTTTACGCAATACTCATTGTCAGCCCAAGCTTCGATGAAAAGAAACAACGCGATCAAACCACAACTTGGTGTTAGGGCACCTAATGCTTGTCTAATTAGCTACAACATTCTAGTTGAAATTCTGTTAACAAGAATTTCTTCGTATGTTTTGCAATTTTTTTTTTTTTATGTCACAGCTGGTAAACGAACCGGTGGCTCACCTGATGTTAAGAGATCACCACCGTCCATGGACACTAACAACATCAGAGGAGTTGCAAGTGCGTGGCCACCCTTTGGGGGGAAGGGTTAGGGGAGGGAGTGGGAGAGGAGCGAGGGGAGAGAGGAGAGGGGAAGTGGTCCTCCGGCGATCTCACTGACCTAACGAAACGCAACAATGCAAGCACTGTTACTTTACGTCACTTGAGTGTCCGTCACGGTGTTCATTTTGTTACCGTCTTAAGCGACATTATAATTTAACTAGCCGACCCGTGCCCACTTCGTTGAGCGGTAATATACATTATCAAGCTACAACTTTTTTCTAGAACTTAATCACATATCTCTCATCGTTAAGGCAGCGTTCGTAAGAAACGTTTTCGTTCGACCATTTTTTCTCCGACTCCCCAGATATTACTCCGTAGAACCTCACAAACTTTGCCTCGTTATAATAGTATAATAATAATATAATTAATTAATATCGTGGAATAGTTATTTTGAACTAACACGCAGCGGAAGCTCTCAAAAGGAAAAAAAACCCGATTTAAAAATATTCTTCATTTTTGCTCCGTTCCTATTGGCCTTAGCATGATGATATATTATAGCCTATGACATTCACAAATAACGTGGCTTTCTATTGGTAAATGAATTTTCGAAATCGGTTTAGTACTTCCTGAAATTACCCCCTACAACGTCACAAACTTTACCTCTTTATAATATTAGTATAGATATGAGATAAGATTTTAATAAAATATTTAGCTAACAAAATTTAAATATAAATTAAATGTCAATACGATTCGTAGAACAAGTTTTTTCGGGCCCCTCTATTAACAGAAAATCTTACGTGAAAAAAGCAAACAATCCAAACAGCTGTGATCACTTGAATAAGAACTGTTCAGTTTAACTTTTATGAAATACAGTAGTAATTGTTATTAAGAAAGAAAATTGCGTTACGAATGCGATATAATAGATATAAATGTGTTTGTCTGTAAATATTTTATGAATATCTGCAGTACAGTGTAATTATGTGAATTTGCCTATGTAAATAACTTTTTTTTTTGTTACAAATGTTTACACATTATTTACACACGTGTGTAAATCAAGAATCATCTTTATATTTGTTTATTTAATAGACTTATTGAATATTGATTAATTGAAGAATCAATATTTATCACCTTAGTTAGGATTTTAGTAATTTATTTGTAACTAGCGGGGTCGGCGGACGTTATTCCGCCCTGATAATAAATAAAAACGTTGACAAATTATATACCTACACCTACCTCATGAATCACTTTACCTACTGGTGAAAACCGCATGAAAATACGTTCAGAAGTATTTAATATTATCGCGAACAGCCAGACAGACAGACGTGGCAGAGCACTTGGTTTTATAATATGATAGCGGGCACGGCGGATATTGTCCCATCATGATAATAAACAAAAACCTTCACAAATTATATACTTAATCCTTGCTCAGGAATCACTTTATCTACTGGTGAAAACCCTATGAAAATCCGTTCCATTTTTTTTGAGTTTATCACGAACAGACAGAGGTAAGGACAGGTGTAAGGGGTGTCGAATAACATCATAAGACTTGAGAGAACCTCACCTGCACGTAGTGCACCCTGCTGAATATCGAACGAGGCAATGGCGAAAGCGGGGTGGTAGAGGGTTTTACAACCTGACTGGTCCGCAACCACCATGAATATAGCGAAAAAGCCCGTCATAGTGATTCGCTTCTGCGGTTCGCGTTTCGGTATCAACCTGTGCATATCCAGCATTTCGCAGGCCGGCATGACAGCGGCGACCGGCGATGGCTAGTGCGTCACTCGGTGGTCGCCATTGTTTTTAGACAGTACTGTGCTTACCATCAGGCATAGTGCAGTCACTTTGCCGTGCTACAATAAAAAAATCAGACGGACGTGGCAGAAGATTTTGTTAAATAAATACATCTTTATATCTCTTTTCATTTATCTTAATTTTATTGACTGGCGGTCGGTTTAATCGTACATTCAAAAAGTTTTATCAACGTGCATTCGCTGCTGAACGGGTATATTCTCTCTAAGTAAAAAATAAAATAAACTCTCGAGTTTATGCCGGGATATTGATGAGACAGCAATTACAAGATTATACCTATATCCCTTTACACATTTAAACATACTGAAATTACAATAAATTAGATTGTATTAAATTACGATTTGTCAATATATTCATTATAATTAACCGATGTTTTCAATTATATAAAGTCGAATCACTCGATTCAGACTACTTTCCCCCGACATATCTGTCGAAATATATAAAAATACAGGGTCATGATGTTGAAGTCCACGATGGACTCGGAAACTACTCAACCAATCTTCATGAATCGTTGGCATTTATGTATAATTTGGTACAACTCGAGAGATACGATAATTTATAATTCGATTAATGGCCTCAATATTTTTTAATTACCAATTAAATGATTGTCAGTGTTGATTATTGTTATTAATTGTAAGTTGCATGAGTCTCGAACAGATAGTGCTTTAAATTAGCTTGTCGACAGAAAAAAATGCGTGCGTGTAACCGTCACACGCGATTGAGGTAAAATTTCTTTGGCGTTATAAAAGTAGCTGATAGATGCCACTACAGATAATGAAGCTTTGAATTAATTTGCTACTTACTTACATTGAAACCAGTGGACAGCACGGTCGCGCGCTCGTATATACATAATTAATTCTATTTTATGATTTTTATTATTTATTATTCGACTTATTTTTTCTTCAAAAAGTTTAGATTCATTTGTTTATAAACTATTTATTGATGAAATCAAAAATATTTAAAAACCGGATGGTCCAGAAACTTGACGCCATATTGCCGTAACGGACTTCCGTTGCATTGTCGTCCAGTTACCTCCTAGTCGCGCCTAAAGAAGTCTTACTTTAAAAAGTACTCTAAATAAGATCAGGTTTTTCTTCTTAGTGTTTGACCAAGTTAATATGTTAGAAGTTAATTATAAGGTAAACTCGGAGAGGTTATTGGTAACTCTTAAGGGAAGAAAGTCGGTACGCGCGAATAAATATTTTATGAGATTTTCAAACTCGAGGTCTGCGACTAACTAGATTAAACGCTTAATATGACAGGGAGCGGAAATTATCTCTATTATTTATGTCCATATCTAGGTCATTTCATTTTGGCCGCTTTTGACAGCCTGTCCCGTCTATTACAGGTTGTACACCTTTACGTAACCCAAGTGGCGTAACCTTTTGTATACTTTAAAGTCATATAGACACTAGCTGAGGCCCGCCCGCTACGTTGACCATTAAAATATGGCAAAGGGACAATGGAAATTAAAAAATTAGTAGCCTAGAACAATCTACGAGAAATCTCGCGTCGAATATACACAGTGATAAGTCAATACGTTCAGTCGTGGCGTTTGACGTGATTAAGCTCCTAGAGAGCTGTAATGTAATTATAAATCGATATACATATAAAAAAAGAGTAACGGAACGATATCTGTACATTAAATATTTTAGAGTAAAAATTATCTGATGTGCCTTACAATCAATGACAGAACACATTTTCATGGTTTTAAACTTTTTTGTCTGTCTGTCTGTCATTTGTACGGGATTCACGCAATGAATACTGGACCGATTTTAACGAAATTTGCTATGATAATAGTTTACACATTGGTATAACATATAGGACATGTTTTACATATACCAGGTGACTGTTTAGACACTCGCAGTATTCTAGGATATTACACTTCATGATCACGTTTAACATATAAAATAATAATATTAAAACAAATACTAAAAAACAACGAAGAGACACCTAAGTGCAATGACCGGTGACAAAAGCTACAATGGGCGACCCGTAGTTAATAACTTTCGACAGCAAAACGGGCAATAAACCCTTTTGTTTTGTTACTGACGTTCCCATGTTCCCTTTCAAATAAATGTGAAATCACCCGACGGTCATTGACACTGTGCTTTAACATAGACGCGTAGAGGATTTTGTATAATTTATGTATTTTTCTAGATAATTAGGTCAAATGTTAAGCATCTGTTTTTTAGATTGATTGAGAACGAGAATCGAGTGCAGAGTATCCTCCAGAAATATTGCTACTGTCTAAACAGTTACTTGGCATAACGCATTCGTATATGAACTGTATATTACTTTTAAGAAAACACAAAAGAGAAAACATTGACGCAGAAACTACTGGGCTCATTTTCAAGAAATCTGATAACGATCTGAAATCTGATGTTAATACGCAATACAATCCTATGAGTTTATTACTCACTGTTATTATGATTGAAATTTCACGTGGATGTAATCGCAGACACAGCTAGTATGTATATATATTTGTCGTTTGTGTTTGACTGTTCTTCTCCTTTGTTTACCGAAGTGCCCTTTAATTTCCACGTACAATTTGAATTGATACTTCTTATGGGAGGACTTTGAAAGTCTGATCGGCAATCTTTTTGTGTGACAAAAAGTGGTAGGTGTAAACCCATGATAATATAAGTAAAAGGCTGTAGATACGTTACGTACATGATATGTTAACAAAATAAATGACACGATAACGCACACATACGTAAAGTAATATACATACAATGTGGAAGTAAGATGGCATATTCTCAATATCGGTGGTGAAAAAGAAGTAGATATAGGTTGCTTAGATACGGGCGGAATGACGGGTATTGTCATGCTTCCATTAACACTGACACGATACTGATATCACGTTCTTAGCTAGCCAAATTTTAACAATACGCTATAGTAGCACTTACGACGTTTTTTTTTTTTCGAACTGACTACGCTATTGACCAAGCGAGGTCTTAACAGCTTCACCGGACTACTAAGGCGAGCGCTTAAGGCACTCAGCCGATTTTATTTTGACAACTAGCTCAAGGGTGCGCGGCACACCTCGGCTTTGGCTGTTGCCTGATACATGCAATTCGCGACTTTTTTTTTTTAACGTGGGGAAGCCACCCTCCCGGGGTAGAGGGTGGGTTATGTCCGAGTCGCACGGACTAAAACCCCACGGTGTACCGACAGACCGTTTTGTGGGGGCGGCAAGGGATCGTTCGAGCTAATCAACCTTGTAGAGCCGCCCCCACGGTCCGCCCGGCGGAAGGTGACCGCCGGGCTCCTACCTATAGAGGGACAGACCGGGTACACACCGGCTGCCCCCCCTCGTCCGCCGGACCCGTGCAATGAGGAGATGGGCCCCCCGGCCCATCCCCTCAGGTCCGGCTACGGTGGCAGGAGGAGTTGGGCGAAGCGCCTTCTTCTCCTGCCTGTCCTCCTTTGGCGGAGACGGCCACTTTCAGGGTCTGCCTCGCGGGCCCTCTCCGCCACCTCCATCTGCGAGACGACCTCCTCGCAGAAGAAGGCCATCGCTCGCCAAGCCTGTTCGCTGCCGAGCATGGCCGAAACCACGCTCGGCAGCGATAAGTCCGTTCCCACGGCCGCCGCCAGGATGCGGCGCTGCTCCCCCCACGCAGCACACTCAGACAGCGTGTGCTGCGCGGTATCTTCCTCAGCGCCGCACTCGTGGCAGGCGGCCGTCGGCTCCCTGCGTGCGATCCGGTGCAGGTACCACCCGAAACAACCGTGTCCGGTGAGTACCTGCACCAGTCGGAACGTCAGGGAGCCCCACTCCCTGGCAGTCCACTCCCGCAGGACCGGGCGGACGGCGTCCACTGTGAACCGCCCGAATCGCTCGTCCGCCAGGTCCTGCTGCCACCTTTCGACGGCGTCCCCCCTGAGACGCCGTCTCTCCGCCTCTACCTCCCTGGGAGCCGGAGGCTCCCCCCTTCGTTTCCTCGCCGCCGTGAACTCGTACACGGCGGCGAGAACTCCTGCCTCCAGCTCCCAGGGCAGGGAGCCGGCGAGCGTGAAGGCCGCCGCCGAGGACACCGTCCGGTACGCCCGGATTGCCCTCAGTGCCACCGTGCGCTGCGCATTGCGGAGCGCACGCACGTTGGCGGCACCGAGGGCATCAGCCCAGACTGGTGCCCCGTAGGCGGCCATCGCCCGCACGACTCCCATGTAGAGTCGGCGGCACCCGGCGCCCGGCCCCCCTACGTTGGGGAGTAACCGGCCGAGTGCCGCAGCCGCCCCAGAAATTCGCGGTCCGAGCCCCGCAAAGTGGGGCTCGAACCGCCAGCGCCCGTCCAGGGTGAGACCCAGATATTTCATCTGGGTCCCCGCCCTGATCCGGGCGCCCTCCACTACAATGTGGGCCCCAGGTGGTGGCCCCCGCCGAGGCCCATGAAAGAGTAGGGCCTCGGTCTTCTCGAGGGCCACCCTGAGGCCCAACCTCCTGATGCGCCTGACCACGAGAGTTGTGGCCATCGTGGCCAGGCGCTCCACCTCCCTCCACTCTTCCCCCCGGGCTACGACTAGGGTGTCATCCGCGTAACATATGAGGCGTGCCCCATATGGGAGCACGCCGCGGAGCACCCAGTCGTAGCCCATGTTCCACAGGAGCGGCCCTAAGGCCGACCCCTGTGGAACCCCCCGCCTTGTGGCCCGCCGGACCATTCGCCCGTCGCCGTCTACGTAGGCGACCTCCCTATCCTCGAGGTACGCCTCCAGCACCCGCCGCAGGTAGGGGGGCACTCCGAAATATCGGAGCGCCTCCCGTATTTCGCGACCTATCTGAGCTAACCTAAGCTAAGCTAACTATTCATACATATATGAGTTGTTGAAACATATATGTGTACCAAGCCTACATATCTCAACAACCCTTATATATATTTCGTATCGGATAATATTTTAAACTATTTCAGTTTGATAAGGGAAAAAATAAAACCCTTCCACTTGCATGTGTAAGCGTGTATGAGTGCACGTGTGTGGAGGTGATTTGTGTAATGTTGTGGCAGTGATGTAAGATTTTGTGTCACTGTATCGCACGAGCAGCGTACTCAAGGGCTCCACGCCGAGGGAACGGACCTAGGCTTGAGCAGCTGCCGAGGGGGGCCTAGTCTGGTGTACGGGAGCGAAATTTATTCCTAGACCACGGCGGCGTGATCTGTGGTTACGCGGGCGTGGGCGTGAGCACGCTCTGTTTGGAGAGACAGGCTGGTACTGATCGTTCACTGCCGTTATTTCATCGGGAGGGTCGGTAAAAATATGTCGCGGACGTCTTTTATAATGTACAGCGTTCGGTACAGGTTCGTATTTTGCGGCGGATACCACTAACGGACTTGAATGATTAGCACTTACGACGTATCTACAGTTTCTTAGTTATAATATCATTGGTGTAAATACTGTAAAACACTGGTTCTCGTTCGATCACCGAAATGAAATGAATGAAAATAAAAAAATGAATTTTACAAATTTTAAGTCATTACTATGAAATTTTATTATTACTACTCGGTCCCGATGGATAAGCGTAATTATATATGATCTAATCCTACTTAGAAAAGTGGAGTATATTCCTGTGGATTCTTTTTTAACTTTATTTTTGGCAACCAATCTTTTAGATTATTACTGCCATTGTCAATAGTTAATAATAAGTAGTTAATAGTATTACAAGTTCTTCTTCCATTCCATTTTGGCAACCAGTCTTCTAGTAGACCATCACTGCCATTGTCAAGTGAGTATCTATATTACAAGTTTCTTGATATAATTTCAATGAACTAACAAGATGGCGGCCAACTTGTTAGAACTTTTCATAGAATTTTTGTGGCATCTCAGAATTCATGGTCCGTGGTATTATTTTCCATTCACTTCACTTATGCACAATAAACAAACAATATTACACAGAACACCACCAATTTTAAACAATATACAGTCAAGTAACACAAGATTATGAATAAAAATAAAATCCACTACATGACAGACCAAGATCCCGCCAAAAACTCACCCGTGGAAATTTTGTATAAACCTGTCACATTTTTTTTATAAATCATATGCATGTGTCAAATATCACAATATGAAAGCTTTAGCTGGATCCGTGACTTATGTTAATTATTTATTACTCATTTTAAGGAATTTATTTTTTATATATTTATTTTGATTTATATCTATCAATCCGTAAATTGAGTTAGAGCTGTCATGAGGCTGATATAGCAGTAAACTCATCTAAACAAATAACTATAGAACTCTATTTATGATGTTGCGATTTTTTTATAAGGCACTTTTCACTAAGGCGCTAAGTTTACTCGGACCAATGCATTAAAATGCTATTAAAAATGCATTAGAACTGGCATTAGTCTGTTATTTGTTATTTTATTCTTGTGCTTGGGTTTATTTTATTGCGTACGTTTTTCACGATTATAAATTTAAATTTATAATTTTAATGGTGGTAGAGCCACGCTGAAACTATTATTGGTTTCAGCATGAATGGGTCGGCTCGCCCGGGGTAGTACCACCCTCTCATAGAAAACCGACGTGAAGTAATAGTGCTTGCATTGTTGCGTTTCGTTCGGTCAGTGAGAGCGCCGGAGACCCATCTCCCCTCCCCTCTCCTCTCTCCTCTCCTTTTCCCTCCCCTAACCCTTCCCTCCGAAAGATGGCAACGCACTTACGACTCCTCTGGGGTTGTTAGTGTGCATGGATGGTGGTGATCACTTAACAGCAGGTGACCCACCTGTTCGTTTGCCACCTATGACATAAAAAAAAAAAAATCAAATTTTATTCTAGTAGTAGTCTTGTTTTAATAATTGTAGTGATAACTTCAGATATCGACATTGGCCAAGCATTTGGATATGACGGAGCGGCAGGTGGAACGATGGTGGCGCCTCCGCCGCAATCAAGATAAGCCCTCGACTCTAGTCAAGTTCTGTGAAAACTGCTGGCGATGTTGTTTCTACCTTTATAACTTCTCGTATGGGATGTTCGTGTTATGGGACAAGGAATGGCTCTGGGACATCGATCAGTGTTATATCGGGTATCCTCACCAAGTAAGTACAATAGTATGTAGGATCAATGAATCAATAGTAGATCACTTTAATGCTTTCTAAGTAATTTAGCGACGATATGTTAATTTTCTGGACACAAACTATAACTTTAAATCCATGTAGGAGCAATGGTATATAAAAGATAAGACATGTACAGGACATACACTATACAGGAGATACGACGCTTTGGGCATTTTGTCAGAAGTGGAAAGAGCAGCAGTATTTTACAGATTTTTCTAAAAAATATTTGCTATATCAAGCCATTAGTTTGTGAAAATCCATCGGAAATTATTTATTGGAGGTTACTTTTATATTTTTCCTTGGAATTGATTAGCTGCTAGCATTGGAAGAGTCCAAATCGAACTGAAGATGCTCCATGATGAAGCACAATACGTGTAATAGATTATTAGAGGTATCTAAGCAGCCAATCAATTCCAGGCGGAATTTGCAAAGTAACATTAATCGAGTACTTAAGATGAGAGAGAGGCCTTTGTCCAAAACTCGTGAGAATAAACAAAGAGTAACGGTTTAGTCTTTTGCAGGGCCTCACAAACGACATCTGGTGGTACTATATGATATCGAGTGCTTTCTACTGGGCGCTGACGATATCCCAGTTTTCGGATGTGCGCCGTAAAGACTTCTGGCAGATGTTCATTCACCACATAGCGACTATATCTCTGCTGTCGTTCAGCTGGGTCTGCAACCTGCACAGGATAGGTTCGCTGGTATTATTGCTACACGACTGTGCAGATATATTCCTGGATGCCGCAAAAGCTACGAAGTATGCAAACTATCAGAAACTGTGCGACGTTCTGTTTACAGTATTCACTATACTTTGGATAGTAACAAGAAATGGAATATACCCGTTCTATATCATCTGGAGGTAGGTGTTGATTTTTTTTAATTGGATCCTAATCAGCGGAATTTTTTGTCTCTCCTTCATAAATGCGACGTTTCAGAGGAAGCAATGTGTACTGTTTATGTTTTTTACTTTTTATATAGAATGCTATCATTGTGACTAGTAAATCCTTAACTGAATGTAATATAACCTTTACGCGTTTCATTATACAATAAGTGAATTGGGAGTTATGAAAATTCTGGCCAGTATATAGCTTTTGCATGGAGATCTCAACTTTGCATTCGCAATAATGTGTAACGGAAATACAATGAACTTTGAATAGACTTTTGTTGTTTGAAATTAGTAGTAATTATGGCCTTTTCAACCCAGCGTAACCACATACAAGACTTGTTTTAACTGGTTTATTAGAGAGCACTGTCCCTAAAAATAATAATAGTCTATAGAAAACAAATACCTATCTATTGGTAATTTTACGAGGCTAATATTCGTGGAAGCTATCTATCTTGGGTCTGAAGAATATATATTATTTTGACGATATGGTCAATGTACTGGGAATTTTTCACTTTTATTCGCAGCTGAATTGAATGCGACTGCCTATCATAGCATAAAATGTTTTTTTTTTTGTTTTCAGTACGTTGATCCGCGCTCCGATGCTCTTGCCAATGTTCCCCGCTTACTATATATTCAATGCACTGCTATGTTTATTGCTCGCGTTACATATGGTCTGGACTTTGCTGATATTGCAGGTCGCTTACAAAGCGATCAGCGCTGGAAAGGTTCGTTTTTTTTATTGGAAATGTTGATGATTTCTTTTGTTTCTTACAACGAATAATAAACATAATATTATATTGCAATATTAGTATTTAGTAGGTATCATAAAACAGAAGTCAAAATTCCTTATATACAGAAAAGCCGAAGAAGAGTACTTTCTAGAAGATTTATATCATAAAATGCACGATGATATTTTAAACTGCAGCATTAGGTTAGCATTAAAGGGTTAGAGCACAAAGAGCTGCGAGCATTGACCGATCTCCATAAGGACTTGGATTTTCCTTATAATTACTTAGCTACTACGCTACACTCCGAAGTCCAGCACCGAGGACTCTAAACGACAACTAGAAAACTTATTCACCGACCTCTCCGATAAAATAATGGCAGGAAACGAGTCGTACCCCCTGATCTTGCAAACAGAGCGTGCTGGCGCCCATGTAATTACAGATCACGCCATCGTGCTTAGGTGGTAAATTTCACTTCAGTACACTCGCCGCGACACCCCTCCGTAGCATCTCGAGCCTAAAACGATCTAGGTGGAGTCCTCGAGCATGATACAATAACATTGTATTCAATAACTCATCACAAACACAACAGATCATCCTACACACGTGCACACACATACGTTAAGTAAACATGCTGCAGAAGGGTTTTTTATTCCCCCCATTTTTTTAAATTAGCTACCCAACATTTTCTGATTCGAAAGACATATACCCTTACGCTAGTTGCCATTTAGGCTAAGAGCCTTAAACGCTCGTCCAAAAAGCTTGATGAAACTGTAAAGGCCTGTCAGGCCAACAGCGTATAATAAGTTGGAAAAAAGCGAACATTCTCATTCGAATCGACGTATCGTTTACATCTTTTGTACGGAATCGCCGTATGGCCAAGTTTAGAAAGCATAATATAGCGCCGTCTCTCACTTGGCCTCCCATAACTAAGTTACAGTTGGTAGGGCTTAAACGGTTGGTGATTAAAATCCGGTAACACTAGGCCACTCGAAGGGTATTTAAATTTAAATAAATGACGATGGGTATTTCCTTCGGAAAAATCAAACGTTCATAAAAAATATTGCATAATTTTAAGGTTCGTTGAGTTACGTATCAGGTTATGAATATATTGCCAAGCCTATGTTAATATTTAGTGTATAGGAAAAAGAGAAGAGAATTTTAGAAATCTCGTCTATGAAAAATAAGTCACAGTATTTGATTTTTTCTAAACCCGTACAATGAGTAGAATAATTTTATATTTCAGATGGAAGGCGATATCAGAAGTTCGAGTTCAGAAATAAGTGACAGCTCCCACAACTCCAATCACAGCACGCCGAATCGCGTCAAAAGTAAAAAGTTAGTTTTTCTAGAGTGCTACTAATATATTTACACTACTCACACTCATCTTTAATTCTAGGTTTTTTTCTATTAGTAGGGTTTCCTTATTTTCTTTGTAGTAAAATAGAATTTTAGATATTAAACGAAAATATTTGTTTCTACAATTTATAATACACAATAATTGAGTATCGTATAAATTTTCTTTATACCAGGTGAATGTTTAGACAGTAGCAATATTTATGGAGGACACTCTGCACTCGATTCTCATTCTAAATCATTTAAAAAATAGGTGCTTAATATTTGACCTAATTATCTAGAAATATACAAAAATTATACTTAATCTTCTAAGCGTCTATGTTAAAGCACAGTGTCAATGACCGACGGTTGAAGTAAAAGTAAAGCCAACCAACTAACAAAGGATATTTTTTCGAATTTTGAACAAACAAAAGGGTTTATTGACAGTTTTATTATCGAAAGTTATTAACTCCGGGTCGCTGCTCGGAAGTTTTATCATCGGTCATTCAACCTACGTTTATTTAAGCTATTATCCATACTTTTGACATTGTTAGAACAAACTTTACTTAAGGTTCTCTTTGTTGTCGATTAGTATTTGTTTTGATATTATTGCTTTATGTGTTAAATGTGACAATGAAGTGTAATATCCTAGAATACTGCGGATGTCTAACCTTTCGCCTGGTATAATCGAAATAAAATCAATTATTTATTTTTGCTATCGCGGTGTCAGAAACACCAATCATAGCGCGTAACGTCACAGCTTCCAAAACGTGACGTGTTTAGGATGGTGTGACGTCAACGTAAAACCGTGACAAGCTTGAGTGTTTTAGCAGGGTGAGATTCAAAAAGTCTCTACACCCTTATTAAAATTGATGAATGACAGGCTGAAAAATACGTGTAATAATTATATTTCCTACAAAGATAATAATCTATTAAATTTACCTCTAGGAAATATTAAAGGGACTAAGTATAAACTATGAGAATTTTCAAATTTTCGGTAACCCTAACAGGTGCATGTATTTTATCTTCTATGGGTCGCTTTTCAGCTTAATCTCTTCTTTCGCATATTGTAAATCTAGTTTTCTAGGCGATGTGGCAACAACTGTGTTTTTTTTATGTCATAGTTGGCAAACAAATAGGTGGGTCACCTGATGTTAAGTGATCACCACCGTCCATGGACACTAACAACACCAGAGGAGTCGCAAGTGCGTTGCCACCCTTTGGGGGGAAGGGTTAGGGGAGGGAGTGGGAGAGAAGAGAGGGGAGGGAAGATGGGTATCTGGCGTTCTCACTGACCGAACGAAACGCAACAATGCAAGCACTGTTACTTCACGTCGGTTTTCTATGAGAGGGTGGTACTACCCCAGGCGAGCCGACCCATTCATGCTAAAACCAGTAATAGTTTCAGCGTGGCTCTACCACCATAAGTTGTGTATGCATAAAAAATGAGTTATATATCTTGTCAAATTATAACAGCAGAACAGATTTATTCTTCGTTAAAATTTCAAATTTCTTTATCATTATCGAAAGTAGGTTGGGATATAGTATTCCTGTACAGTGCAGACAGTGGTAGTGCTTTTTATGAGTCCACCTGGTTAGCTACCACCCTGTAGGTGAACAGCTGCACTTAGGAGCCAGCCCTTCTCTAGGTTTATCGTATATACCACATATTAGACCATATCGTCGTTTAACATGGGTATGTGGTATGGGTAGGTGGTAGAGCCACGCTGAAGCTATCACTGGTTTCAGCATGAATGGGTCGGCTCGCCTGGGGTAGTACCACCTTCTCACAGAAAACCGACGTGAAGTAACAGTGCTTGCATTGTTGCGTTTCGTTCGGTCAGTGAGAACGCCAGATACCCATCCTCCCTCCCGTCCTCTATTCCCCACTCCCCCTTCTCCCAAACACAGGCTGGCAACGCACTTGCGACTCCTCTGGTGTTGCAAGTGTCTATGGACAGTGGTGATCACTTAACATCAAGTGACCCATCTGTTCGTTTGCCCCCTATGATATTAATAAAAAAAAAACATCAGATGATATTGTGTTCAAACTTAGCGTTTAACATTATCGGTGTTATTACAAAAAAGTTAAATACGTATTGAACCCTGGCTTTAAAAAAAATATTAAATGCACCGCGGTCGCTGAATGTTCGCCATCTTGCTTTTTTGTCTCGCTTTGGTTACGTTAGGTTAGACTCGTGAAAAAGGATAACGCGAACTTGCCTCGGACGAGCATTTATTTGGAAACTTTTTTAAACCAAGTATTTAATACGTATTTATATTTGTGTAATAAAACGGATAGGATTTAAAAAAGTCTCTAATTCCTGTCAACACAAATAATTCATATAAAAATCATCGCATATCCTATTTAAATGGCTTTACTGTTTTCTCTAAGAGTGCGTACACGCGTGCGTGTACTTGCGTGCATGTTGGGTTATTTTTTATAATAAAAGTGTGTGGTTATGTCCCTTAACTTGTTTTTCTATCGTGATTATCTCATTAAAGATAACACTAAGTTTAGCAGATTAAAATTACTTACATTTAACATTTTTTTTAAATTGTAGCACGGCATAAAGACTGCACTGTGCCTGATGGTAAGCATAGTACAATCCAAAAACAACGGCGATCACCGAGTGACACACAATTCATCGCCGGTCGCCGCTGTCGTGCCGGCCTGCGAAAAAGCTGGATATGCACAGGCTGATCCCGAAACGCGACCCGCAAAAGCGAATCACTATGATGGGCTTTTTCGCCATACACATGGTGGTTGCGACCCAGGCAGGCTGTATAACCCTACCACCCTGTACACCCTAACATCATTGTAATGGGCTATTTCTTTAATTATTTTGATAGTGATTGTGGAAAGAATAACGTGTAATAGAACTTGTTAGAACTTTCCAGGGAGTTTTTGTCGTGTTTCAGAATTCAAGCTCCATATTATTATTCAGTTGTGCAGAATAACCAAAGTATATTACGTAAAATGCCACCGCTAATAATACTAAATTATATAGAGTTAGATTACACAAGATTATGAATCAAATATAAAAGCCGTTACAATGACAGACTAAGAGACCTCAAATTTACTTCCGTACGAACGAAGACGCAAGCAAAAGTTAGTTTTCGTTTCTTTTTATTGCCAAAAGGCAGCAAACAGGCAGACGGCCCGCCTGATGGTGAAGAGGTGTGCGGCGCACCCTTGAGCTAGTTGTCAAAATAAAATCGGCTGAGTGCCTTAAGCGGTCGCCTTAGTAGTCCGGTGAAGCTGTTAAGACCTTGCTCGGTCAATAAGGTAGTCAGGTCGAAAAAAAGCCTGCCTGATTTTTAATGGTTACCGTTGCCTATGGACAACTGCAACACCAAGGGCATCACCGTTATATTGCCGACTTTGAAGAGCACGATGTCATAGCCCTGAGGAAAAACCGTATTTTCGTATAGATTTATAAAGAAAGAAAAGGTCTTTATTATTAGAAAACAATCACAAACAACGAGATACATAAAGGAAATGTATACATAGTTCATCTGATAACGACAACCCCATTCAGTTACGTGCTACAGTACGTCTGGGTGGTACTGCAGCGCTGATTTTCAATGAGGGCCAAATTTATATACGGACGTGTAGCCAGTGTCTTGACAATAATAATTACAGTACTCATATAAACGATAAATAATGGTAATAAAATATAGACATTCAAAAAGTTAAAATGTTACAAATGTGCCTGTCGAAAATGCCCGTCAATATATTGGCTGCACAGTGGCCAAAGCCTGAAAGTACATACCGTATATCGGAAGAAAACAGGGCAAATACGAACATAGAAATAACATATTTGTATGTTTCCAGGGATACATAGGGTCCGGCCGCATCGATTCTGCTCGCCCTATATAAGGGTACACGTTCACGGCAGCCGCCACGCACTAGATACCTAGCTTGAACACTTAGATACTCCAATCACCAGGTTGTACATTTTCGTTTTTATACAATTTTCAATAGGGGTCGTATCTTTATCGATATCGATAAATGGATTTTTCATCGTATTCGATTATCGATAATGTATTTTTATCGAATTTTAGTACTACATCAGTTAAATTATAAGTTTCATAAATGGTTGTAATCACCTTATGAATATATTTACTGTAAAGCAAATACAATTTATATGGTTAAATTTATTATGTTTGAACAACTGTATATCGTATTTGACTTCATTATCGAATCGTCGAGTTGTGTTAAGTGTATAGCGACGCTATTTAAAAAGAATATGTAATTTACATTTACATAAATTTTACGGAGATTACATTTAAAAAAATAGCTATTACAGTCATTGTCATATATAAACCCAAGACACACAGACTCGAATAAAAGTAGCGCTCGATACCGTCCCGCAAAAACCCCCCAATATACATACGTGGTTATAGTTATGCGATAAGCTTATGATTTTGCAAATTCAACTTTACCCAAACGATTTAAAGTTGTTTTTACAAGGACGCAAGCGACGCGAGACTATTTGAAATGACTGCAAAATATAAAATTATGCACTCATTCTTGTGTGCCGGCTGTGAGACGTTAAGTGGGCATCTTGGGTTTTTGTATATCGATGATAACAGTTCGAATAATTGTGTCGTTTTTTCAAATTTCAAAATGAGTTAAATACAATTTTATTCGTTCATATAACGTGCTTGATTTTTTTAAGATTTCCCGGTCCGTTCCCTCGGCGTGGAGCCCTTGATTACGCTGCTCGCGCGATACAGTGACACAAAATCTTACATCACTGCGACAACATTACACATATCACCTCCACACACGTGCACGCATACACGCTTACACATGCAAGTGGAAGGGTTTTATCTTTTTTTCCTTATCAAACTGAAATAGTTTAGAGTATTATCCGATACGAAATATATATAAGAGTTATTGAGGTATGTATGCTTGGTACACATATATGTTTCAACAACTCATATATGTATGAATAGTTAGCTTAGCTTAGGTTAGCTCACATAGGTCGCGAAATGCATGTATCAGGCAACAGCCAAAGCCGAGGTGTGCCGCGCACCCTTGAGCTAGTTCTCAAAATAAAATCGGCTGAGTGCCTTAAGCGTTCGCCTTAGTAGTCCGGTGAAGCCGTTAAGACCTTGCTTGGTCAATAGCGTAGTCAGTTCGAAAAAAAAATATTAAAATTTCCTGTTTTTATACACCGAGAACGAGGTTCAAATTTTGCCGTTCATAAGATTTTGTAGCTTTTTTATGATCTTCGTATTTTACATGTTTAAAATTGGAAGATCTTGAAAAATAACATAAAATATAAGTAACGGCTAAATTGGATTTAACTCATTTTGAAATATAACGAAACAATTGTATCAACGTAATTAATACTTTGTTTAGACACGTATAAAGTATATAACTATTTATTTAAAAGTATCAAGACACCTAAGCTTAGCATCGTAATAGGTCAAAATTCGATTAATTCTATGCTATTCATAATAAGAGCTAGTTTTATTTAAAACTTATTGAAATGCGATATAATTTGGTGGGTTCAATAATATTCGTCGTTGGTTTCGATGAATAAAATATGAAAAAAATTATCATAATGTCGTTCGTATTTTCGAGATTGCGATATATATTATTTTATTGTATTCAATTAATGCAATGTCGTATTAAGTTTGAAAAAAAAATCGTTTTAATGTGAAACGTCTTTAGGCGCGGGTAAACCTGATTGTTGGCGTGGCGAGGCGATGCCATGCGCAATCTCTCTTGCCGCACTGAGCTCGCATACCTATAGTGTAATTTGAGAATTCGAGAATTTGAGATTCGTCCTATTCGAACAATTTCGATGTTCCACATCTGCCAGGCGTCCCGTGACGGTTCAATTTTTCATGCTACTCCCATACCTGCGTGTGTCGCCACGTAGTTTTGTCTACCGTCGCAATAAATTTACGTGCGGGAAGGCATTATCGTCACGCGTTACGTACTATCGGCCTGCGTTATGATAGACGCAGAACGATAATTTTACTAGCGGTTTCTATGCATATCAAAGAAAATTAGAAAGGCTAATTTTATCGAAATGACAAAGGTGTGACAACGTTATTCTACTTTATCTGAATTAATTTTGAGGTTAGTTTTTAGCGTGACAAGTTTACCGAAGCTGCGTCATACAGGTATGGGACTAGCATTACAGTAAGAGTCACCGGGATGGGTTATTTTATCTATACTAATA
Source organism: Antheraea pernyi (assembly GCA_015888305.1). Lineage (NCBI taxonomy): Eukaryota > Metazoa > Arthropoda > Insecta > Lepidoptera > Saturniidae > Antheraea > Antheraea pernyi. The sequence continues at coordinate 273,480 of MU158730.1, read as the reverse complement.
TTATAAAGAGGTAAAGTTTGTGATGTTGTAGGGGGTAATCTCAGGAACTACTGGTCCGATTTGAAAAGTTCTTTCAGTATTATATAGCTCATTTATCGAGGAAGGTTATAGGCTATATATCATCACGCTAAGGCCAATAGGAGCGGAACAACAATGAAGAATGTTTCAAAATCGGGTTTTTTCCATCTTGAGAGCTTCCGCTGCATGATAGCGTTAGCCCAAAGTATTACACGCGAACGAAGTCGCGGGCAGAGGTTAGTAATGTATAAATGGGATTTCAATGAATTTGCTTTGGAATCCGTTTAGAACGTGAGCGTATAGGACGTCTGTACCCGAGTGCACTGCAACCATCGTATGCAATTTGATATATGAGTTATAATGTGTCTTTTTGTTTGTATCTGGGAACGACAGAAAATTGCAGTTTTCTCCCTTATCATCGTTGTTTTAAGACTGCATTTACAATCGAGTACAATTTCATCACTCATTTTTAGTCGATCAGATACATTGAACTCTCATTTCTAAAGATCGACCCTTTTTTTTATTAACCTGGGGAAATCCCTTATGGATACGCCACTCTCCCGCGGGGGTGGGGGGATTATGTCCGACTCGTAAAGATCGACCCCTAGTATTCTACTTATCTTTTTCACACTTAATATTATATGACAGTGTTTTATAATGGTAAAATAATAATCGATTTATGTATGAGTATCGATTCTTAAACTTTGACTAAATTACTCCCTGAGATACGAAGTGTCGATAAAATTTGTTACGTTTATCGATATGCAGTATCGATAGAGCGCATTTATTTTACCTCTAGGTAATCGCATTTCGGTTATGTCCTTATAATTTTATTTGTTTTTAGAGTATTAATTGAGTACTTAGGTAAGATTATTTCGTCCATAGACTAAAATATTTCTCTTGTCGAAATGATAAAAAAAACGGTGAGGCGTACGTCGGAATGTGATTTTATGGTGATTTAGTTAACACCTTAAATATTTACATTATCTTTGATTCCTAGAATAAAAATTACTATTGATATATTTTGCTAGATATGAAAACCAAATTTATTTTATTTTATTGTTGTTGTTCCTTAATAGTAAGCGTTAGGGTAAAAATGATTTGGTTCCTGTGTTAAATATTAATATTAAAAAGTTAAATTGTATGAAAGCGGAGACATTTGTCTTTGAACTTCAGTATGCACGATTTCGATCGAGAACAATTATTTGTTTGTTATGATACAGACTAATTGGGAATGTAATATTGAAAACAATTAAAAACGGGAAATATTAGAAGAATAAAATTAAAAAATAATTAACGTCTTCCACTATTAGTATATATAGCGTGATACAATATATACAAGATCCTAGTGAAACACATTTATCAAGTAACAGATTGAAGGATGTTTTGAGGTCGATTTCACGATCTCTTATGTCAATGTACCATTGCAATTCATGCGCAGGATAAATATAAAGTATTGTGCGTTTCAAATAAGAAGGTAATTGTCAATCCGCCATCTTGTTTCGCGTTTCTCATGCAAATTTTCTAGAAAAGTACGAGCGTAAAAAATTACCAAAAGGAAATTTCAGTGCTAGAATTTTTAGAGTTCCTTCTTTATGTTATTACACGAGTCGTTACGTTTCAAAGTAAACTAAATCCAATTTTAGCTGTTCCTAATATTTTAGACTATTTTTCAAGATCTACAAATTTTGTACCTGTAAAAAACCTTATGCACCGCAAAATTTGAACTTTGTTCTCGTTGGATAAAAACTTAATAAAATGAAACATGTTATATGGACGATTAAAATTGGATTTACCTCATTTTGAAATGAATTGACTAATATACTGAAATATAAAAGCAGAAGAGGCTGTCGTTTTAAAAAAATACTCTGATCATAAACAAGTCATTGTCGTTGAAGTCTAAAGTAAATAAGTGAAATGTTTTTGAAATGAATGTACATATATAATTGGTGTAAAATACATTTATATATAAAATACATTTATATGTAAAATACATTTATAAATTAATTAAAAAAAAAAGTGCGTGCGTACAAAGTACACATGTCAGAAGTGAAACTTCTTTGGCGAACTAATTTATAAGTCTTGTTTATATTTATACAAATCTAAAACTTTAGATTTCCGAGACTTGAAAAATAGATGAAAAATCTGCGTTTACTGCAAATGACGTCACTTCCGTTGCATACCTCCGTGACGTTACATCTGTAAAAATTTTACCCTCATGCGCCTAAAGAAGTTTCACTTCAATAAAATAAATATAATGTTAATTACATTATATATATAAATAAATACAGAGATATTTTTTTTCTGGCATTATGATTTTAATATGTTGAAAGTAAAGTCAATGCGGATACGATCCTCTTCTCATTTGAAACGCATGGTTAATTAAGTGTGAGAGAAATTTAATGAAATAAAGATGGTGGTGTTAATATCGCAAAAGTACCATTTTGTTAATTTACTTTTAACTCTAGGCCGAAGCTTTTGAGTACATTAGCGCCATTTTGATAATACTTTGCTAGAAGGCCGTATGAGAGCTGGTAGTCTCGCTATAACTAAAACTTGACATATCTATTTTCTAGATCTTGCTTCCTTTCTTGGTTCTGGCAACGCGTAAGCTTTTGCCAGTGTCATTGTAGTGTATTTGTCTATCTCCTATCGTGTTATCTTCTCGTTTCTCTCGCTGTCCTGCACTGCTATCAACAAACAATTTTTAACACACGTATTTATTGTCTCTTTCAATTTTTATACAAATTAAGGTCATAGAGTTTTACGCGACAATGAATAAAAATCACCAAATAGTTAAATAGAAAATTTACTAAATTAAATTTATATTACTTTATTTATCAAGTTCTCAAGTACATTTAAAGCTATATCTTTTTTGATAATTAGCTTTACGGTAAGAAAACACATTGGAGAACTCTTGGTCATTATAAAAAGCAAAGTTTTTGTTAAAACTTTAATAGCTTTATATCAAGTAGAGTTCTCGTGATTTTTTTTAGATAAGGACGAAATGTCTAAGAAGTAAAACTAAAAAATGATCGAAACCTTCAATCATTAGTTTATGATTGATGCACGCACAACGATAGACCTCTATAATTTTCTTTATATAGATCATATATTATCTGCCGTGTATGGCAATTTTATCTGACTGTAACGAGATTACACTCGCCTTTGTGGCACGCTTAGGTGTGTCGCATTCCCGGATCAGCCAGAGTCATTAGTTCCCGATATTCTTGAATTATATAGACATTCAGACACAACGCCATCACTTTGATTTGCTAAAATACTATCGAACATAAACAGAAACAATTAAGTCATTCAATACGAATTTAAAACTGTATTATAAAGCACTGAGGTATTAATTTTCCCAAAAAGTTTAAGTACAGTGTAAACTCTATATAACTAATTTCAAGTGGCCGATCATTTTCTTTTCGTTGTTGTTTGGATTTGTGGTGCTAATGGTTTTGTGGTAAACCAACCAAATTGAACTAATTTCTACGTTATAGAGAGTATTTCGTTATAAATAAACTACGTTATAAAGATATTACACTGTATTTCCGTTGCCATGTCTATTCATTTCAATAATCTGTAATTCACTGTGAAAATTGACCAAAGCGTTATTATTTTAAATGTTAATATAATAAATAAGAAAATATCAATTTATTTATATATATTAATTGTTATCTCGAAATACTTAAAATAAGATGCGCCAGTACTCTTAATATTATTCATTTTTTTATATCATAGGTGGCAAACGAACAGGCGGTCACATGATGTTAAGTGATCACCACCGTCCATAGATACTTGCAACACCAGTCGCAAGTGCGTTGCTAGTTGTGTTTGGGGGAAGGAGGAGTTTGGAAGGGAGGTGGGTATCTGGTGCACTCACTGACCGAACGAAACGCAACAATGCAAGCACTGTTACTTCACGTCGGTTTTCTGTGAGAGGATGGTACTACCGCGGGCCCATTCGTGCTGAAATCAGTAATAGCTTCAGTGTGGCTCTACCACCTAGTTTCGTAAACTTAATAATTATTGCACTCGGAAACTCGTCCGTAACACTGAATTTGCGTTTTTATAACGTAATATGATTTTCATTTAAAATCAAAAACACATTTACGAAACGACCAGTACCTCTACTTAATCGGATGATTGTTTATTTCTTTACATCTGGAAACATGAGCCTACTTTCTCTCCCTTCATATAATAGCTTTGAAAAGACAATAGAGAGCTATAGCATTTATTATTTCGAAAAACAAAATCATATCAAAACGAGGTTCAATTTATTAGGTTTATTATGATAGAAACATAATTATTATTATTAAATGAATTATTTACAATATTGTACATACATAGTCTAACTAATAAATAGTATATTTCCTATTTTATAATTAAGTATTAATTTCGTTAGATTTAAAAAAATGTTAACGTTAGAAGCATTTTTAAGTTATGAACCTGTTCCATTTTCAATGAATATTTATTTCTGTTAGTGTTGTGAAAATTGACATTACGCTTCTTTCGTTATATGAGATTAAAGTTATTGATCTATATTGAAGATTATTTTAAATAAACCATAAGGTTTTGTGACGTATATATATTTCTTCGTTAATAAAAACCATTTCCTACGAGACTATTTATACAAAGTCCATTGAAATATAAAAATCTAAGACACACAGTCTCGAATAAACGTAGCGCTCAAAACCGGCCGCAGAAACTCCCCAATATATGATGAACATATGATTTTGCAAATTCAACCTTACCTAAATGATTTAAAGTTGTTTTTACGAGGACGCAAGCGACGCGAGACTATTTGCAGTGGCTGCATAAACCATAATTATGCATTGATTTTTGTGTACCGGCTGTGAGGCGTTAAGTGTGCATCTTGGGTTTTTGTATATCAATGGCAAAAGCTTTTAAATTTTCAAAGTAATTTTGAATACCTCCTTGTTTCTCTGGTCATTATATATTTAAATATATATATAAATACTTATAAGTTTTCCAAAAGTTTAGAATTTTATGAAAAATGGTGAGGGTCTGGGATTAAACTTGTAATATACAATTAAAGTTATTTATTTCAAATTCCTTCATTAATAAATATTAAATAAAAACAGATTCTTTACTTGCAAAATATAAGTGATTATATCAAGATAATTTAGTGCCTTTCATTGTATGTTAGACTTAGTCGAGGTTAGAAATAGGTCCATGTGCACTGTGTTTTATTGGATGACATCATGCAGAATGAACAGTTTTTAGTTATTTCGAATGACGTCATCCATTTTGATCACAAAAAAAAATTACAAATAATAAAACCGAGTTATGTTGATCTCCGTTAAAAATGCATTTGAAAAATAAAAATGTATGTTTAAATTTAATGTTTTGGTTCACTTTAATTTATGTTTACTTTTATTGGTGTTGGTTTCTTGGTGTTTTGTTATTTGTGTAAAGTTAATTACATGAAACAAGGGAAATAGAACCTTCAAAATAGTAAAGAGACAGATTTGACACATTCAATTATTTTCAGCCATTTTTTATTGAGTCCTCATGTTGTGAGGAGTATTTAAAAAAAATACTTAATGAGTTTTAACATGTGGCCACCTTGTTACTTGGTATTAAATGATGCGGTCTAACTATGGGATTGGCTTTCAAGTGCACCTGCTGGAATATACGTATACCAGGTGATAGATTAGTCCTTTGTAATATTCAAAAAGATAGTATTTCATGGTCACATTTAACATAATAACATAAAAACAAAAACTAATAACAACAACAACTAGGGTTCTCTACCTTAGTCAAAGTTTGTTTTAAGACTTTAAAAAGTGCCGAAAGCTGCAACGGGTACCCGCAGTTAAATAACCTTCGATAGTAAAACGGACAATAAACCCTTTTTTTGTTAATGCTTCGAAAAATTATCCTTTGTTGGTCGTTGTTTCAAGGGTCTTTCACTTCGCCCGATCACTGACACTGTGCTTTAACAAAGACGCATAGAGGATTGAGTATAATTTTTGTATTTTTCTAGATAATTAGGTCAAATCTTAAACATCTATTTTTTAAATTGATTTAGAAAGATATCGAGTGCAGAGTATTCTCCATAAATATTGCTACTGTCTAAACTATCACCTGGTATATGCTTGGGGCCAGATTGTTGACATGAAAATAGTGGCTAGTAAATTAAAGAAGCCTCTACCATAATTTTGAGGTTTCGTCACAATGTTTTCCATCACCACAAGCTCCGCTTTATTGAAGGATTTGAACCTATGTTGATCTATGTGATGGCCCAACACGCTACTACTGACTCATCTTAGCGTTCCTCTTTCTTTTGTAGAAAATTAATAGTTTTTGTCCATGTTTTTTGTAGTTAATTTTACACGAACCTGTGAAATGACCAACCGATGTTCTGTTTTATAGTATTACACCGTTTTATTAAATATCACAGTAGGTAGCTATAAATTATATGTATGAGAGATGTGATGTGCGATTGTTTATTTGCGGTATATTTCTCTTTTGTATGCGAACAAAGCGAGTTAATAAAAATATTGCGAGAAATTATTCATTTGTTTTATTTTTATTGGAAACCTCATACGGTATTTCAAAATAAAGGGTGTACGTATATTCGATTTATTTACCGATGAAAGAAGAGATGAATGTAGAGCGCCTTCTACTTTCTCGCCTCCGGCTATGTTGCGCCGCAAACGACTTTCCATGCCACGTACTTTACTAGTGATGGCATAGTGCGGCCGCTGTCGCGCCTCGCCTCGTTACATCGCCATGCCATTCTAGGCCTAGTCACTATCTAGATCGGACGTTCAATGCTAGAGCGCGGTGTGTCTGGGGAGCCTCCACAACGCTTCACACAAGTCTAATACCATAATATTCAAGGTAAGTTACTTCACTTATACGAATAAAAACGATATTGGTGACCCCGTCGCTGAACCACCAACTATTTCGCAAGTGAATATTCAATCGTCGATTTTCATAGACTTTTCATTTAAACACAGCCTTTTTTTATATATCATAGGAGGCAGATGAACAGGTGTATCACCTGATGTTAAGTCATCACCACCGTCCATAGACACTAGCAACACCAGGGGAGTCGCAAGTGCGTTGCCAGCCTTTGTTTGGAGTGAGGAGGGAGAAGGGGAGAGAGGAACGGAGGTGGTGCTCCGGCGCTCTCACTAACCGAACGAAACGCAACAATGCAAGCACTTTTACTTCACGTCGGTTTTCTGTGAGAAGGTGGTAATACCCCGGGCCAGCCGACACATTCATGCTGAAACCAGAAATAGCTTCAGCGAGCATCTATGACCTACACAACTCAATAATAAAATGAACAATTTAGTGTTTGTGCTATGGCAAACGTCGGGTTGTTAATTTAATATATATGTTTTATATTTTGTTCTACAGTATGCTCGTCCCTACAAAGACGTGTTATATTGGTGGTTTCCTGGATGTGGTTTGTGTAATATGGACACGGCAAACACTTCAAGGCAATCTAGTAGGCTGCGGAACGTTCCGGGGCCAAGTTTTTGGAACCACTCATCAATCGAATAATCTCCGAGATATCTCACACCAGCGAGATGGGCACAATATCACAACAACATCGCCAGAACAAAGTGTCTGGAGTCTGGCTACACGTCCGGACTGAACAGGTGTTCCCAATAATAAACAGCTTAACGGTAATTTATAATAATTTTAAGCTGACTAACATTGACAAAATGACGGCTAAATATACATCGAGTCCATTTTGGGGAGCTAAACCATAACTGATTTCTTCATATAGAAGAAATCTTCAGATAAAGCCACGCACAGTGTTTAGGAGGGTCTCACTACATTCCATTTAGTTTTAAGTGTTCTCGACATGACCTCTTTCGAAGACATGGTTGACATAATCCGGAGCCCTTCAGATAACACTAATTCTTACACGGAATCCTGTAGCAATTCTACTCAGGCGGATTTGGCTACCATTAAGAAAGATGCCTTTTATGTTAGACTCGACTATTATTGCTGAAGTTCAAGCTGCTGATGAGCCACTTACATTTCTGATCCTACATCTTCTATACAGATGCTTGAAACATCATCGCACTGTTTACCGTGACACTTCTACGGCTATTATCAGGCTATATCTACAGACTACATTGCGTCAACAGGCCTTAGACGTTATTAATGGCGTTGCTCATCCTGGAAGGAAAGCTACAGCTCGTGCCTTGATAGAAAAATTCGACTGGACAGGAGCCGCCAACATGCCTCACTTTAGGCTAAGTAAGGTAAGCAGTATCAACTTAACAAAGTTAGTCGTTACACCCGTGCAATTTTTGGTCTTTTCAAAGATACTGACAAAATTTGAGCATATCCATACTGATCTTATCAAGTTATAAGTCTCCCAAGGCAATCAATATTACTCACCGTGATTTAACGTTGTTCTCCATACTTAACAGCCATTCTGCTTCGTAATATTCAGTTATCTAATGTCACTAAGTTACTCAACGATCATTGGATATCATTGTATGGAACACTCCTTGCATAACTTTAAACCGAGGTGCCCAGTTCGACTTTGAGCTATTTATGGAATTAACCAAAGCTTTAGGCATTCAGCTTGTCCACTCTACATTCTACCACCTGATACAATAGGATGAGAGAAAGGTTCAGAGTACGCTGAATGTAGCGCTAATGTGGCATCCACAACTATGGGTTGACTGTTTTCCGATGGTCAGCAGGTTTGCGTACAGCATACAAGGTGAGTCTTCAGGCTTGGCCCATATGTTTTTTGGTACCATTTTGCGCATTCCTGGACACCATTTTATTGTCGCATCTGCCTCAGCAGACAGCACAGTCTTTGTGAAAAGTCTCTAAAAATCTTTTGTACGCTATCAAGCTTATGCCAGACTCAAGATACATTTTACTCTAACCTTTTTCTTATAAAGCAATTGACTTTTATTCTCATGGTTGCTTGCGGGTCGATAGTATTCGCCAACCTTTGAAGCCTCTCTATATAGTGCCATATTACGCCGTTAGACGGAATGACAATTATACGATATTAATTAATATCAGCGGTAACGAGAAAATCGTCTTTATTGACCAGTTAAAACCAGCGTACTTCGAATTAATTAAATCTACAAAGTCATCGAAAATAGCGCCCGATCTCCAACGAGTGCCAGCTGTCGTTCTGGCTCCTAGATAAATATGTTCTGGCATCTGGCAGGGAGTAGATATATCGCTATCTACTTTCTGACAAAGTAGCAGCGTAAACAACTCCTTGTTCCTCGTAGGTTTTACTATCGCGTCGCGTAGGTTACTGCGAGAATCCCTCGATAATGTAATAGCGTGGCTATTGTCTGGCTATTGTGAGGCGTTTGGCCTCATCGCTCTGCTAGTCTGTACTCAGTCACCGTCTGGATTGCACGTCTATTACCTGGCTGCGAGGTCCCGACCACGCCTCACACGAGTTTTATACCATACTTAATATTCAAGGTAGGCTATTACATTTATACAAATATTTTAACAATTGTAACCGTTTCTTCTGTGATTAACATCTCGTGATCACAAGTTGTATAACCCAGTTTAAAGTCAGTCAAGTCGAGCAATTGAACTAACTGAACACTGGTTCTAGATCCAATTAAACATCTGTTTGTAATATTTACAAAACGCGAAAGGTTTTGCTTTTTATATCTGACTATATATCGGGCACGGCGGACGTTGTCCCGCCCTGATAATAAAGAAAACCTTGAAGTTAGACATATGCTGTTGCTTACTTTTTTGTAGACATTATCAAGCTCTACAACTTTTCTCTAGAACTCAGTAATATATGATCGATGAGAGATCGTTAAGGCAGAGTTCGTAAGAAACATTTTCGTTCGACCGTTTTTTCTCCGACTTACTTTGCAAATCCGACTACCACAAAAGAGTCTTTTCCTTTTTCGGGTTAATATATGACACTCACAAATAACGTGGCTTTCTATTAGTAAAAGTATCTTCAAAGTCGGTTTAGTAGATCCAGAGATTACCCCTACAATGTCACAAACTTTACCTCTTTATAATATTAGTATAGACAATAAAGATAGCAGTCGAAGTTATTAAAGTAGGTGTATAATATCCTTCGATCAACAATAACGTTGATCGAAGATAATTTCAATATAAAAATAAAGGCGATGGTTATAAATTTTGATTAGCTGGATCTAATTGTTAGCAACTGATATGAATTTTTCAAATTCAAATAGTTAAATTGTTATTATTGCTGTTATCAAATTGGTAGTATTATTTCAAAGTATTTTGCGATGACATTAACATTCGAACAAGATTGTTGCTCGCTTGTTAGAATTTTGCAGGGAGATTCTACGACATATCAGAATTCAGATAATCCAAGATTGTGTATAAAAAATAAAAGCCACGTATCCACCATACAGATTACGATTCCAGCAAAAACTTAGTGTTTTGTCCATTGATATAAATTAATGCGTTTGTCTTTAAATATCATTACATCACGTAACATAACAACATTATAGCTGTGATTAAATGCATATAATCTGTGATCAATATAATACTAGAATAACACTAGATTTTAAACTAGCAACATATTTCTCACATGTTTTATCCGTCTCTGACATGACTGACGAGTTACCGCCAGAGACAAAAATTAAATATAACCTGTTAGTAACTATTCCCTGTCATTCGGTTTTGTTGTCAGTGATATCAATCTATCGATTTGTCGCCAAGTTAAGCGAAATTTTGGCTTCAAAAGTGACATTTCTATTTAGCAATTAAAATTATTTAGTGCCTTTTAAATAAAGTTTCATTTCTTACCTATGTTTCATGTATTATATACAAATCACACAAAAATTACTAGATAGATACGGATCATTCATTTTATTTTAATTTTTAGACACTTATCAGATTATGTTAGATAGTCTAAAGATTATCAGGATGCTTTCATTTTATATAAAGTACTTAAAGTTTTAAGAAAATACGATTTTATAGGCACTATGTCTTCGGTGATGTATTTTTCTGCCTTGGAGAAGTAGGACAACCAATATGATGTGATATTTGTGTTTGTTCTTCTATACATAAAATATGTGGTTAAAATAATAAACAACGCTGACATAGTCGCGGGTACCAGCTAGTATATCATATGATTTTTAATATTACCCGTACAAAATATAAAATCTATGATTATGTATTCTATGACTGTATCTTAGCCGATTTTATAAATGTATTACTCAATTCTAAGATTATACTTTCACCCTGTTTTTTTACTTCTGTTGAAATTTGTTATTGTTTTATGTTTAATTTCAAAGTTGATCTGATTAGTTTGCTTTTTATTTTGTCTTTTTTCCATGTAATAAAATACTTGACTAATTTTGTTGGGTTTGTGGTAAATAAATAAAAAGGGTATGTTAATTTCTATGAAAATCAATAATTTTTAAATTTAGTATGAAAATTGGTATTTAGTAGTTGAGTTACAAAGTAAAAAAAGATGTGTTTCAAAGTTTTTTCAAATCATATAAACATCTTATATGGTCCTTTATAAAGATACGAAGACGGAGGTGGCTGGTAGTAAAAAATCCATTCTTACAACTAGTAAATAATCAATATTGTAATTTGATTTCCGATTATAGCATACTTTATCAAATTTTGAGTGTAAATTAAAATGTGATAACGATATTATAGAACAAACAACAGAAATAATATGGAATTGAGACAAGTATTCAGAACCTATGCGTTATTAATAAAGCGACATGAAACACAAAATAACTCAGATAAAATACATGTACAGGACTTATTTGTCCTCAACATATTTAGTTTTTAATATTTGAATAGTGAAAATTTAATACATTCTTTAGTTTTTTTGCAATAAGTAACGACTTCTGTTCTTCTCTAGTTGGCAATACCGTTATTTATAATTTCATTCACTCCACAGACTATTCGTTTATAGTTCACTATAGTTCAATCGTCTATACGTAGTATATCCTTAGTAATCTGTGATCGCTCTTAATTCTGTATGCCCGAAACAGCCGAAAAGGTGCGGGCGTTTGTTCCTTTCGCAAACTTACATATTTCTGTTTTTAATTAATTTCAAAGGAAATTAAAAAATAGATAAAGTGTTAACATGTTGCAACCGTTGTTTGCAAAGTTCTGGAACGAAGATGTGTGGTTGCCGCCGAACACGACTTGGGAGGACATCGCACCAGGGCCGGATAAGGCGGTGAATTATACTGACCATACCCATATTTTTATCCCTATACCGTTAGCTTTGCTATTTATGGTGTTGAGATATTATTTGGAAAAGTGAGTACTATTTTTTAATAAAATTATCATATATATTTTAGATAACCTGTTAACCACGTCTTGGTAACAGTTACAACAGTACAGTATTTGGTTTTAAAGAAATGTCCAATGAATATAAAGGAGAGCAGAGTGCATCTTATTAAAAAATGTTTATAAAGCTCCCACTCAATAATAAAAATGTGGGCGGATTCAATATAAAATTGAATTGAAACTGATGAAACATGCTGTACCTGTGCATTTCCCTGTCTTTAAAAACATATTCTGGTGTTTATTTCACAAAAAGTTCATAAAATTGAGATTTTAATCTTAAATACAAACTCTTTTATTCATACTTTTAGTATTAGTTAAGTCATAGTTTATGAGTAAAAATATTTGGGTATTGAAGAGTTATTAGAAGAAAACATAATTAGAACAGCCAAACCTCGACGAGAGAGAGTTTAAGTGACCGTAATCTCTTTTTTGCTTGTAGAGGATTCTAAATATACCAAGTTCTTCACTTACAAAAGTGCAGTGCTGGTTTTACTCACTTATAGACTTCAATATTATAGTAAATATGCAATGATAAATATGTATGCATTCTATTATTCATTAGAATTAAATATAAATGCTTAAAAAATAGTATACAATACCTGTTAATGTCTTCTGTATTTTTGATTTTATATTTTGTATGTATTTCCCTTTCCTAAATGTTATCAAATATTGTTCTATTAACAGCCCTTTTAATAGGCTAAAGAATTTAATAAAAAAATTGTGTTAGGTAGTGAATTATAAGAAACGGAATTATTCTTCATTCAATGATAAAAATATAGACAAGTAGCAATAGAGGTCAACAAGGAAAAAAACGACTTTCTCTTGTAGATATTTCTTGCTGAAATAGGTTTTAGAGAGTTAAAATGATGCGGCAATTGTTCTCACTTAGTTTCCTTGTTTCTGAAATTCTCGCTCTCTCAGATTTGACTGTACATATAGAAACATTTACAAAATAAATCTTATTTATATTACATTGTATGTTTTAATATTGTTTAATAAAATTAACTAAAATTATTAGTTAACATCACACAAAATCTATACATATTTGTAGTCCGGTGAAGCTGTTAAGCCCTTGCTTGGTCAATAGCGTAGACAGTTCGAAAAAAAAAAACTATACATATAATAGGAATGTATATGTAAAAAAAATTGTTGCAGGTATTTAGGTATATGTAATAAAATACATTTCAATAATTGCTAAAAAATGTCTGTCTGTTTGTTTAACCAGGTGTCACTACTTAATCACTGTGTTCATGATAAAACCTTTTCCAGTACATTCTAAAGCATATCTTCAAGTTACATTTAGTCTTTGTTTCATTAAAATTGGTTCAGTCTATTAAATGTTATTGTACGTTTAATGATGATGTGACTTAAGTTCAAGAGATAATTAGATAAGTAAATGGACTTAATACATTCAGATGTCTTTATTAATCACTGTTTGTTTTACATAAGGTTCCATATGGACGAGGTTGCGGTCACAGCCAGTTAATAATATAATCTTTATTATAATAGAAGAAAGAGTATTTATCTATTGACATTAAGCTCATTATATTAATATACTAGTGGCCTCAGCGGGCACTGTACAGCCCTGATAATTAAAAAAGACTGACGAATCATATACCTAAACATTCCTCATGAAGCACTTTATGTACTGGTGAAAACAGCATGAAAATCAGTAATTTTGAGTTTATAGCAAACAGACAGACAGATGTGGCAATGGACTTTGTTGTATATTATATTTATACTATAGTTTTATAGTATATTTTATTAATATTGAGTGAAGGTATCTTAATTATAAATTTATATTATAATTAAGTAGTCTCAACTGATCATGAAATTTAGAATACACATCTTCGGAGCCACAAAAAAGCATATAGATAACCCCTTTTGAAAAGAAAATATATACTGTTCCTGATGGATAGATCCAATTTAAATTGACATGAGTGAAGCCATGCTCAAAATCAAGTAAATAATTTAAAATAATGAGAACTATTTTGTCATAATAAATTTTTCAAGATCGTTTTTGTGTGTGTGTTGTTGAATGGAGTAGTCCGGTGAAGCTGTTAAGTAGTCCGGTGAAGCTGTTAAGTAGTCCGGTGAAGCTGTTAAGGCCTTGCTAGACCAATAGCGTACTCAGTTCGAGGAAAAAATGGTGTAAGGGTTTTTATTTTTCCCTTACACTCGAACTGAGTTGGTTAAAATTAGCCAAATTATTATATTTATATATATATAAATTAAGTATAAATTATTAGACACAAAAGACACATTTGAATTTGTGGGACTCGCATATTGGTGCATATGTGTGTCACAGGAATTCTTATATGTATCGCTAGCTTAGTTCAGCTTAGACAGACTCGCAAAGTTCCATCCAAGGCAACAGCCCAAGCCGAGGTTTGGCCACTCTGGCACCCTTGAGCTTGTCGCCAAGCGGTGAAGTGCCTTAAAGGCACATCAGGACAATAGCTTGTCAGTTCGAAAAAAAATATGTATTTGTTTAAGTATTTAATTTATAACACTTGCAAATATTTGGTATCTATTTCCATCTTATTATATTAGTCTATTGTCTGACTCTTATAATTATTTGTGGTATATGATTTATAATTACACTTAGTCATGGAACTTATTTATAAGGAAACACCTTATGATTCATAATGCTTGCTTGAAATATTTGAGTTTGTACAATGAATACATGAATTAATACATAAATATTTGGAATTGATACAAAATACTTGCGGCCTCTAATTTAATTAACAGGATTATGTTAAATATTTAACTTAAATATGTCCCCTATAGATGACAAACTTAAATTATAACAGTTTAATGACTTGTTTTTATACAAAAATGATGACAAATAAGCATGCAGTTCATCTGGTAAGTGGTTATGTCAGCTTATAGATGCTTGCAAAGTGAGAGGTATCAGAGGCATGTTGCCGACATTTGAAAAACTTGTTGTGTTGTTAAAAACTTGTTTAGGGTGGTAGGGTTTTACAGCCTGAATGGGTCGCAACCACCATGTATATGGCGAAAAAGCCCGTCATAGTGATTCGCTTCTGCGGGTCGCGTTCCGGGATCAGCCTGTGCATATCCAGCTTTTCGCTGGTCGGCATGACAGCGGCGACTGGCGTTGAATAGTGTATCACTCGGTGGTCGCCATTATTTTTGGATTGTACTGTGCTTACCATCAGGTACAGTGCAGTCATTTTGTCCTGCTACAAAAATGTTAGAGTAATCTGTAGGTGGTTTCTCTATTCTTGACTTCATTTTATATATGTCTATGTTATAAACCAAGAAAAAGTCAAATTTTTATTTACACATAACTAAGGCTTCAATAACTGGTTGATTGCAATATCATGTTTGCCACCATAAACTCATTTAAGTACCACTGACATTATCTCAAAGACAAACCTTAGTATAGGCTGGGAGATAACTCTTACTGATTTTGCTATTCTTTTTCTTCTGTTTCTACATCTCTTGTGGTGAAGTCTAGTGTGTCTATTTATTTAGACCATATTTCATTGATTTTTTATAGTTTGAACTTTATTAGGGTTCTTTTGTCAACTTACTTCTATAATCAAAGGTTTCTATCATGGTTACTCAGTTATTATAATAATAGTTGTATGTTATAATATCATTGTTGAATGTAGAATGAAAAAGGGTAATTGGAACGTAAGAGTAAAATAATACATAGCAACCTCCTTTACAACCTTTTTTGATGTCCTTTATTGACAGATGTCAAAATGTCTTATTTATTTACATGTGTGTATATGTTGTGTAAAATTGAAGCAGTAGTGTGAGTAATGCATATTTTAATTAATTTAATGTACTTCTAATGCATTTTATATATAATAAATGTCTGCACTTCTCCTCCATATAAACTTTAACTATGCCAAATTTCACGTTCATCCGTTCCCCCAATTCCGTTAAAAAGGGATACGAAGTTTTGGGCTTCACATATTAATATATAGATGATAATATATATGATAATGAAATGGCTTTTTCCAGTTTATTAATTTAACGTAGATTACATAGTTAAATTCAATCGAGATGAATTTTGTGACACAATTCGAGCCTATGATATGTATATAAGCAAGAAGTAAACAACTTTTTCTATAAATTCACTATAGTTTAGTTAAATCGTATCAGCCCAAATCTATGTTTTTTTTTATCAGGGATAGAAACTTGATAAAATACTTTTAAAAAACTCATAAATATATAATGACTGGCATATTTCGTGAATGGGACAATAAGAACTCATTAATACATTTGTACTCTTTGTTATCTATTACCTAGTAACTTTTTAATTTGTGTCACAAGAAACTATACGCCCTGGTAAAAGAGAGTCCCAGTAAAAAGATGTCAGTTGTTGTCAGCAAATCCCACTAGTGTACTGATGCACAATTTCACTAGTGTTCTGATGCACAAGTTCACTTGTGATGTGTGTCTGTGGAGCTTCTTTTTCCTACAAATCGACGTTGAGCCAACAAGGCTTCCGTATGCTAGATACTTTGTGGACCATTATATTTTTAATATTTAATCATACTATATTTTGATTTTGGCCATGCAATTGCCAACCGTGACAGGTGTTCCCGTTAGCCCATCCCTCTAGATCCGGGACTGAATCATATAACCACTTGTGATACAGTTGTTATCGATTTTCTCAGTTTAAAATAATATTATTAAGTTCCACTCGAAAGTTGGAAGCATTAAATAATTCAGTCGTTACATTACAAAATAAGATGAATCCAATCAAAGCCGTCCCTAATATTTTACGTTATTTTTCAAGATCTTCAGACTTTGTACACGTTAAATATGAAGATCATAGAATGAAAAGTAAAAACCTTATGAACGGCATAATTTGAACTTAGTTCTCCTTGTCTTCTTCTTCTTACCCTTATCCCACATAAGTAGGGTCGGTACAACATGTTTCTCATGTTGTGGTATATTATTTGGCTTAATTTTTACGATCGACCGCCTGCCTGACATAAACCCTCCTTGGGATTATTTTGTCGTTATTATTATTTTTGTTTTTTTTTTTTATTATTTTTTTCGTTCTCCTTATCTATAATCTGGAAATCTTAAAAAAAATTAATCATGTCTCATATGAACGATTAAAATGTAACGACTTCATTAGTCATTCTATTTTAAGTAACTGATTTATAAAATGTACATAAGCCTATCAGTTATCGTGCTGAATCATTTTTTTTTTCGTAGAAAAATGTTTTTACTATCTAATCGCGTTTTATGAGCAATTATCCGCCAGTCGTGTTAGTTAAAGCATTTATTATGACCATAATGACTGAAGTCTTTAGTTGCTACTCACGAGTGTGTAAAGACATGTTTTTTCACAGTAATACGCGAACAAGAAGTTCTGTTATCTTTATGAATTTACGGGTGTGTAAGAACTGATATGGAAATTGCTTATCAACTTTGTAAATGAGAACGATCTAATTTACGTTTTTGTGTATACCGTTTTTTTTTATATCATAGGAGGTAAACGAACAGGTCGGTCACCTGATATAAGTGATCACCACCGTCCATGGACACTTGCAACATCAGGGGAGTCACAAGTGCGTTGCCAGCCTGTGTTGGGGGAAGGAACGGAAGGGGAAAGTGGAAAGGGAGGGGAGGTGGGTCTCCGGCGCTCTCACTGACCGAACGAAACGCAACAATGCAAGCACTGTTACTTCACGTCGGTTTTGTGTGAGAGGGTGGTAGTACCCCGGGCGAGCCGACCCATTCATGCTGAAATCAGTAATAGCTTCAGCGGGGCTCTAAAACCATTAAACTTTCTCTCATTACTTTCTTTTTCAAGGAGTAAAAAAATACAGAGTGTTACGCTCATACATTGTTGATTTTGCTGGTTAATTATCTAGTGTATAGACGAAACGTAGCTGATCGTAAACAATTACTAAAACAATTACTTGCGGAGGTCCCTTATCAAACTGAAATAGTTTAGAAAATTATCCGATACGTAATATATATGAAAGTTGTTGAGGTATATATGCTTGGTACACGTATATGTTTCAACAACTCATATATGTATGGATATCTAGCGCTTAGGTTAGCTCAGATAGGTCGCGATTTGCATGTAATAAAATCGGCTGAGTGCCTTAAGCACTCGCCTTAGTAATCCGGTGAAGCTATGAAGACCTTGCAAGGTTAATAGCGAAGTCAGTCCGAGAGAAAAAAAAACTCCCGTGACGTCTTCTTCGCCGCATAAGCCGCCGTGCGTACACACCGCACCCCGGCAACGATGCGAGCAACATAATTTGGTTAGATTGATAATTTTAAACTCGTAATATCTTTTTAATGCAATGGCCGATTTTAATAATTCAAAAAGTTATCTATAGGTACTGAAACACTCTTAAATTAAAAATAATTAATTTTAAGGATTAATATAAAAACATGAATAACATGGTCTTTTAGGCATGGTCTGGTTTTTGTAAGATTTTCAAAAATGTTGTTATAGTGACATAGTTACAATAGCTGGACATATGGTACCGGGAGATTTTTTATAGATATTAATATGTTCTTTAATATTGTAGAACATATTTTTATTCTATCATTCATAGTTTCCGCAGTGCATGCGATGAAAGCCATTTTATGGCAATATTTATCATACTTTGGATTACACTATTGAAAGTTTAATAGGGATCCCTATTTTTTTCTAATAAAAAATATATCCTATTTTACTCAGGGATAATTTAGGTTTCTAATCATGAACGAATTATCAAAATCCGTTTAGTAGTTTTTGAGTTTATTCGTTATAAACATACAAAAAACATACAACGTTTCCTCTTTATAATATTAGTGTAGAAAACTCCTTGAGTATTCCTACTAACATTGTGGGATTAAGTAATCGACCAGTTCGTTGTTAATTAATGTTCATGTTTTACTGCCGTACTAATTATTCAATGGTTAAAAAGGTTATTATTTCAAGTGCTGGTTATTACAGGCACTATGTTTAAATAACAGTTGTAAAAATTTATGCGGTCTTTCAATTAATTTCCTTGATGGATTTATCGCCGATCTGTTATCACACTGACTCGGGTTGTAATTTGTTATTACGTATTGATAACCGATTATTAGATATAGTAATTACGTATTGTACTAGTTGATCAGGCCACGTGTTGCTGTGTCTCAGTTGTGACATGTTAGGATAAAGTATTTCGTATTATGGGGTAACGATTCTGCCTAAAAAAAAGCCGATAGTGATTAAGAAAGCATTTAGAAAATAAACTGGAGTTGAAAAAGATATTTAAAATTAAAACGTGACGCCATCTATGAGATATCTATAACAGTCAGTCCTACAGTTTTTATCAACAAACGCAAACAACAAAACGCCATCTATTCGAGACTAATGAAACTTACAATCGGTAACAATAATCAACATTGACAATCATTTAATGTAATTAAAAATATCAATCGAAGTAATTCTATCTCTCAAGATGGACCAAAATTATACATAAATGCTAACTTTCATGAAGATCAGTTGAGAAGTTTCCGAGTTCATCGTCGACATGATGTTCATGACACTAGATTTTGATATATTTAGATAAAGATAGAATTACGCCCGTTCTTGACTCGTACCCGCAGTTGATATAAGTTTAATTCTATTGATTCTAGAGTGTTCTAACGAAATCTTTATTCGTGATGGTATAATTAATATGTAGAAATGAACCGATGGCGGTGTTGTTTTTTAAGCGTAATTTTTATATTTTATTAGCGGGCCCGGCAGCCGTTGTCCCACCCTGTGTATAAAACAATCCTTGACAAATTATACACCAAAATGTTCCTCATGAATCACTTTATGCATTGGTCAAAACCGCATGAAGATCCGTTCAGTAGTTTTTGAGTTTATCGCGAACAGACAGACAGACAGACAGACGCGTTAGAGGACTTTGTTTTATACTATAAAATAATAATAATAAAATAATAATAATGATTAGCTCATGAAACTGTCAATACCCCTTGTTTTTGCAAAAATCTAAAGGTTACCCGGGATGGCCTGATTTGTCCCTCAGTTCGGTATTTCCATACCCCCCATAAAAGGTAGACCACTAACCTGGCTGCTGTAGATCGTTCTCGCAGTTGTTTTTAAATGCACGGTCACATACACGCACACACAATGTTTATAAATCGTTTATTATTGCAATTGAAGACCAAAAACCACACATAAACCAATAAAATCCCGTAGCGCAAAGTTTATATTGCAGGTTAAGGAGCCCAACTGTCCGTTGTAGGCGTCGCGATCGCGCAAGCCCGGTATCGCGATCTACCCACATATAAAGAATATGAAAATGCCCGAACACCCCTAATAACAGTAAAGAGAATAAAATAAAAAAATAAAAAACAGACTTCATAAAAATTTTAATCTATAAATTCCACTAGAATGTTCTGTAATCCCTGGACTGTCCAAAATCACAAGGTTTTAAGTTCTATACAAACTTACGTAAACTTTATGATGCACGAGTCAATGGATTGTTGGCAGCATTAGTTAAAAAAAATCATATTTCTTCCAAAATTTGAAAAACATATATATATATATATATATTTTATTTAAATGTTTAAAATATGATCCGCCATTTATTAGACATCTGGGTCTTAAAAAATCAACCGAGGGGTTAATGGTTCTAGTTAAGTTAGATATCTTTTTAGTCGTGGCTTGTCATAAGCTTACCAATATCTTGTCTAGAAACTTTGTAGCGAATCTATGTAAAACTAGCTTCTGCCCGCGACTTCGTCCGCGTGGAATATTTACTTTGGGTTAACGCTAACGCGCACTAGAAGCTGTCAAAAGGAGAAAAAAATAACTGGTTTTGAAACGTTCTTCATCGGTGCTGCGCTCCTATTGGTCTTAGCGTGATGATGTATAGCATATAGCCTTCCTCGATATATGAGCTATCTAACACTGAAATAATTCAAATCGTACCAGTAGTTCCCGAGATTAGCGCGTTCAATCAAACAAACTGTTCAGATTTCTCGCATATCAACTCGTGTCTAGAATTCTTATCAAAACTCTAGAATCTTTATCGCTTTTGGTATTTATAAGAGATAAATTTTATTTGCAAGTTGACATCCTAAAATCAATCATTTCTGAAGATACAAACGAATGCGTAATCGTGTGTACGGCTGGTGTTTTCATATCTTCGCATTACATCAAAATTATTGAGTTATGAGTAGTCCGGTGAAGCTGTTAAGACCTTTCTAGGTCAATAGCGTAGTCAGTTCGAGAAAAAAAAAGAGTTATTCCAGATATGAAATAAGTCTGTCTGCCAAATCGTCTGCTTAAAATGTCGTGTTAAAAAAAGCATAATTAAATTCAAGTAGTATAACTACTTATATATTCCGTTAATATAAAAAACGTGTTATAAAATGAAGATGTATATTCCGATCGTTTTTTATCTGTGATTCTCCGAAATCGTTATCTGTGATACACGGAAATCAGGTCACTTGAATTTACTTAAATTAAGCCGGCTATACACGATACTCTAATTCATACTTTTTTTATTTCGTAGACCACTTGTCATGTTTTTCGGTTAAAGCATTGTTTTTATTTTAACTCCTCCAATTTAAATATGTTTTGCAAAGGTGCTTTTATCATCTATGGAAATAGAAACAATTTATTACCTACATCGACTAAAGTCATGCTTGCACAGTCATTACTTTTGCCTATCATTGATTATGCTGATGTCTGCTACCTGGACGCTAATGAGGAATTGATTAATAAATTGGAGCGGCTACAGAATACATGCATTCGCTTTATTTATGGACTTAAAAAATTTGATCATGTATCTGAATACCGCTCAAAGCTTAAATGGCTACCCATTCGGCACCGACGAAATAGCCACACCCTGTCCCTCCTGTATAACGTTCTTCATAATCCCAATTCCCCTCCTTACTTACAATATAAATTCGAGATGTTAGGTTGCAGAGATTCTTCATCACGCCGTCTATGCTCTCAATATATACTCAAATTCCCTATCTGTCACACTAAATTTTATAGTAAATCATTTGCAGTTCAAGCTGTACGCCTATGGAACGCACTCCCTTGTGATATTAGGCAGGCAAGATCCTTGACGTTATTTAAAAAATATCTCCACCGGCATTACCTCTCGCTGTCGTAATGTAACTATTGTATTGCGTTATTTCTTTTTTTTTTTTTTTTACTTTTATCTATAGTTTTTGTAATTTTTTTCATTTATTTTTTTTTGTCTTTTTATATTGCCACCCGGTAGTTATGAAAATAAAATGTCTCCTCAGGTTTGCCTGGAAGAGATCGCTCTAAGCGATAAGGCCGCCTAACTGTACACATATTGTAAACTGATGATTAATCTTGTATATTTTAACGTGTGTGCAATAAAGAGTTTATTATTATTATTATTATTCATATCATAAGGAAGTACTATTTATGTAGATTATACGTGTATATGTGTTCATCCATTTTTGGGAAACCAGAACTAAAAACGGCCTGCTCAAATAAGATCCCCTGTCGTTGACCACCGTTTGCATGTCATATACGCCCTTTTTATTAACGTGGGGAAATCCGTTATGGGGGAGAGAGTGGGTTATGTCCGACTCTTAAGGACTAAAAACCCACGATGTACCTTTACGATGTACGCTTTGGTTGGAGCGGCCAGGGATCGGCCCTGCTACCATCTGAGAACCGCCCCTGCGGCAGCCTAATCATGGCTAGGCTCCGTTCTAATAGGGAGGCAAGCTGGGCACACAACCATGGAGATAGGGAGACATGGGGATCGATATAGATTACTTTGGGAGTCATAGCTCTAATTTGTTTAGTGTAGAGTTACGTGTGCAACCGGCATTACCATAATGTATCTGCGCGGTGACGTATACTTTGGTAAAAAAAACCATACGCCCGCAGCAACTTTATTGATGCCCCGTTTTAAATCTAATCGTGTTTGTTATTTAACGTTATCACCGTAATCGGTTATGTGTTTGTAGAAAAAAGTAAACGTAACACAATATGATAATTATTGGTTTGTTAATGTTGGCACGCACGTTATATGACGTAACGGTATAGAGAGAGCTCTTAATGATTTATGACGTCGCGATAGACTCATAAATCATTATTGATTCTTTTCATAGCAAAGATATGAGAGATTATGGGTAACTACCCATGTCATAGTCATTTCTTTATTCCACCGACTGGGGCTGGTTTAGTAGAGTGAAAAGTAATCCTTTTATATATTTAAAGTGTACATTTTAGCAAATAAAATGTATTGATTGCTAATGGTACGAGAAATTCCCTGGATCTATGGTTCGAATCCTTTCAACTGAGTCGAAGATTCCGGTGAAGGGAATCATTGTGATGAAATCACAGCGTGGTGGTAGGGTTTTTTAAGTAGGTGGTAGAGCTACGCTGAAGCTATTACTGGTTTCAGCATGAATAGGTCGGCTCGCCCGGGGTACTACCACCCTCTGATAGAAAACCGACGTGAAGTAACAGTGCTTGCCATTGTTGCGTTTCGTTCGGTCAGTGAGAGCGCCGGAACGCCTCCTCACTTCCCCCTCCCCACTCCCCCTCTCTTCTCCCCTAAACACAGGCTGGCAAGTCCATCTAGCTAGCCAGTTACGCTAGCTGTTGGTGTGTTCCAGCAGTTGCACTCGAGAGTCAGTCTCCTCTAGGTTTGGCGTATTTACCATCTTCGACCATGTCGTCATTTATCATCAGATAAGATTGGGTTCAAACGTTTAAACCTATACGGTGTTATTACAAAAAAGTGAAATACGTATTGAACCCTGGCTTTAAAATGGTGTCATATTAAATGCACCGCGGTCGCTGAATGTTCGCCGTCTTGCTCTTTTGTCTCGCTTTCGTTACGTTAGGTTAGATTTGTGAAAAAGGACAACGCGAACTTGCGTTGGTCGAACGCGGTGCATTTATTAGGAAACTTTTTTAAACCAAGTATTTAATACGTATTTAACTTTTTTGTAATAACACGGATAATGTATATTAAAAAGATTTTTTTTTATATGAGGCTGACGGACAGGTGGCTCACCTGATGTTAAACGATCACCACCGTCCATAGACACTTGCAACACCAGTGGAATCGCAAGTGCGTTGCCAGCCTGTTTGGGAGGGAAGGGGGCTTACCCCCATAGGGTAGAGGACCTCCGGCGCTCTCACTGATCGAACGAAACGCAATTCCTGCTGAAACCATTCATAGCTTATAATATTCCTACTAAATCAGTGGGTGCAATAAAATAGATGATTACTGGGTTTAAATCGCATGTGGGTTTTAACTCCGATTGTTACTCATCTCTAAGAATTATGAATATAAAAAAGAATCCGACTGCTAAGATAAACTTTTTTCAGTTATATTCTTGAGCAATTGTTGATTTATTTGAATATTTGTACCTAAAAATCTTACTCTATCTTTCTCTCTCTCTCTCATATTTGAATGTTCTGTCACTTCCACTATTTAAATATCCAAAGACACCTCATATATTAAAATACATTAATGCCCGTTTTCTCAGGTACTTTAATTGTAGTTTATCTGTTCAATAGCGTTATCGATTCGATAACTTCTCAAATAGCGTTTCTGAACACAATCATACGATAAATGTCAGTAAAATTCAACGGGCCAATTGACAGTAAGTATCTTATGGATAACTATGTTGAGTCGATAACTATTGGTAGTTTACTCGAGTATGTCAGAAAGCGGGGGAAACGAGGGGGTTAAAAAGTTGTCAAATATGGGTTACGTGGTTTGGGTACGTTCCCTTATACCGCATTGTCATTTAAAGGCAGGTGAGAATGTGGTCAAATTCTTAAAACCTATGAATCATAAAACATTGATACTTTGAATTGTACTTTTGTCATTATAATATAAACCACATCTATTTTACCGATTTTGTGTCAACTTTGTTAAATTTCATATTATTGACTGAAATAGCGTAATAATGAGCGTACATTCTTTAATTTATTATTATTATTATTTATTACATAATTCTCTCGGATCTTCCATCTGCCAGTAATAATCTGATCAAAATCGGTTCAGTATTGCTGTTATTAATCCATATAAACGACATTCATTTTTTTATATGTATAAATTACTCTTCCAGTAGTCAATCTTAACGGTTAAAACGTTAGTGAATTTTAAAACAAGTATGTTTGCACTTAAAAAAAACATAATGCTATTGCTATTTTCATATAGGTCTTTGATACAGTCAAGGTATAAAACTGTAATAAAATTTATGATAAGGTAACCGCCTACCTACATAGTAATGTTGTGCATTGAAATAAACAGAACAATCATTTACGTTATCATACATGAGTTAAACTACATATTTGAGGCATGCTTGAAGCAAGTATTACGATTACTTCAGTTTGTTCTTGAACATTAATGGAATCGTTACATACAAAATCGAGGGTATGGACAAAAACCAAGTAGTCGTAACAGGTCACTTATAATATAGTCCCCACCTCGTGATTCTGTGGTCGCAATCCGCTTGTGATCGCTTTCTTGTTTCTCTGCGTATTCGCTCCGATGTCCCGAATAGGACTCTGCACGGACTTTTTTTTTTCTCGAACTGACTACGCTATTGACCTAGCAACGTCTTAACAGCTTCACCGGACTACTAAGGCGAGCGCTTAAGGCACTCAGCCGATTTTGTTTTGGGCCTCTGCACGGACTCATTGCGATGCGCTTTATATACCTTTACATAAAGAGGGTGAAATATTCTGGAAAGCGGCCGTCGTTACTCGGACGATTCGAAAAATTTGGAGGCGGGCTATTATTGGAGCACCATTGTATTGCATTCCCACGGTCGATGAACATTCTTTGTTTATTTGTATGGATTTTGCATACATGTTGTATCAATATTATAAAGGCGACGTTAATTTGTCTATCCTCTAGTGTGTCTACAATTCGAAAATTACTGAACGGATTTACTTATCTCTTTTGTAAATAATAACTGTATTGTTTGGTTACGTTTTGGTATATATTTTGCTACAATAGATAATATATGGGAGAGGTTATGAGGTTAAAAACAAATGAAACAGATGCAAGAATATTATCAGTATATTTAATTGCTGTACCCACCTTAACCATTTAATACTAGACAATATAATGCCTTTGACAATTGTTTAGAATAGAAGCTACTAAATAAATCTTTTGTATTTAAATTACTTTTTTTTTTTTCGAACTGACTACGCTATTGACCAAGCAAGGTCTTAACAACTTCACCGGACTACCAAGGCGAGCGCTTAAGGCACTCAGCCGATTTTATTTTGACAACTAGCTCAAGGGTGCGCGGCACACCTCGGTTTTGGATGTTGCCTGATACATGCAATTCGCGACCTATGTAAGCTAACATAAGCTAAGCTAACTATTCATACATATATTAGTTGTTGAAACATATATGTGTACCAAGCATACATACCTCAACAACCCTTATATATATTTCGTATCGGATAATATTCTAAACTATTTCAGTTTGATAAGGGGAAAAAATAAAACCCTTCCACCTGCATGTGTAGCGTGTATGCGTGCACGTGTGTGGAGGTGGTATGTGTAATGTTGTCGCAGTGTTGTAAGATTTTGTGTCACTGTATCGCGCGAGCAGCGTACTCAAGGGCTCCACGCCGAGGGAACGGACCTAATTTAAATTACATTGACCACTACTTATATAACTAACAGAATTATAAGTATAAAATACGATATGCTAAACATTAATTTTAGCGAATCAAAATCGTTTAGTCCTTAATGATATTAAATTGGTTTTCATAATTGAGATAACAATAAGTCGTTACATTTAAAAATGAGCTAAAATAAATTCTATGCGTTCCTAATAGTTTATGTTATTTTGCAAGATCATCAAATTTTAAAACATGAGGACCATAAAAAAAAACTTATAGACTGCAAAATTTGAACTTCGCTCTTGATGTATCACCGTTGCTTTTGGATTGTACTGTGCTTACCATCAGGCATAGTGCAGTCATTTTGCCGTGCTACAATAAAGAATAAAAAAAAAAAAACTGGAAATCTAAATTTAAAGAAAATTAAACATATGCATAAGAACGATTAACATTGGATTTAGATCATTTTTGAAATATAACGACTCAAATATAGAGCATAAAATAAAATAAATAACAGTTTTATATAAAAAAAAACATCTTAAAATAACTTTGATAATAACTTCAGCGAAACCGAAGGTAACACTTGCACTATTTTCTTATCAACTTAATGCGTTAATACGACCACAATGTTAAAATTTAATAAAGAGCAGAAATAATTATAGATTTTCCGCCATGTTGAAGTAATAGAGAGCTCTAATTGGCCCGTCCGGCTCATTTCGTGTTGTTTACCACGTAATGAACGATTTAACAAAACTAACTTCTATTTGTTATATTTGCTAAATTTTATCATCTAAAAGCAGGGGTTCCTAAACTTTAAAGATAACGGAACACCGACCAAATATCTTTTATTTTATTGAACCCCATATCAAATGATTACAAATCAACACTGAAATCATTACATAGTATAAAACAAAGTCCCCTACCGCGTCTGTCTGTCTGTCTATTTGCGATAAACTCAAAAACTTCTGAACGGATCTTTATGCGGTTTTCACCAGTGGATAAAGTGATTAATGAGGAAGCTTTTGGTATATAATTTGTCAAGGTTTTTTTTTTATAATCAGGGGGGAACAACGTCTGACGGGCCCGCTAGTTTATTATATAAGATTTTTTTAAAGAAATGTGTAATATAATTGTAACACATTATTCTTAACTTAAATTTGTAACTGTGGTATTATTTAATAGCTAATAATAAATAATCTTGGCAGAACACTGATGACTATTCTACGGAAACCAGTTTGGGAATCCCTTATCTAAAGACTGGTGGTATGGCTCGATTACGGGAACACAACTCCCAAATATATTTCTGCCGAAAAACAACCTATGCTGCTAAGTTCCATTTCTAAAGTACCACTGGTAACATTTCTTGACACATTAAACGTTCTAACGCAACCCTTAGGCAACCAGTGACAGGGCTCAAGGTTGCGGTCATTCTGAAATTGGTTGTATGTATGGTTGGTACATTGGTATGTATTGGTTGTATGTGTAAATGGAGGCTACATGTTTTTAAGAAGAGTTATTAAGAAATTACTCTATTACGCTGGTAATGACCGTGTGTATAGGGTCGACTAATTTGTATAAATAAATAATAATTTTTGAATACAAGTGCATTCATTTTAGAACGGTTGCACCTTTTTTTTATAGTTCTTTTTTTGTCATGTGTAGAATTGTCAAGACAAAGTTTTAAAAGATAAATAAAAATATAGGGAATAAGTTAATAATTTGAGGTAAAGACTTTCTATATAAACAATGAGCGAGGGAATGAGACAGATGATAGTCAAAAATGTTGACAAAATTGTTTTGGCAATTTGTTCAGTTGCCATTTTACTTCATTGTGCGGTCGTCCTGCAAAGGGAGGCTTTGGTTTTTGATTTCATTTTCTACCTGTACAAATCTGTTGCTCGAAGCTAGCCTTTATATATACAAATCCAGTGTCATGTTTGTTCACGATGGACTCCGCAAGTAGTCAACCGATCTTCATGAAAGTTGGCATTTATCTATAATATAGTCCAACTTGAGAGATAAGATAATTCAAATTCCGATTAATGGCCTAATAAAAGTATCGCTCTCATATCTTTAAAAGTTTTAGAACAATCTTTAACTAAGGTTCTCTTTGTTGTTTATTAGTGTTTGTTTTGATATTATTATTTTATATGTTAAATGTGAACATGAACTACCCACACCATAG
The DNA here is from genome assembly GCA_015888305.1 of Antheraea pernyi. NCBI lineage: Eukaryota > Metazoa > Arthropoda > Insecta > Lepidoptera > Saturniidae > Antheraea > Antheraea pernyi. Next base: position 244,372 of record MU158730.1, on the reverse strand, counting down.
AAGGGTGTCACCCTTTAAACATTCACTTGGTATAAATAATAAAAATACACTTATTTCGATACAGGTGTGTATTCCATTGTAAGAATGGTGGTAGAGCCACGCTGAAACTATTATTGGTTTCAGCATGAATGGGTCGGCTCGCCCGGGGTAGTACCACCCTCTCATAGAAAACCGACGTGAAGTAACAGTGCTTGCATTGTTGCGTTTCGTTCGGTCAGTGAGAGCGCCGGAGACCCACCTCCCTTCCCCTCTCCTCTTTCCTCTCCCTTTCCCTGCCCTAACCCTTCCCTATAAAAGATGGCAGCGCACTTGCGACTTCTCTGGTGTTGTTAGTGTCCATGGACGGTGGTGATCACTTAACAGCAGGTGGCCCACCTGTTCGTTTGCCACCTATGACATAAAAAAAAAAGAACTGTTTCGTTTCAGTGGTTGTTCTACATTTTACGTTTAATACAATAAGATTATTTCTGTAGCAATCAAAATGTATTAAAAGATCGAGGCCGGGCGCGTGCTCCCGTACTAGTTAGGAATATGTTAAACAAATGTTTGAACGAAATTAATTTGTTACACCGTAATGAGTTGTTTACAATTTACTCAAGTTGATAACCGTCCACATTGGAGATCGTATATTATGTTACGGCGCGTCGCTACAAAATGTTTGACAAGAATGATGATTAAGTTTTTTTTTTTAATCTCTACCGACGTAGAAATATAGTTTTATAGGTTACTAGCTGATTCATTTATAATCTCAATTTTTTTTTTTTTTTTTATGGTATGAGTAGCAACCGAACAGATGAGTCACCTGCTGTTAAGTGATCACCACCGTCCATGGACACTAACAACACCAGAGGAGTTGCAAGTACGTTGCCACTCTTTGGGGGGAAGGGTTAAGGGTGGGAGAGGGAGAGGCGATAGGAGAAGGGAGGGGAGGTGGGCCTCCGGCGCTCTCACTGACCGAACGAAACGCAACAATGTTACTTCACGTCGGTTTTCTATGAGAGGGTGGTACTACCCCGGACGAGCCGACCCATTCATGCTGAAACCAATAATAGTTTCAACGTGGCTCTACCACCATCAATTGTTTTGTCATATCTCAAAGGGATTATAGGCAGCATGTTCGATAAAAGTTCCCAGGCGGTTCGACTTGTTGTGACAGACACATGCATGCCCGTCGCTCCGGACAGTTAAACTGCACAGGTCCACGTGGTGGAGGTGCATTATGCTGATGCTCCCACAGTTCGTTAGGGGGAGTAACACCCATTTCCCCTTGAGGGGTCCACCATCTTGACCCCTCAGGCCGCAGTTTGTGTCCCTCAGGAGGGGACAACACCTGTTGGAGGAGCAGATGTAGTGTCGATTAGACAGTCCCTGCTCCTCCGGCCAAAAGGTGTAAGAAGGTACCATGGGGTTTTAGTCCGTGCGACTCGGGCATATCCATCCTCTGCTGCCCGGCGAGATGGATATCCGTTAGGGATTCCCCCATGGAGAAAAAAAAGGCGGTTTGACTTTTTACGTAACTTCTAACAATTATCGTTATATTTCAACCAATTTACAGAAAATCTTGACAAATTATATACCTACACCTTCCTCGTGAATCACTCTATCTATTAACAACCTGACACCTTTATTAACAACAAACTCAACCGCTGAGTAGTTTTTGAGTTTATCCCGAACAGACAGACGCGGCGGAGGACTTTGTTTTATAATATACTAACTGGCCCGGCAGACGTTGACCCGCCCGGATTTAAAATTAATCCTTGATAAATTATATACCAAAACGTTCCTCATGAATCAGTTTATCCACCGGTGAAAATCGCATGAAAATCCGTTCAGTAATTTTTAACTTTACGAACAGACAGACAGACGCGGTAGGGGACTTTCTTTTATACTATGTATAATGATAGTGACAAATAGAACAAAATGTTAATTACAGAGTATTTAATGCATCAAACGAAAGAAACAGATCATAAATTTTGGACTTCAGTTATATTGGGACTACTTAATCCAAATATTTTCTTTCTGACTGCGTTACTACACTATACCTGCCTAATTAATTATTGGCATTTCCAGTACATGTGACACTGAACTATACTCATTATATTTAACAATGATGAGATTTTTTTCCCAACGTTTTTTGTCTAAATATTCGAGTGCCGTGTAAAATATTTGCCAGTTAAGATAGCGATTTCGAACGTTGGCGGATTGAAGCCATGGCCTAAATGACGGTAGGTCTATTGTATTGTAGATAATAAAACCTCCGAGGCGCTTCAATGAAGAGATTACAAAAACGTCTGACGTCACGACTGTTATGTCGCATGCACTCATGAATTTTTGTTGTAAAAATTACATATATCTTCCCACGTTGCAGTCATATTTATGTTGTTTTCTGCACTATTCTTATTATTAAGGGCTAAGTATTAGGGTGGGCCAAAAAAATTGACTATTTTTTTTAACTTTATACTCTGAAGAATTGGTTTGGTAAACACCTCAAAAAAATCTCTCGAAGTATGAGCTCTTCATTTTAATAGAAAAGTCTTCCGCCTCTCAGTTCTTATTTTTTCCTTATTCGAAAGCAAAAATTCTTATATCGGTATTCACTATTTGAAAAAAATATCTCGTCTCATTGGCTTTTATACAAAAAAGGTTTTTTTTTTTGTAAACCTTGCCGTTTACAAGTTTTTGAAGGTTGAAGTTATAAGGAGCACACTAGATTGAAAACCTACAACGCTTTATCACATCGATACAACACACTATTAATGGTATATTATTAAAAAAAAAATTATGTAACATTATATATTGATAAACATTTTATACAAACAATAGATTCCATTCACAACAGGCATTTTTGCAACACGAATGACGCGTCTTGCTTTGTAAATTTGTTAAGAATTAAAAAATACTCGGAATAACAGCGAAATAGTTTCCAAAATCATATCAGTGGGTCCGCAAATTATCACTTATAAACAAACAAACGATTTATATTTATTCGGTGAATATTAATTAATGATTCAAGTTTATATATCTAGTGGATACATAAACAAGATTATTATGTAATAATTCAGTGACCTTCAATTAAATATTTATTTGTTTGTTTTTTTTTTTGAATCTGTTGCATATTTTAAAATACAAATTTACATTCAACTGGCAAAACCGGCTCGATGTTATTACAAAAAAGTTTAATACGTATTGGATACTTGCTTTAAAAAGGTTTCGAATTAAACGCTACGCGGTCACTGAATGTTCGCCATCTTGCTCTTTTGTCTCGCTTTGGTTACGTTAGGTTAGACTTGCGAAAAAGGATAACGCGAGCTTGCCTCGGTCGAGCGCGGTGCTTTTAATTCGAAACCTTTTTAAACCAAGTAATAAGGTTTTTTTGTAATAACACGGGCTAAGTTAATATTTGGAACTTTTGAAAGAGAACTTGAAATATTAACTTCTGCTCACAGCTTCGCTCGTTCTAATGTACAATTAACCAAACTGTGAGGACATTTTTCTGGATGAATTGCGAAATTTCCTGATGAACAAACAGTTCAGTAATTAAGGCGTGAAATGGCAATATTTTGTATATTTTCGTTATGTATGAAAAAACTCTCTCAGTAATTTATATTTTTTTGCTATCATATTTTCAAAGCAAATTTTCGGAAGTATATTCTTTTATTCAAAATTGAATATAGAATAATTTAAATATATAATATATAGCTGTTCCCGCGACTTCGTTCGCGTGGAATAGTTACTTTGGGCTAACGCTAACCCGCAGCGAAAACTCTCAAAAGGAAAACAAAAATTGCAACATTCTTCATTGGTGCTCCGCTCCTATTCGTCTTAGCGTGATATAGCCTTCCTCGATAAATGAGCCATCTAACACCGAAAGAATTATTCAAATCAGACCAGTAGTTCCTGAGATTAGCACGTTCAACCAAACAAACCATCCATTTTTTTTTTTCGAAATGACTACGTTATTGACCAAGCCAGGTCTTAACAGCTTCACCGGACTACAGACAAACCTTCCAACTTTATAATAGCAGTATAGATTACTTAATACTTTTCTCTCGTACTTAACTCGAGCCATCATTCCAATTACAATAACTCTTGATAGAGTGGATCGATTTTAAGGAAACAAAGGCTAAGTTACTCTCAGAGACATGCTTTGTGATTTTCTTGGTAAGGGTTTTATTGTAAACCCAGTACTTTAGCAGTGATGCGTGTTCATACAAACAGACAGACAGACAGACATTGCTAAAAAAATATTGAAATGTATTTTATTACTTATTTATTCCTAGACACCTGTAACAATTTTTTTTAAAGAAAATCGGAAAGTTATAGACACGTTAGATTTACATTTTGATTATATGTATAGATAGATAACAATGATAAACAGAAATAATGAGACAATACACCTCGCGTATAGTCTTCGATAAATTAAAAAAAACTTGTCAATTTTTGGTCTATCGCATATCCAATGATCACGTAACTTGGTTTATTTACATTTTAGTTAATATGGCGGATCATTTTTTTAAATATCTAACCATTTTTTTAATTATTATTTTCCATGACATAATTTGATATTGTTCAATTTTTTTTTAAATTCTAAATTTTTTTTCTTATGCTGCCAAGAGTCTCTTGACCATTGGTCTAAGGTGTATAGTCGTTTGTATGGAGCGAAAACCCTTATGTTTTGGACAATTCAGGAGTTTAGCTTAGCTGAAAAATACCTCGGCTATGTTCATAGTAATATTGGTGCTTGAACATTTTTTACGCTCTTAGGTAAATGAAATGCAGTTTGAGTCAGAAGAGATTTATTTTGTACTAGTACAAATAGAAAATCTATCTCATAATAACAAAGAATTACACCTTATAATGCCGTAGTCGGAGTCCGCTTGAAGATCCTTTTGTTTATCTTTGTATTCGTTCCGAGGTCTCGAATAGAACTCCAGTCGGACGCACTACGGCTTCAATAGTCGCAATATTCTCGCGTGCCCCGCAAGGGAACGCCACTGTCGCAGCGTAGGATCACTGCGATTGCGTTGGTACAGACGCAAGTGGCGCCCCGAGGCTCTCTGCGGGTATAGCGGTAGCCTTTTGGGGTTCCGTAGGCACCTTCTGTGGTACAGATGTTGCTTGTGGTGCCCCGCGGCTTCAGGCAGGTATAGCTGGAACTTCTTGTTCTGTAGGCTGTCTCAGTGAGGGCGCTTTTAGCGCCCCGAGGCTCTCGGCGGGTATTACTGGAACTCGTGGCACTATGGGCTGGTTCTCTGTTACAGGCGCCGGTGGCGCCCCGTGGATCTCAGCGGGTATTTCAGGTAGTCGGGGTTCCGTATGTTCACCCGTCGGAGGCACGGCTGCGGGCGCTTGTGTCGCCCCGCGGCTCGGGTAACACATGAACTTCGTGGTGTTCCGTTGTTTGTTTACGTCTTTTGCTCTCAGGCGTCTGCTTGTCTGGTGAGCTTGTTGGTGATCGGAGTTCAAGGTCATCGCCTCGTTTCCGGCGCGCGGCTGCTATAAGCGGTTCGAGCTGTTCGAGTTGAAACGGATGGATTCCTGGTAGTACGAGACATCGTGTTATGGGAGATATGAGGGCTCTGATATCGGGGTCTCGGAGTTCGTAGCCCTTATTTTCGTCGTTCAGGATGCGCAGGTAGAGCGCTATCTAATGCTTCATCGTTTCGGACGGGTCTCCCGTTACAATAAGCTGGGCGAAAACGTTGCAATCGTTTTCGTATTGCCTCGAAAGACGCAACGATGTAGCGCCCGGATTATCTAGTGCCTCTTCGGGCGTGCAATGGGGTATGGGCTTCATAGGCTCCGGAGAACTGAGTTCAATGTGCACAGCGGAGGTCGTCCGGGGCAATCTGCACTGCGGCGCGCCTATAAGTATATTATATACTTTTGGTTAAAGGTGGGTGGAAACCTCTGAAAGGCTGACGTCATGTATTCGAACGATTCGACAAAGTTAGAGACGGGCTATTTGAGAAACCTTATTGTTTTTCTTTCCCACGCTCGGTCCATAGCTTACATTTATTCTAGGTCTTGTGAGTTTCAATGTCGTATAGAAAAATATAACAATTTGTAATTTTAGTAAATATAAGTTTAAAATTTTTAGCTGAGCATTTATCATATTTAAAAGGCAATGTCGAAAGACACTTTTAAATGAATGCAATGTCTATTGTTCTAGATTTTTTTTCGCGCCTTTTGGTAAATCTTTGGGAATTAAAGACACCAGACCGCGTAAGGCTCCTGACAACCCTAAGCTAGAAGAAGCTTATAGACAATGTTCTCGACCGAAACAGGTATATTCGTTATTGTTTATTCGAATTTTTACCAGGGTCTTTTTAGCTCACCATGTACTTCTTTGTCAAGCCTAAATAGTGTCACCTCAAAGAGAAAAAAAAGAAAAAGTTTTTATTGTTGGAGCACACCACATCACGGACAAGATAAATAAAAAAAAAAAAAAACGAATATCAACATAATTAAAACTAAAAAACTTCATTTAGTTTTTAATTTTAAATTTAAATTTATTAAGTAGCTTAACAAAAATATTACATAAGTATATAAATAACGAATAATAATAATAAAAAGATTAAATTAAATATACAATAATACACTTATATAATACAAATAAGTATCCAACGAAACAGAAATGTGCCTGTCCGAATGTCATCCAACATCTCTGCTGCACAGTGGCTGCCATAAGCTCTTGAATACATACCAGTAAACCGCACGAATGTTGTGCTGTGTGTACATAATTAATAATAGTCGAATATATCTTTTGTATATTTTCCGTTTTTCAGTTTTCCTCCCTCGCCAAGAAATTGGAAATGACAGAGCGACAGGTGGAACGCTGGTGGCGCCTCCGCCGTAGCCAGGATAAGCCTTCCACCCTCGTCAAATTCTGTGAGAACACGTGGAAATGCACTTTCTACGTGTGCAACTTTACATTCGGTATGATCGTACTGTGGGACAAGGACTGGCTGTGGGACATTGATCAATGCTACATTGGATATCCACATCAGGTTAGTTAGGCTGTTTTTACACTATCCGATGGGATATACGACCTGTACAAAAATACAGGGTTATTCGAACATTTCAGATATTACTAGACCGTTTTACAAATAAACAATAGATGAGTCACCGAAGCGTGGGAAAATGCATACATTATAGCTCCTGATCGCAAAAATTATCCATGGGTGCCACAATATCATTTTTTTGATGAAATGGATTACATTTATAGTTGTTGATAGATTTATTGTTGTGGCGATGGTAACGTATTTGGACAGCGTATCGTTGGACGTAGGTTCGAATCCTGCAATGCACTTTTGGTAAAGGAAAACATTTTTTAACGCCTACTTGACTAACTACCACGTAGTATCTTATAAGTGTGCTCCGGCAGGTACTGTGAGTCAGTTAACTTTTTCTAGTCTTGAAGCATGTAGCGTCAGTATATTGTATATATGAAAGTATAATATGTCATTCATATTTGCCATAATTACTTAATCGCGTTTGTTTACGGTGTAAATTGAAACTGAAAACGGTTTGAATAACGATAGTTTCATTTTATGCTACATTTTCACAATTTCTTAATAAAATATAGGTTTCTGTAATGTTGTTACACCTTTGTATAAATTAAACAAAATAATATAAACAAAAATTTCGACTACATTACACGTGGCGGTCTCTATTTAAAACTCCTACTGTACTCCGTTCCCACTATCGATGAATCATGCATTGCTTATTTGTATCAAATTCACATACATCATTGTATAATTTATATATTTATGATATGGTGATACTCAATCGACTTAAATATCATGTCAGAAGTTATGGTTATATGCCGATTATATTATATGAAATAATACGCTGTTGTATTATTTTACAACGATTGTTGTTATAAACCGTTGTCCGTTATTCTGTTGTTGAGTTATCTGTGTAGTGTAAGATATTGCAATTTGTAACAGTAATGTGAAATAAACAGTAGTTGTTTGTGTCCGTAACATGCGAAGTTCTCTCTCGCGCGCACTTGTTAGATATTGCGCACTCCTTACTTACACGCACGTTGCGATAACACTGGCCGATCATTATTATTATTGTGAATAATAATAACGAACAACGGTTAATTAACAGGAAAATAGCGATGTCCTCAGTGATACGTTATCCGTTATATAGGAATTTTACATTATCTTATATATTGTAATAATGTAATTGTTAACAATTGTATTACATTATTTTTTTGCGGGATCTTAGTGTGTCATGTAATGGCTTTTATATTTTATTTATAGTTCTGTGTTATTTTATTCCATATTTTGTAATTTCGGTTATTGTATACAAGTGAAGTGGATGGAAAACAATACTACGGAGCATGAATTTTGAGATGCCACAAAAACTCCCTGGAAAATGTAATAGGTGGCAAACGAACATGTGGGTCACCTGATGTTAAGTGATCACCACCGTCCATGGACACTAACAACACCAGAGGAGTTGCAAGTGCGTTGCCACCCTTTGGGCGGAAGTGTTAGGGGTGGGAGAGAAGAGGGGAGGGGAGGAGGGCCTCCGGCGCTCTCACTGACCGAACGAAACGCAACAATGCAAGCATTGTTACTTCGCGTCGGTTTTCTGTGAGACCTCCCCCGAGGTACTACCCCGGACGAGCCGACCCATTCATGCTGAAACCATTTATAGTTTCAGCGTAACTCTACCACCATATAAGTTTTAACAAAGGTGGTCACCATCTTGTCAGAACATTTAAATGATCACAAGACACTTGTTATATTGTTACCTACTCGACAATAACTGCACTTACTTCCATAACTTATGGTACTTTGGTCGTGGGGGGCAGCAGCTGAGGTGCACACCATATTCCTAATAAAAAAACAGGCAGTTCGAGCAATTTATAATATGGGGCAACGCGAATCATTAAAAACTATTATAAGTTTCGGGAATTCGGTATCTTAACACTGGTCTCTCAATATATTATTGATAATCTAATGTATGTTCGCAAAATTTTAGATAAGATAGATGTAATAAGTGACCGATGTAATTTAAATTCTTGAAACAGCAAAAAATTGGGCATTCCATCTTTCTAACTAACACTGTTGGGTTCAGAGTTGTTTTCAGGCTTCAGAGGCAATAAAACATTGATTGACTTCAATAAATTCAGTAGACTGTGTATTTTAACTTTCACAATGTATATAAACGTATGTAACGAGCCGGTGACAATACATGTTTTCCTCAGTTTAACACTACAATTATAGTCTTATAATTAGTACATTATAAAAGACATCCCATTACACAAACATTACATTAATAGAGAGAAATATATAGAAACACGACAACTCCTCTGTTCGTAGTACATAGAAACATTTATTTACATGGAGACCTGATAACTCATCTGTCCGTAACAAACACCAAAAATAGTTACCTAGGTAATAGAGTTAGGTTTATAACAAAATTCTAAAGAACATTACCGATTTGCCGGATAGTGAGTTCAAGCACCATGTGAAGCTGGTTTTAATGTCTAAAGACTATTTTAGGATGGATCAATATGTGAACGATGGTGACGTTTGGAAATGATGCCCCTCTCTGTGCATCCACTAAAAGCGAATGTAACTGAATGAATGATAAACTAGATCGAATTTCTTGCAGTTTCTTCTCGATGACTGGGTTGTTTGTCCGAACCGGTGGTAGTTTTGACGGTTCATAAGTGCCTTGTCAGAGCCTAAATTGAATAAAGTATATTTTATTTATAATTTCAGGGTATAACCAGCGACGTCTGGTGGTATTATATGATATCGTCATCTTTCTACTGGTCGCTGACGATATCCCAGTTCTGGGACGTTCGTCGTAAGGACTTCTGGCAGATGTTCATTCACCACATAGCGACCATCTCTCTCCTGTCGTTCAGCTGGGTCTGCAACCTGCACAGGATAGGCACTCTCATACTGTTGTTGCACGACTGCGCTGATATATTCGTCGAGGTGAGTGTCGGTTCTGGTTTTTGTCTGTCACTCTGCTTGTATGTTTAGATTAAACAAAACAACGGCTATGTCTATAAAATTTTGTAAATAACAAAGCTCATATAGTTCCTCAGTTAATAATTTTACTAGAATTATCAAAAATATTTTCAAAAAAAGAAAGAATGTAACCGATTTTAACAAAATTTTGAAAAAAAAAGTGTTTCTAGTCTTTCTAAGCCTTAAACATGAAATGACTAGCGTTGTAACAGGTTCTAGTATTTAAAATCACACCGGTCTTTTACTAAATTCAGCTTTCAAAATTTTTTGGGGACAAATATTAGATTATAATGTATGTATAGGGAGAGCAGAGTTAAGATACCGAATTCCTGAAACTTGTCTTTTATTGGTTCGCGAAGCCCCATATTATAAATTGCTCGAAATGTCTACTTTTGTAGTAGGAATACGGTGTCTAACTTAGCTGCTGTCCCCTTAAAAACTGTTACTCGTTTTAGTGATTCCAAAACGTGGGGTGACTAATTTTGTAACAGTTTCTAGTATTCAAATCACGCGGGTCAAGAATCCGAGTTTTTCCTAATATTCAGATTTATTTTATCCTATTCCAGTCCGTGAAGGCAACGAAGTATGCAAACTGCCAGCGCGTATGCGACACGCTATTTCTCATGCTTATCGTCGTTTGGATCGGAACTCGAATCATCATCTATCCTTATTATATTATTTGGAGGTGAGTAGATATAAAAAAAAAATAGAATGTAGCTCATTTTAAAAATATTACTTATAAACCTACACTAACAAATTTAAATTCAAATTTTAATTTAAATAATCTAACACTCATTCACAGTATATGTGTTCAGTTAGACGGCTTAGAGTGGTCACTTGCATGTAAACCTGAGGTGATATTTAATTTCCAGAATAAATTACCTGGTGGCAATATAAAGACTACAAAGTAGAAAAGCAGTAATAAAAATACTATAATAACATATAAATTTATTATTAATCATATATATTGAAAACAAAATCTACACACACCGCATTCTACAGTTCATTATAGTCAAAACATAAAATTATTTTGTAAAAATAAGTAAAAAATTATATTTTTCTTGTGATTTAAAAATATACACTTCTGTGGTATATTATTTTGATGTATTTATTTATTTATTAAAGGACAGCTAGTGGCCAATGTACCATACATGAAATGACGCTATATGTGAATAATTTGTAGATACATTGGTCTTTAAAAGCTATCACAGCATGCGTTACATGGTAAACATACTAAATCAAAACACTACAAAAACAGACACAATACAAACTTAAATATTAAATGAAATATTAAGTAGAAATATTATGATACAGTGGAATGAAAATGTTCAGTAACAAGAATAGGAAATACATTATCCCTACATACATTATACATATATACAAAATTTATCCCATAAGGTATTAATGTCGTAAGGGATGTCAAATAACATCATAAGACTTGAGACACTCGGTGGTCGCCATTATTTTTAGATTATACTGTGCTTACCATCAGGCATAGTGCAGTCATTTTGCCGTGCTACGATAAAAAAAAAAATAATAACTAGTGTTAGTAATAATTTAAGCTCCAGAAAAATATTTATATCTGCTTGATTACAGTACATCGGCTTTTCTCTTTTTGTATATATTTATATATATATATTGTACCTATAATAATCCTTCTGGAACTCTGTAAATTCTAGTGAAAACCGTATTATTATAATTCACCGCTTACTTTCAAATCATTAGGTGGCACACATATACGTGGTTGTTGTTTTATATTATGTATGGTATGCTCTAGTTCAAAATCTGTGTACCATCTAGATTATTTGGTAGGAGATTTTTTTGTTAATTTACCCCATTATTTATATTGCGTAGTTGATATAATAGAAATCGAAGGCTTAGAAATGTATTATAAGTAATTCTGTTAATAAATAACCGTTAGATCGTCATAGAAATCATCTTTACTAACAATACAAACGCAACAGTGAGTTTGTTAGCTCTCATTCCTTAACTCTTCAATCGATCATTATTTAATTTTTCTTACACGTTATCAGGGATACAGAAAAAGGTATAAAATACGTTATTGTATAAAATATAATAGGTTTCAGTTGTTGGGAACAACATAAATTATATATTTCAAAAATGTATTGGCAACATCGCGTCGGATGTGGTTGGAGGGTCGCGGCGTTCCATACACCCCGTTCGCTTCCGATCTTTGTACAGTGCACACGTAATTTAATTTTATTAAACACGAGTTTGAGTGAATTTTTATATTTAATTTTATATAACACTCTTCATACAGTCCTAACCAGCGCATAAGGGTGTAAACATTGGTCCTTCGTGTTCGAAACCTACTCGTCTACATTTAATAAAATTTCCGTGGCGCCATTGTGTCACGTGATAACAACGTGTGCATCCCAGCGGACGGCGAGGCGCGGCGCCAGCGCAGCAACTTCACGACGGCGCGGTGTCGGCTACATTCACCGCCATTTTGTTGATGCAATCCATAGTCACAGCCAGTCATTCAATACGTTTACAGTTCGTGCGCATTGCATTGTTTTATATTGTTGTGTAAAGTGCAGTGTTTTTATATTATTGGAGCGTGCGGCGCATTTTAAGATATTTAAAAATGTCTAGAAGTGAAAGTGACTCCGCATCAGATTCAGGTGTTTCAACAAAACTAAGCATCTTAGTGAAACAAAGAGGTATCGTAAAAGGTTCAATAACAAAATTACACAATACCTTCGACAAATCTATTCAATCTTTACCATCACTTTCAAAAGAAGACCTAAAAGTGAAAGAAGAACGATTGAGATCACTTTTTATACGATATGAAAACTATAATTATCGCATAATGGGTCTGGATGCAAACGACAGTGAAAATTCTGAATTAGTAGAAGAAAAATATTCACAAACATTAGCCAAAATCATGCTGATGTTGGATTTATTAGAAAAAAATACAACAATTCAAAACGAGCCTCATTGTCGTCCTCACATCATACCAACAAGATTACCTGAGATATCTATACCAGAGTTTACTGGAAAATATTCAGAGTATAAAATTTTTATAGGACTTTTTGATTCTTTAATAGGTAACAATCAAAGTCTAGAAAATATACAAAAGTTTTATTACTTAAAAAGTTTTTTAAAGGGTGAGCCATATGATTTAATTAAAAATTTACCATTAGTTTCGGAGAGTTACAACGAAGGTATTAAATTATTAAATGATAGATACAATAATGAATATAAAATAAAAAATGAGCACATAAATACTTTGTTAGATTTACCCTTATTGACAAAATCAACTGCTCAAAACATTAGGCAATTTGTATCAAATGTTAAACAACAATTAGCTGCATTAAGAAATTTAAAATGTAATGTAGACTACTGGGATCCTATCATTTTGTGTGTGTTATTGCGAAAACTTGATTTTATCTGTAATAACGAATATCAGCTTGTTCGTGACATGGAGCCCTCTGTGCAAAATCTTATTGAATTTTTAGAGAAACGTGCCACGGCACTAGAAAACTCGGAGCATCCTCGTCAAGGTAAACAACATTTAATAATGGCATGTGGAACTCCAGCCGTGCAAGCAGGTCCTCCAGCTGCAAGGTCTACTGCGTCTGCATCATCATGCTTGTTATGTAAGTGTCCTCACAAGCTATTTTCCTGTGGTAAATTCAAATTAATGTCTGCTTCAGAACGATTAGCTTTTGTCATAGAAAACAAGTTGTGCAAAATATGTCTTAATAGACATCAACAACCATGCAGGTATCACTTTAAATGTAATACCTGCAAACAAAAGCATAACACATTATTGCATGAAGATAAAGCTCAGGATCCAGTTACATTGTTTTCCAATATATCCAATACACAAGTACTTCTGCCTACTGCTAGGGTCAAGGTCATTGCCCTCAATGGTACTGAAGTGCATGTAAAGGCACTGCTGGACAGTGGTGCTCAAATTTCATTTATTACCACTGAACTTGTAAATTTATTACAGTTACAACCAAAAATGGTAAAGTCAGGAGTAATAGGTATAGGAAACACAGTTAATCATTTAAATAAATATGTATCTCTTCAAATTCATTCTCTTGTCAATAATTTTACCACCAACGTGTCTTGTTTCATTTTAGACAACATTACTTCAAAGCTACCACATAAAAAGGTTGATTTGTCAAATTTTAAGTTACCTTCTAACATCACACTTGCTGACAAAAACTTTTATGAGCCAAGCAATATACATATATTATTAGGAGCTGACATATTTTTCCAGGTGTTGCTGCCACATGACCCATCATTCGTTATCCAGTCATCATCCAGCGCAACTCATCTGTCTGCACCTACACTAATCAACACTCAGCTCGGCCATATTGTAGCGGGTAACCTTCCTAACTTTGCAGTACAACCTTATATATCTTTATTTTGCACAAAATGTGATAATGAGCTTGATAAAAGTTTAAACAAATTTTGGCAGACTGAAAGCGTACCTGAAGTATTCTCAGAGAGACTTACAGAACATGACACATGTGAAAAATTATTCAATGAAAATATAAAACTTAATAATAATAAATTTGAAGTTCCGTTACCTCTAAAATTGCCTCTTGACTCTATCAATGAAGTTCTGGGAGATTCATTACACTTTGCATTGCAAAGATTTCATAATTTAGAAAAAAGACTCCAAAAAGATCCAATTTTGTTGAAAATGTACAAAGGCTTTATAAGTGAATATTTGGATCTTGGTCATGGTACTAAGTTAGATATTAGCGAATATAATTTATCCTCAGATCCAGTTTATTTCTTACCGCACCATCCTGTTGTCAACATGGATAAAAAGACAACTAAATGCAGGATAGTGTTTGACGGTTCAATGAAAACAAACACAAAAGTGTCACTAAATGATTTATTATTAAATGGTCCAGTAGTTCAGAAAGAATTATTTGATATTCTTACATTATTTCGATTAGACCAATATGTAGTTCTAACAGATATTAAACATATGTTCAGAGCGATATCATTATCAACAGAATACCGTTCTTTACAAAACATTCTCTGGAGGGACTCACCGAATCAAAACCTTCAGTGCATTCAGTTAAATACAGTTACATATGGGCTTAAAAGCTCATCATACTTAGCAACAAGGTGTTTACTTGAACTAGCTAAGCAATATGAATCTGATTTTCCAAGTGCATCATTCATATTAAGAAATCAGACATATGTTGATGACATTCTAGCCACAAATGACTCCTTGGAAGCATTAATAGAGTCCAAGAATCAAATATGTAAACTTTTACAGATAGGAGGTTTTCAACTTCATAAATGGTCATCTAATAAGGCTGAGATTTTACATGATATCCCTATAGAAAATCAGTACTTTGACGAAATTGAGTTACAAAAAGATAACTTATTCATAAAAACACTAGGTATAAATTACAATATTAAATCTGACTCCTTCATTTTGTCTGCTCCAAATTTATCTAGTAAAGTGCCAAATACAAAAAGAGAAGTATTAAGTTTCATTAGTAAATTTTATGATCCACTCGGTTTAGCCGGACCATTCATAGTAATTGCCAAGGTTTTCATGCAAAAACTATGGAAATCCCGCATTAGTTGGGATTCTAAGCTTACAGGTAACCTAAAAGAAATGTGGTTTGAGTTCTATGAGAGTTTAAAAATTATGAAACCCATAACGTTAAGTCGGCATGTCAATTTACAAAATGCACAATGCTTGCAATTGCTAGGATTTGCTGACGCATCGAGCAAAATCGCTTATGGTTGCTGTATTTTTCTGCGCGTGGCTGATTCAGCAGGTAACATAAAGCTATCTTTACTCTGCTCAAAATCTCGAGTTAACCCGCTCACTCAACAACTCACAGTACCGCGGCTTGAGCTGAATGCTGCCTTATTGCTCGCAAAGCTTATAAAGAGAGTGCATGATACTTTATCATTAAAAAAGACTATTGACAATACAGTTTTATATTCTGACTCTCAAATAGTCTTAGCTTGGATAAAGACTAATATAACAACGCTTAAAACTTACGTGGCAAACAGAGTAAAGGTAATTTCAGAATTAACTAATCAATTCATTTGGTCATATATAAACTCCGACGACAACCCTGCGGATTGTTTGAGCAGAGGAATTCTGCCTCACGAGTTGGAGCATCATCCTCTTTGGTGGGAGGCACCGAAATTCCTTCACAACAGGGAATATAAGGTACCACTTATTACAACAGCAATACCTGACAGCCTTCCTGAACTTAAACAGGACTCAGAGTTTTCTCATGTCATGGTTTGTACTTCTTTCAACAATACATATTTAAATTTAAAATGCTTAGATAAATATTCAAACATAAACAAAATGCAAAGAGTTCTTGCTTATGTCCTACGTTTTTGTAATAATACACGCATAAAATCGAATAGGGTGCAGCATAACTTCGTTACTTGTACAGAATTACATGATTCATTGTTATTAATTATAAGATATGAACAACAAACATTTATGAAGGATGATATTAGTTCCTTAAAGTGTAAAAATAAAGTTACAAGTAGTTTAAAGGGTCTATATCCGTTTATTGATGACAAGGGACTGGTCCGAGTTGGTGGTCGTTTACATAACGCGTCTATTTCTTACAATCAGAAACATCCTATTATTCTTCCAAAGGCTTCGCGTATTACATATTTGATTATTAAAAATGAGCATGAAAAAAATCTTCATGCTGGACCTAGGATTACCTTGTCTTCTATAAATCAAAGGTACTGGATTGTAAGTGCCATTAGAGAAATAAAAAAAGTTATTCATAAATGTACAATTTGTTGGAAATTGAAACAAAATGTTTCAGAACAATTAATGGGTTCCTTACCACAGGACAGAGTCAATGCATGTCGACCATTTCAAAAAGTCGGTATAGATTTTGCAGGACCTATACCTGTTAAACAATCCACGTTGCGACGCTCAATTACATCGACGGGTTACATTTGCGTTTTCGTTTGTTTTGTGACTAAAGCATTACACTTAGAGTTACTATCTGACATCAAAACTGATACATTTCTGGCCTGTTTTAAACGATTTATTTCACGGCGAGGATTACCTACAGACGTATACTGCGATAATGCATCGACTTTCAAATGTGCAAGGAATCAACTAGATAAGTTTTATAAGTTACAATGTTCTCAAGAACATCAAACACATGTACAGGCCTATGCTTCTAAAAAGGGCATAAAGTTTCATTTCATACCGTGTTATTCGCCAGTTTTTGGTGGACTCTGGGAGGCCGGAGTTAAAAGTGTTAAATATCATTTGAAGCGGGTTGTACAAAGGGCATTATTAACGTACGAACAGCTAAACACTGTATTGTGTCAGATAGAGGCAGTATTAAATAGCAGGCCATTGATTCCGTTGTCTAACGACATGAATGATTACACCTTTCTTACACCTGCACATTTTCTAATTGGCACTGAACTTAATTCATACCCAGAACAAGATGTCTCTGACACTAATGTAAGTAGACTTAAGTTTTGGAAAATCTGTACCAACATGCAACAGTCCTTTTGGAAAGTGTGGAACAAACATTACTTGAACACGTTGCAATTTAGACCTAAGTGGAAAAATGTATTACCTAACATAGACATAGGCTCACTTGTTATTTTATGTGACAACAATACTCCTCCTATGTACTGGCCTATGGCGAGAGTAACAAATGTATTTCCAGGCTTAGACAATATTGTACGAACGGTAGAAGTAAGAACACCTAATGGTAAAACACATAACCGCTCCATTACTCGTGTATGTGTACTACCGATAGAGTGTAGCGATTAAAATAAATATAAAGAAATGTTCATGTATCATTATTTACAATACAGTTTTTTAGTTCATGTGCTATTGTACAATTTAATATAAAATAAGTTATTACTAAGGCTTAATATTGTAAAATCGAACATATTTAATTTTCAAATTAATATTGTATTTCATTGTTGTAAGTCGCAACATGTTGGGAACAACATAAATTATATATTTCAAAAATGTATTGGCAACACCGCGTCGGATGTGGTTGGAGGGTCGCGGCGTTCCATACACCCCGTTCGCTTCCGATCTTTGTACAGTGCACACGTAATTTAATTTTATTAAACACGAGTTTGAGTGAATTTTTATATTTAATTTTATATAACACTCTTCATACAGTCCTAACCAGCGCATAAGAGTGTAAACATCAGTCAGAGCGCGAGAGAGCCGCGAGGAAAAGCTAGTGCTAATACAATTGTATCGAATCGCGTCATGGTTTGCCTACGTTGTAGCATGTGTCTGTGATGAAATAAACGATCCCGCTGAAGAGTCTCGCTCTCACACGTGTTTCGGCCTTATTGGCGGAAAGATACAGTGTCGGGTAGCCGTGCAAGTAATAGTTGTGAGTACTAGAGCGGGTACAAAGATAGTGTGAACAGGTTGACCCGTTGTCAAGTTCTAAAGACCTGTCCAGGTGAAAATAGTAGTCAGAAAAAAAAAAATGACCCGTTGTCAGTATGTAGTCGGCAATTAATAATCGAGTGGAATAAGAAGTCTGAAAGTAATTAATGGAAATGTAAGAATTATTATTATGTATATTTTTTAGTTTTATTTTTGGCAACCAATCTTTTAGTAAATTATTGATTATTACTGCCATTGTCGAGTAAGTAGGTAATGGATATTACAATTTCTTTGCGATAATTTCCATATTCTAACAAGATGGTGGCCGTCTTGATAGAACGTCCCATGGAGTTTTTATGGCAAACCGGAACCCATGCTCTGTGGTATTATTTTCCATCCACTTCACTTGGGCAGAATAAGCAGACTACATTGCGTGAAATGCCACAAATATTACAAAATATAGTGTCGAGTAAAATCCAGCACTACATGCCATTTTAAGATCCCGCCATAAACTGTATAAATATTCTGTGTTCTTTATATTTTGTTCACAATTTGATATTGTATTTTGGAAGTGAAATTCCTTTAGGCGCATGTGGGTAAAATTTTTACAGATGTAACGTCACGCAGATTTGCAACGGAAGTGACGTCATTTGCAGTAAACGCAGATTAAATAAATAAAAAAACTTTTTATTCTTTTTTCTTGTTTGTATAAATATAAACAAGACTTATAAATTAGTTCGCTAAAGAAGTTTCACTTCTGACATGTGTACTTTGTACGCACGCACTTTTTTTTTTAATTATAATAATTAATGATTAAACACAGCACATCGATTCGCGCTCCAATGCTGTTGCCGATGTTCCCCGCGTACTATATATTCAACTCGTTGCTGTGTTTGCTGCTCGCGTTACACGTTGTATGGACTTGGCTGATACTGCAGATCGCTTACAACGCACTCCGAGTCGGTCAGGTTCGTACTGAGGTTAATCAGAATAACGTATAACAATATTATAACGTAATACCATGAACCATACACGTCTCTTACAGATGGACGGTGACATTCGGAGTTCGAGTTCTGAACTGAGCGATAGTCCTCGGAACTCGAACCACAGTTCCCCGACTCGAGTTAAAAATAAAAAGTAAGTATTACACATATCGACATTGAAATTACGGATTCATTGAAAAAGCAGCACGTTACACTCGGCATGTAATCAGATGAAAATGGTACTTATGTATTAACCGCAGTCTTTATTTCGCAAGTCTTACCTAACGTAACCGAACCGGAGACGGACGATAACAATCACTTTGCCCCTAACAAATTACGTGTTAACGCCACCGCAACTGAAGTTGATCAAGTGCAGACAATCCACACCTGGGCTATGTAATTAATATTTTACCATGTATATAGGTGGACAATTTCTTTTTCTCAATATTCCCGTCGCGATACAGTTAGGTTAGACTTTGGTCATTGCGCCTCCCACCATTTCGTCGGGGAAGACCCAAGGTCTTCCCCTCGTCAAACGATAAGTTGAGGTCATGTTGCGGGGCCAACACCTGTCGGGTCGGGTAGATGTATTCCAAAGGCAGTTCCAGCCCGCCCGGTTAAATGGTACAAGAAGAACACCGAGGGGGCTTAGTCAGCACAGATGTGGCATTCTCACCGATGCTGCTCGGCTTGGAACAACTTTAAAAGGATTCCCCCGCGAGAAAAAAAAAGTTGTTATAAATGGCAAAAAAATAGTTGAGTTACGTCGATAATTGAGGTGTAATTTGTTGCAAATCGCAGCGTATTGTGGCACTTAGGGCGATCCGGGCGTACCGCACGGTGTTCTTTGTGCTCACCGGTTCCCTGCCCTGGGAGCTGGAGGCGGGAGTTCTCGCCGCTGTGTACGAATTCACATTGCATTTATAGAGACGGCAGATGAGGGGGAGGCCTTAGAGAGGTGGATGTACGACCTGGCGGACGCGCGCTATGGGCGGTATACTGTAGACGCCGCCGCCCGGTCCTGCGGGAATGGATGAGTCGGGAGTGGGGCTCACTGTCGTTTAGAATGGTGCGGGTATTCACCGGGCACGGTTGCTTCGGGTGGTACCTGCACCATATCGCTCGCAGGGAGCCGACCGCCACATGCCACGAGTTCGGCGCTGATGTGGACCCCAGATGTGGTCTGCGTGGGATATACAGCGTCGAATTCTGAAGGTGGCGTTAGTGGGGGATTTGTCGCTGCCGAGTGTGGTTTCGGCCATGCTGCGAGGAAGACCTAAGTGGCCCTCTCCGCCAACGGAGGACCGGCGATAGAAGACGGCGCTTTGCCCAACTCCTCCAGCCACCGTAGCCGGCCCATCCCCTCATTGCACAGGTCCGACGGACGAGGGGTGGCGGCTGGTATGTACCCAGTCTGTTTCTCTATAGGTAAGAGCCCGGCAGGCGCGTTGGGGCGGCTCTACAAGGTAGAGTAGCAGAGTACGATCCCTTGCCGGCCCTACAATTACGGTTTGTCGGTACACCGTGGGGCTTACTCCATGCGATTCGGACATAACCCTTTCCCCCGGGAGAGTGGCGTATATATAAGGGATTTACCCACTTTAAAAAAAAAGTTGGGTTAGGTTGTCAAAGATGACAAAAAACGTTGGGTTTACGTTGATAATTGAGGTTAGACTTGCGAAATAAAGACACTATGGTGGCGTTAATAGTCGTAGTAGTTAGAATCGGAGTATTTTGTTCTTAACTATTATTTTTAAATCTCAGAGTGATTATGATAATTTAGTGATAATAAATTATAAAAAATTAATACATTTTTGTTTTTTTTTTTTGCAGAGAGACATAAGCACCGAGTGAGACGAGCGCAACCGTATGCATTGTTATGTATATATCAAACTCCCATACTAATTTATATAAATAATTATCGATGTATTTAAAAATACACAGAATACGTCATTACTTCCACATCGATAGAATAAACATAAACCCTAACTAATGTTATATATACGAATGTCGGTTTGTTTGTATTAACCACAGAGTACGTTATATAAAATTATAACCACTCAAATCATCCTTATGATATTTTGCATACACATTGCTACTGAAAAAGACATCCCAGGTATAGGTCAAACTTATAATAACGCGGGCGAAATCGCGGGCAGAAGTTAGTATCGAATAAAATCATTCTAATTTTAAAATTTATCCCTTTTACGTTCCGTTTTCCTTTAAATGGACGATTTTTTTTATTTGAAATTGAAAAGTTATTTTAAACAAATAACAAAAACATTACATGCCCGCCAAAAGTAATATGAACTTTTTCTTTTACAAGTACAGTAGTTTCTATGGTTTTAATATGGTTTCGGTAACGCACACTAAGGTTTAAAAAAAAAACTAATTGGAAGTAATATGTAGACAATTGGCAACAATACGAATTTAAGGGTTAATTCTATACGACAAGGTCAGAGATATATATTGTAACGTGTGAGACAAGGATAGCGAATTTTATAGAATGAAAATTTCGGCTAAAGATTGCTTTTCATTTCGTGGTTTGTAGTTGGTACGTTTGTGAACATACAAATAAAGTATGTGCATATGTTAGTGAATAATTAAAAGAGATTGTGTATGTTATTATTGTTGATCGGAATTAGAATTATTATAGAAAAAAAAATTTAATGATAGAAGCATGCTAAAATTTTGTTCGACTTGAAAAACTAGTTATACAACTGATTCTGCCCCAAAGCAGCAGTGATAAGGACTCTGGTATGAAAGAGCTTTAGAAAAACATCGATTTCATATCGACGTTATTATCGATAAGTAAACATCGATATTCAATAACTATCGAAATAAAAGTAGATAGGTATCTGATATAATCATTAACGTACGATAAATAGCAAAATTAAATCATTTTATGGTTTATAACTAATTGATGAGTGGTAAATATCAAAATAAAAACATCCATGTCCGAATAACAATACCAATGTACGATAAATACCAAAATAAAATTATATCAATGGACGATAAATTGGATAATAAAGAAATTGGTGCACGATAAATATGAAAATAAAATTATCGATGCACGATAAATATAAAAATAATATTATCGGTGCACGATAAATATAAATATAATAATATGGATGCATGACAGATATAAAAATAATATTATCGATGCACGATAAATATAAAAATAACACTATCAATGCACAGTACTGTAACGATAATCCAATAGCGTACCTGAAGAACAACAACGACGACCGACGAAGAATGTCGTACCCTTCGGTGGTCGCCGTTGTTTTTGGATTGGGCTGTGCATCAGAAACAGAGCATTCACTATGCCAGCAATAAAAAAATATGTAATCGTTTTGTAAACCGTAATCGGTTTTTTTAAATTGAAATTATTAATATGAAATATGTTAAAATATTTGATATAATAGTCGTCTTAAATACAGTAACATGAATGTCACAAAGTTTTGTGTTTTAGTTTGTAAAGTGGAATGCCCGTTGTTTTAAGCTTTTACCGGTAAATACCGATTCGAAAAAGTCGAGTTATTTGAAGGGTTTTCCTTTTTATTCCATCTTATTTTTTAACCTTTTTTTACTTTCACGTATAAAATTAAATTAACTGTAGGCTTTGCAATTTTCTTAAATCGTTTATTAGATATTACTAAGTATAATCGGAAGTTTGTAGCAAAGATTTCTTACTTTATTCTTCTTTTTTTTTTCTTCATTTTCTTCACTTTCTTCATCTGAGCTGATGTTATGGTCTTAGATGGTAAGCACACTAAAACTAGAGAGAGACTGGCTCTCATGTGCTGCCGGAATACACCAACGGGTGAGATATGGTAGTTCGCCACTAGAAAATGGTCTACCACCATGCTTTAATTTCAAAATGTTGTTATCGCTTCATATTTATTTAAAAGTTTTCATTATTGACGCTATTTCTTTTTATTAAGGTTCTATTTTCAGATAAACAACCTTATCTCTAACATCGTTTCTCTTCTTTGTAACAATTACATACATGTACCTTTTAAACAGTAACTAATAACCGGGTAAAATGTTCAAAGAGTACGTGTCTTGTATCTTAGAGATAGATAATAATACCAAAAAGTAAAATATTATAAGAATGTCCTTACAAGCATTTTTTTCTCTCCTTTCGCTCCATCTTAAGAACGGTAACATACACAAGTATTAAGCTTTGTGTAATTATAGTGCATAGGGTGTAGAAATACTACGAGTGACAAAAACGGTTCAAGTATTATTTGGGCTCGTTATAAGTTGTAAGGAGTACAGGATAGGGCATAGGATACATTTCATGTAGATAAAGCTAATAAAACAATATATTCTGTACTGCAACAGAACCCCACGTTGCGTGAATCCAACTCCTGCTTGAATAATTTTATTTAAATTTGTTTTGGATATTGTAAGATTTCTTATTACCTTTTTTACTCTAATCCAGTCTTTTTATATATGAGTCCTTGTTAAAAGGAGCCAAATCAAATTTCAATCGTACGTGTAGCATGTTTAATTTTCTAGGAATTGCAGTTTTTATACACCGAGAAAGAAGTTCATAAGTTTCTCTTATAATCTGCACATTTTAGAAAAAGAATAATGAAATCGTTAATTTAATTTTTCTTTGTTTTAATAATATGTCTTCTTATTTTATACATGCTGTGTTTACATTTAGCAGAGTTCGTGTCAATTTCTGTTCATTGAACTCAGTTTTGTGTACCTTAAATAAATAAATTTTATATGTACAACATTTTTAAATCTCGAAAAATGACGTAAAGTATTAGGAATGGCTAAAATAATTGGATTTAGCTTATTTTGTAATGTCACGACTAATTTATGTAACAGATAAATAATGCTCAATATCGACATAAAAATATATTGTAAATATTTCTTATAATATTCTAAAATTTTATATAAATGCTTAGAGTACAAAATCTGCTTCAGATATAATAAACGAATTAAATAAAATAAAAAGTATTGTTCGATGTCTTTGATATACAAAAACCCAAGATGCACAATTAACGTCTCACAGCCGACACACAAAAATGAGTGCATAATTTTGGATAATGCACTCATTTCAAATAGTCTCGTGTCGCTTGCGACCTTGTAAAAACAACTGTAAATCATTCAGGTAATGTTGAGTTTGCAGATTCATAAGTCTATCGCATAACTATAACAACGTGGTACATATATTGGGGAGTTTTTGCGGGACGGTTTGAGCACTGCTTTTACTCGAGAGTGTGTCTTGGGTTTTATATGTTGTATGTTCGTTGTCGACATTGTAGGATTTGTCGATATTTTAGAAACTCCAGTTGAAAGAAAAACTGATATTGTAATATTTACTCGACACCTACAATCAGTGTCATCGTATTGTTACAACAGGGACCACGTAGTTGGAACTAGATTTTTTATTGTTAATTTTCTTTCCACTATTTTTAATAAATAAAATAACGCTATCGTAATATGTAATTTTTATAACAGAATTAGCTACCGATTTTATAAACAAATGAAATATTTTTTTATTCTTTTTAATTTTTATTATATATACATTAATGTCACCTTATCGAACTTTTCGTTAGCTGTTGATATTATAGTGTATACAGTAGTATATATAAAGAAATTGTAAGTCCCATAAAACGATTTGTATAATTTTTTATATATGTTACTGTGATTAGTGTCTAATAAATATAAATTACATGGATATTTGATTATGAATAAGCTTATACAAGTCGTTATTACACACACGAAAAATTATAGAAAATAGTGATAAGAGGTTTTATTATAATAGTCTTAAATATAATATATTTTATATAAGGTTTGTATGTGTGTAATTTGTATGTGGCTTTCAGCTGGAATCACTTTCCTTAGTCTTTTATTTACTTTTTGAGTTGGCACAATATTTTTATCATATATCCGTAATCATTATAGAAAGGCTAATTACTCATTATTATTTGTTATCTGGTAAATATCGT
Source organism: Antheraea pernyi (assembly GCA_015888305.1). Lineage (NCBI taxonomy): Eukaryota > Metazoa > Arthropoda > Insecta > Lepidoptera > Saturniidae > Antheraea > Antheraea pernyi. The sequence goes on along the minus strand of MU158730.1, from coordinate 219,030 downwards.
ACAAAAATATCGGTTTTTGCAAAAACCGATAAACAGCCAAACAAAATTTTCCAAAACAAAACATCTGTATAATGTGAAACGATTACGTAAATTTAATGTTTTTTTTTTTAATTGCAAAATATATCATTTACCTTCAATATACCACTTACATGATTCTCACGTTCATTTCCGATTAACTAGAGGTAGGGGATATTAATACAGGATGCATCTCATAGCTCATCTTATATGCGCTTCTTCTTATTGTCTCATAAGTTAGAATTTGACTATAATAAAAATTAAACTCAATGGAGATTCGCAAATATATGAACAGTATAACCAAATTTCGGAAAATCTATTGAGAAAGATGCAGTTTCCATTGTTTGTGTTCTGTGTGTTCTACTTTAAGGAATTCTATGCTTAAAAATTTAATAAAATAAATACATTGCCACTTTTAATTGCATTTAAACGGTGAATAGAAACTTGTAGATTGAATGGATTTGTTTCAAACATCCCAAAACTTAATTATAATATGTTTTTAATTTAATAATTACTATTATGTTATATTTGATTGTGTTACACTTAGTGGTTTCATTATAATTTGAACTTTGAAAGTGATTGAGTAACCGATTAACCGGTAACCAATTTTTTAATTATTTCATAGAAAACTGAATCGTGTTATGTTCTTTTCATAAGTTTAGATCACTAAGAGTTTTGGTATATTATTTTAAATAACATCACATTTTTTTGTTTATTATAGCGAAAACCGGTATTTAGTTTTAATGGTTACCGATATTCGGTAATTTAATATTTATACAAAATTTTTGTATAAGGTTGATTAGGTTATAGGAATTAGAAAAATCAATGTTCTAGTTATAATTACTTTATATTGATGAATTTTGCTACTGATTCAGTTGAGCAAACAACAAATGCATGTAATTTTAAATTTTATTTGTATGATTAATCTAAAAATATTATTTTGTAACTTATCTATCATAGTTGTTTAGGAGTCTAAAGCAATTTTGGATCGAGAATTAGTACATTAAAGAAAGTGATCGTTTACCTCCCCCCTTCCAGTTCTAACTGAAACAAGAAGTTTAAATAATAAAGCAAGCCGATATGAGATTACCAACTTCTAACATAAGTTCTATTGGTAGTCGGCGTTAGTACTGCAATGTATTAGAATATTTAAGTGATGTGGGTTGATTTTTACTGGGATAGGTACAGAAGAGAACCCTTATTAGTTTACTTTAAGTTATTAATTTTAAAACCGATTATTACCGGTTTTTAGTTAAACGATTTTCATAAAAATATTTCAAAATTTAGTTTTAGGCTTCTCCTAGCGAAACTTCAATTTAGTTTATTTTAATCATAAGATGTTCGATATTATAATGTGTATATTTTTTAGTTTATACGAATATTATTTTGAAACCATGTACGTTTTTTTTATTTATTTTATCTATACTAAGAATAAGAAGTATAGTTTAATTTTTACTATTTATACCATATAGAGAAATAAAATATACATGTTTTTGAATTATTATTTTTAAAAACAATAACGGTAGGTGCCAAAAACACATTTTTTATCTTTTTGTAACGGTACGTTTTAAAACACAAAAATTAGGAAAAAAGACAAAAAATTAATAATTAACATTTTAGGATGTCATTCTAAACTCCGATACGAATACGAATTTTATACATAGATTAATAAATTAACAGGTACCACTTCACAGATTAAAATTAATCCAGAATATAAAAAAAAAAATGCAGAAACAATACGCAAGTCTTCCGAAAAAAAAATTAACAGTGAAACTTTCTCTAACATATACTTAACAGTATGAAGGATACCTATTAATTATCTATTTAGAATTACATATATGTTTTAGTTTCGGAATTAGTAACTGTCAGTGCCTCTTTTCGTACGTTTGTCGTAGTCGATGTTGTTGTTAGTTGGATGTGTTTGTCGGTGTTGTGTGTTGCAAGCGTTCATTTTGCATTACGAACTGTTATAAATCTGATCGAAGTGGTGTAGTCAATGACATAATGCGGAATATTATGGTTTTTTATTTTATTTCGAGTGGCAACATTTATGATTACATCAAAGTATATCGAATTTGGAATCTGTGCTGAATGAATCGGAATGATTTTTTTCTGTTTTAATAAAGTTTTCACCAATTTCGAATTAATATTTCACTTATTATGAAAATATTATTTGGCCCGTTTAAACACCGGGTCATAAATTATTTTTTGTTGATATTAAAACAATGCATCGAGTATGTTTCTATGCTATTTTATGTGGAAATTAGATGTATTTATTTATCTGCATTTGGTTTGTTACTTTCATTGACAGTCGTTTCGGTCAGGTATTTTTCTGATAATTCTGTGTCCAGGCGACCGAAGTTCGTTTCGATTGTTGGTATATATGTATATTTTGAACTTTTAAAAATTGATAATAAAGTTCTAGTCAGCTCGGTTTCGGTGACCTATCGCGGTCGTCCGGACACTTGATGTTCTAATATTATTTGTATTATGTATTATAATACAAAACGCTCTCTTTTGTATAAAAAATTAAATAATTATAATAAACATCCAGATTATGTGTTGGTTTAAAAAAATAAAAATACGAATTTATTAAAGTTGAGTTTTATTCAATCTATTTCTATATACACATAAAAAATTATTGTCGAATCCTTGACAATTTCATTACAGGATTATGTTATGATGTGCCGTCTATGAACTTCTTAGCATATATAACAAATATAAATTATAACTATAATCACTCTTCCATTCTCGTATATGTTATAAATGATCCCATATTTCCGGTGGGCTGAGTCTGTGGCGCACGCGGTGTACAAGAAACTCACAAAACAATATAAAATCAAATTTCACTCGAAAGTCTCATTAAACTGGTTCTTATAGCTCTTCAAACCATTGCTAAATTATATTTAAGCTAATTCTCCGGTCGTGTATGTTGTCCATGTGGCGCGTTTTGACAGCGCGCTGTGCATCAAACGGCGTTCGGAACGCAACACGCGCATCGCCCGTCGGCTGCCCCCGCTCATTGTATCGCCGGATCACGTCGTCGTGTGTCAACTCGAACTCTGAGAAGAATTGCATTATTTCTTCGATAGTGGCTCGGAACGGCACGTTCTCCATCGACACAACGCATCCCGGAGCACCGAAATCAGCCAGAGCCGGGTCGTGTTCCTCATCTCGTCCGTTTTCGAAACCACGAGAATGTGCAAAGCCGCGTCCTCGGCCGCGACTACGTTCGAAACCCATTCCGCGACCACGTTCACTGAAACCGCCCCGTTCATTGTAACCACCCCGGCCACGAAAACCGCCGCGTACTACCTCGAACCCGCCGCGAATGAATCCACCGCGGTCGTAACTTCCTCGTCCACGATAAGGACCTCTGGGTCCGAAACCACCTCTCGGTTGTTCGAAATATTGTTGAGGAGGAGGACCGGCATTGAGCAAGCTTTCCGGTTGTTTTGGTCCTTCGAGGGCCTCTTCGACTACGGAGCGAGGAACGAGGTCGACGGTGACGCGACATCCTTCAAGACTACTACCGTGCTTGGTGGCGGCCATCCGCGCCTCCTGCGATGAGCGAAATTCACAGAAACAATCCCCGGACGGTAAACCGTTCGAGTCCAGCATGAGGTGAATGCGAGCCGGCACCGCACCCGTATCTGATAGGAACGTAACAATGGTTCGATCAGTCGCCTCTCGCGGCAGCCCTTTCATTAAGACACAATCAAGGGGCTCTTCATCCAGATCAGTAGTTAAAACGCGTTTACCTTGCCCTGGACTATTCGATTTCTCAAACAGGTTTTGAGGATTTGGAAACTGGGGCCTATTGGCCCAGTTGGCAGCTGCAGTGCGTGGATCTACAGCACCTGTCACGGGAGGATACCCACCGAATGGAGTACCAGCATTAAAGCCAGCTGGTGGAAAACCTTGCTGCTGAATGAACGGAGGCGAAAAGAATGTGCCAGTTTGGGACGGAGGTTGAAGGATTGGGGTCTTTTGCATGGACGAGGTCTCGAATTGCTGACGCCGCTGACGAGGGTCTCTTGATATCGCGCTTTCCTCCGTATCTTTCTCCGTATTGTGGAGCATATCAGACGGTTTGTCATTTTTCATTTTCTCTTTCTCGAATTCTTCATTAGTGACAGGAGTCAGCGTTGGGTTACGTCTGCCAAACATATAGTTGTCTTTGGCTTCGTACGCTAGTTTCGCTTCTTCCGGTTTTGCAAACTGGACAATTGCAATTTTGGATCGCGAAACACGACAGTCCAACAACATTATCGACAGCAGGGAGAAATCGCTGAAAGCTTTTATTATATCATGCTCTTTAACAAAATTAGGGAGATCTGAAAGTTTTATCACACTGAATGACTCTGGAGATTTTTCTTCAGTGTCAGCGATGATTAGGCTAACGTCCTCCTCATCATTTTCCTCTCTAAACGGAAGGAAAGAATCTACCGCTTTCTCGTAACTCTCATCGTCTAAATGCTCCACAGTAACCTGAGCTCCCTTTAGCTCGTTCAGTTTACGTTGCAAGGCTAGATTTTTTAATCTAGAGTCGCAGAATCGTACATAAATATTCCCCGTGCGCCGTCCCATGTTGTCATTGATCATTTTAATTCCATGTTTATCTATAGGGAACGGGAAGAAGCGACGCACGTCTCCATAACTAGTGTGATTTGGTGCATTCCTAATCGCTACGCAACAACCTGTCTGCTGGTCGTTATCAAAGCGAGATCGGCCTTCACGTCGAAACCCTCCAATGCTGGTTCCACCACGCGCTGAATCACTGCGAGCTGGTGTTTTACCCACGCCGTTTGTATTATCACCTTGAAAGGCATTTGGGTTGCGCTTTTTACCTAGCTCTTGAAGTTTGTTGTAAGCATCTGCTATCGATGGATCATTAAAACGAGAAACAATTGGATCGTTATTTGCTTTAATTGGTCCATTAAGCAAACTGGATGGTATCTGAGTCGGAAGACCTCCTTTCAAATTGTTCCCAAAAATCGGTAGCGCTGGCGCAGATGGTATATCGCTAGATGTATTTTCAATACTCTTTTCTTGTGAACTACCAGGAGATCTGCGTTCATTGCGGCGGTCACGGGAGCGTCGAGATGGCGAGCGATCACGGGATCGACTCCGATCTTTTCTATCCCTTTTCCGATCCCGTCGGTCTCTACTGCGACTACGGTCGCGGCGACGTCTCTCCCTGGAGCGAGATCGGTCCCTGCGATCTCGTTTCCTTTCTTTACGTTCGCGATCCCGTGATCTCGACCTGGAACGTGAACGGCGTCGATCCTTCTCTTTGCTCCGTCTTTTATCAATATTTTCTTCTTCTTTGTCTTCATCCCATTCTTCTTTGGTGTTGATTATATTAGGGCTGATTAGGGGCGCAGGTGGCTCGATAACTGCGGGCTGAGGTATCTCTTGTGGATTACCTAGGCCAGGAATACCGAAACCGGAAAGCGTGTTTGTTCCAAGAGCAGTAGAGAAGGGCGTAATAATAGGCAGGGTCGCTGGTGCTGGTGTTTGAACAGGGGCAGGAGTAAGGACTGGGGGTGGCGCCGGTGCTGGAGTGGGCACAGGGGGCGCTAAGCTAAGGATTGGAACACTCTGACGTGCCGTCTCTATAACTTTATGCATCTCTGAACGAGAGCTGAGCAGAAGCTTAATTTGTATCTCCTTAATTTTTCCTCCATCAAGCATCATCGCCTGCCGCGCGTCCTCGTCGGTGCTGTAACAATAGAAAATTTATATGAAATTTTATTTGACAAATTAAAATTGCAAGTAATTTCTTAGAATTGATAGTCTCGAAATCACCGGATTGATCTTATATTATTTATATGTTATAATTATATAGTTACTTGTGTTTTTCACGTATTTCTTGTAAAATTATTTTGCTACCGGAATTATATAACTAATACCAGGGAAACATGAATGAATGAATACTTTATTGCACTTTTAGTTTTTGATGTCGATCAAAAACTTTTGAACGTAGTGCATATATAAAAAAAAGAATAATGGATAAATATATATAATAATAATAAAATAAATACATATATAACATAAATATATATACATACATATATAATTACTTACTTACATAAAAAATTATACACACAGCAAAAGTTAATTATAAATATAAATTGCAAAATCACGAACACTCTGTCTCGTGTTTCTCAAATAAATAGGGGTGTAATTGAATTTTAAAGTTATTGATAGTTTCAACATCTTTGTGTATGCCGAACGAAGGTCACGACCGTGAGCCGTTAGAAAACTGAATCGTTCCTGGAGATACTGTGGAGATCGAGTGTCAAATAAGACACCATAAAGAAAATGCAAGTGAGTGAGCGTGTCGACGAGATCGGATATTAAGCCAGTTTAATTGCGAACGAAATTGAGAAATTTGATCGCACTTACGCAGTCCGAAAATGTAACGAATGCAAAAGTTTAGGAGGCGATCGAGTTTATTGAGTAACTCCTCTGTAAGGCCTGGATAAGTTACATCAGCGTAATCAATTACGGGGAGTAACAGCGAGTTGACAAATGTTGTCTTGATCGAAAGTGATAAAAAAAATGCATTCTTTTAAGGGAATGCATTACTCCGTAAATCTTTTTACTGATTGTATTGATATGTTGAATGATAAACAAAACATATGGGAAATGTGCAGACCTAAATTCTTGACTTGTAACTTTGGGCAAAGTTTGACATCCTGTTTTTTTATTCATTTATTTGATTGTGTAAATTATTTCAAATGCATGAGCAGAACTCTCGAAGAGTATAGATACGTAATATTTGCTTATTAAGGGGATATAGTTATCAAGATTTTAATTGCAAATGAGTGAAAAGTATTGTTATACTTTAGGTTTCAAAATTAAACATTGTGATAGTGAAAAAAAATGTCTAGCTCTAGAAGGATCATGGAAGATAATTTTCTAATAAAAGTTTCACATAAAATTTGCCTAGATCTTAGTCGAAGTATTTTTTGAATATTTTGTAACATTCTATATATCTTGTATTTTTATTGTCTATTTATATAATACGAAAGTAAATTTAAGGGTCAGTACTTTTACGATTTTCGTAAAATAAATTGTTGCAGGTGTCTAGAAATAAGTAATAGAATACATATAATCATTTTTTTAATTGTCTGTCTGTTTGTATGAACATGCATCATTGCTAAAGTATTGGGTCAACAATAAAACCTCATAATTATAAAGCATATCCTCGAGAGTAACTTAGTGTTTGTTTCATTAAAATCGGTTCAATCTATCAAAAGTTATTGTAATTTTAATGGCGCCGCGATTTAAGTATGAGAGAAAAGTAAATAAGCAAATGGACTAAATAGGTTCAGATGACTTTATTAGTCATTGTTTTGTACATCAGGTTCAACGTAGACGAAGTTACAGGCACAGCTAGTATCAAATATATGTAATCATATGAAATTAATTTTTTATTTTATTTTTTATGTCAAAAGGCGGCAAACGAACAGGTGGGTCACCTGATGTTAAGTGATGCCCACCGTCCATAGACACTAGGAACATCAGGGGAGTCGCAAATGTGTTGCCAGCCTGTGTATGGGGTTAGGGAAAGGAGAAAGGGGAAGGGAAAAGAGGTGGGCCTCCGGCGCTCTCACTGACCGAACGAAACGCAACAATGCAAGCACTAATACTTCACGTCGGTGTTCTGTCAGAGGGTGGCACTACTCCGGACGAGCCAACCCATTCATGCTGAAACTAGTAATAGATCCTTAATCTTTAAGAAAGAACTTAAAAAATCAATTGTGTGGCAAAATGCGTTTATAGTTTGACCATGTTTACATGTTCGACTTCAATTTATCATAAAAATAAATGAAGCGCTTTAAGTTCGTTCTATAAGTAGTGCTAATTATATGGTTATTTGGCCGTTTTAGGAAATATCAACATTTGTAACATAAATACATCGTTTAAATAAGCATTCTACAAAAGCTCGTAGTTAATTCACATTTTCAGGAAATATGTTAAAATAATAAAATTATTAGAAATAATTTCGTAATTTTATTGCAGACGGAACGACAACACTATGACGAGCAACATAAAATTGAATGAAGTCTCAATATTCCCGAAGAAAATAAATACATTTTTTTCAATAAAATAATATAAAAACAGAAGTTACGCATTTTTTAAATAACTTAAAATAAATAAGGTAATTGTTTTTATTAAGACATTATTTCATTTTAGTTCACTTTATTAACTATATTCAACTAATTAGCTACTAACAGTCGCCTATTTTCTTCTCGCAACGTTAATTTACTTTCTAGTGAAAACTCGAGAAACGTAAATTTTTAGTTAAATCTTCTCATGATTAAAGAAGCAATATGCATAATGAAATGCGGAACACTTGATCCGATGCGTTAACGGCCCAAACCAGTAAACTTGGAGATTAATCAAGTAATAAGAACATTTATTAACGTCTTTCGCGCTTTAACCGGTAACTGTATATTATTGGTAGTATATACGTAGTTGTTTATGAAGTACACTTTGTGCAGGAAATTTTAGTAAAAAATGCAAGAAGTTTCATAAAAAATAAAATATTTCTGCTTCAACCCTATACTAAATTATGGAAAACCCATATGACGATGTCGACCAACATTCACGCCTTTCACTGGTCCTATTTTAAACAAAGAATTATAATTTCGTCATGTTTTTACGCTAGTATTATTTCATATAGCGTGCCAAACGTAAAACCGACAAATCACAATAGCAGTAATTTTTTTCAAATAAAGTTTAAAAAAAAATTTAGTTAAAATAAAGAAATTTTTTTTCGATCATAGATTCTTTATATATTTCAAGCTTAAAAAATGTCTACAACGCAATTAACAGTAAAAAAATCATATAGGTACTGTCCTCTTTGCAATTGGAGCGTGATGTTTTCCCTTAGTTTAGCAACTGCTATCAGACGATAACGAAGAAATTACTCTAAGCTTTTTATTTAATAAATATGATATGAAAAGTGTACGCTGTGGCGCTAATCGCAGTCTTATTTATTACCAGTCGACAAACAAAGGGGTCCTCTTTTCTTTGTAATAAGTCAGCTGGCCGGAGTTCAGACAGATGTCTCGCAGCAGATGAGGTAAGTATTTTTAAAGTTTTATTCTTAATATCATATGAGGCAAACGAACAGGTGGGTCACCTGACGTTAAGTGATCACCGCCGTCCATATAGACACTTTATTTACAGTACACATGTTCAGCTGTTGTGTAACCTTTAGTGTTTATTTATACATATTTATATACATAAAGTGCCTTCCAAATAGTATTGGTGTAAATTTCGTATTCTTTCTACAAACGTCCACAAAGTTATATCAAAGAAATAAGTGGATAGTTACTATAAAAAGGAAAAAATAACCTTGCTTTAATTGACGTTATTTGCTTTATATTGTGTCTTGTTAATTATTGCCTTTATTATTGCAGTGTTGATGGGTCGTTATCATCTACAACACCTAACAATTTGTAGTAAACATTTTATTGTAGGCAAACGTCATACGTGCAAACAAGTGCGAGTTATGTTCTTACGACATATGAAGTTTATCGAACAAATGTTTATTAGTTTTTAAATGTAAATATAACATAGTAAAACAGCAACATATTATTTTCACTTATGGCTCTGGTTATAAACACAGATGCATTTTAATGCAACGACAACGCGAGAATCACCAGTATGAATAAATTATCATTTTAACCAAGTTATTTATATACCGTAGAATACTAAATTAAGAGTGCTTTACTACGTTGAAAACCACAGTACATTCGTGTAATCTTTTTTTGACGTGGTAACTTCTTATATGTCGATGAACGTCGGCTGCACGCACGAAAATTCATGACTCATTGTCACGTTCTGCTTGAGCCGATAGAGAGGCGCGATCGGTTTAACCGTTCAGCTTGTAATGCGTCTATCTATGTATAGAATAATTATATTCGATTCATAAATGTATCCTAATTTTTCATCAATGTTTTCTTATGACGTCATCACGTAAAATTATCGTCCGTAAACCGACTTTACAGATAACCAATTCTTTTATTATTCTATTTATGGCAACCGATCCTCGAGATCAGTGTTTTTCAAAGTGTGGGTCGCGAAGCCTATTTAAGGGGGTCGCGAAGCTTCTATGGCGGAGTTGCAAAAGGTTGGGAAATCTATTAAGCTAAGTAAGTAAACAATAAAGTTTTAAAAGATTTATTAAGAAAAATGTTAACTAAAGGACATAATTGTTTGTATTGAATAAAATTAAAAACTTATGAGAACTCTTATGTATTTATCCGAAATTTTAGGAAATGATTAAATATGTTAAATTGAATATTCGTCACAAAATAAAATACATAAAAAAGCAACAGATAGGGGGTGGGCGAAATATTTCTTCATACTAAAGGGGCCGTGTCAAAAATGTTTGAAAAACACTGCTCTAGATTATTATTGCCATTGTCGAGTAAGTTATAATATTACAAGTGATTTATGATAATTTTCATGTTCTAAAAAGATGGTGGCCTCCTTATTGGAACTTTCCAAGGAGATTTTGTGGTATCTCGGAATTCGTGCTCCGTGGTATTATTTTTCCATCCACTTCACTCATGCATCATAACTGTACTAAATAACATAAAACGCCTCCAATATTACAAATTATAGAGTTAAATAACACAAGATCAGGAATAAATCATAAAAGACACTACATGCCAGACTGAGATCCCGCCAAGAACTCACACGTCTAAACTTGTTTTACCGTGTATGTTGTTACCAATGACGAACGATACGAACTTGCATTAAATAGCTTCTTTTTTTTTAATTGACTACGCTATTGACTTAGCAAGGTCTTAACAGCTTCACCGGACTACTGCATTAAATAGCTATTGTCAGTATTTCATAGCTCTTCAACATGGTATCTTATATGTTGTGTAAAAACTAATTTATTTCCTTTGGTCACAGTTTGCTGTTAGAAATATCTTTCAAAATTATAATCACATAATATATGTGTCGTTGTTCTAAGTCTCATAACTTTAAACTATTGTACTATAGCACACATTTTTATTTTTTTATCTTTCTATACTAATTGTATTAAAACTCTACAGATACCTAAATGTTTCATAGTTTCTGCAATAAGCTCAAAATGGAAAATTGGCTATACCCATAAAAATTGCAAAGTGGAGTTGACCACTTCCGATTCTAAACGACACATATATCCATTACAAAATCTAAAAAAGTAAACGTACAGACAGAACGTCTGATTTATTAAGATAACTTCATGTCACTCGGTAACAACGAAACATATATCATATAAACACATATGTATATTTCGTTAAGTATAATATACCTATCTATAAAAAAAATGATCAAGTGCGAGTAAGACTCGAACACAAGTTATACCAATATACTACACATAACATTTGTAATTAGTTTTCTTTAAATAATCATGGAGTCCTTAGCGCAAGCCGGATTCAATTGAGTTTCTTGCCGGTTCTTCTGGATGACTGGGTTGTTTTTCAAACCGGTGGTAGTTTTGACGTTCATAAGTGCCTTCTTAGGGCCTAAATAGAATATTTTTAATTTGATTTGAACAATTATGGCTCATTATAAAATCAATTAGATCGAACCCTCGATCTCTCGGTTGAATAGTAAGATTAGCTACAACTGTACTACGAATATTTTATATTTAGAGGAAAGGAAGTACTTAAATATGGGCTACCATTTTGTAATTTTGGAATAAAAGGTATTTAGTATTATTGTCTTAACAGCTCTACCGGACTACTAAGGTGAGCGCTTAGGGCACTCAGCCGATTTTATTTCACAACTAGATCAGGGGTGCACGTCACACCTCCGCTTGGGAATTAATAAACGAAATTATGAAAATGAACTATTAACAAAACACTAGTTTTTTGCTCTCAAAAAATCATTTAAAACCTCTTTAAAATTTACCTACATCATGTTAATAGAATCAATCCGGAGAGAATATTTATTAATAAGTTTTTGAAGATTATTCTAGTTTGTAGAAGTCGTGTCGGTCGATGTCCGCTGAAAAGGGTACGTCGTTTCGGTGTGTCGATTTTTTTTTGATTAGCATACATTTAGTGTAGGCGGTCAAACTTACCTATTATTTGTGTCTTGTAGATGTATATCTTAAAAAAGTGTTCTTGCAGTAATTAGGTATCCGATAAGTTTTTGAACTAATAAATATTTTTTATGTTTCACTAAAGTCGATTTTTAGTCATTTTCCTAGAAGTCTGGATTTTCTATTAAGCTGTCCAATGTCCAATGAAGTAACTATTTCAATGGTTTATGAAAATTAAATCACAATGTAACGATTTTTATTGGAGTGCCATCCAATGAATTTGCCATGATCCTCAGATAGTATAGTTACGTCACTGTCCAATGTATTTGTTATTTTTACAGAAGACTGGTTGCAGATTTTATTCACTACATATCGCAGGTGGACGCAGCTAAGTTGGATGAGCTAATTTCACAAAACAGAACACTCCCCCAGTAGTGACGGGTTAAAAATAACCACATGCAAACACTTCTGTTCAAAATTTGAAACCAATCAGAGGGTCGTTCCTATATAACTTTGTCACAAACTAGTCTCATAGACTCGTGTCAACGACATATAAGAATCTAATATGTTTGTCTTTCTATTATGTTCAAATCTGTTACTGTCCGTTAAAGTGACCTATTTCTGACACAATACTTACTTGATCAAATACTTAGAAATTAATTATTATAAATGGTAAAATTTGTAATATCACGCATGTTGCTTAGACTTTTTTGATGTGTGTATTTAGAAGATCAAGTAAGTATTGTGTCAGAAATAGGTCACTTTAACGGACAGTAACAGATTTGAACATAATAGAAAGACAAACATATTAGATTCTTATATGTCGTTGACACGAGTCTATGAGACTAGTTTGTGACAAAGTTATATAGGAACGACCCTCTGATTGGTTTCAAATTTTGAACAGAAGTGTTTGCATGTGGTTATTTTTAACCCGTCACTACTGGGGGAGTGTTCTGTTTTGTGAAATTAGCTCATCCAACTTAGCTGCGTCCACCTGCGATATGTAGTGAATAAAATCTGCAACCAGTCTTCTGTAAAAATAACAAATACATTGGACAGTGACGTAACTATACTATCTGAGGATCATGGCAAATTCATTGGATGGCACTCCAATAAAAATCGTTACATTGTGATTTAATTTTCATAAACCATTGAAATAGTTACTTCATTGGACATTGGACAGCTTAATAGAAAATCCAGACTTCTAGGAAAATGACTAAAAATCGACTTTAGTGAAACATAAAAAATATTTATTAGTTCAAAAACTTATCGGATACCTAATTACTGCAAGAACACTTTTTTAAGATATACATCTACAAGACACAAATAATAGGTAAGTTTGACCGCCTACACTAAATGTATGCTAATCAAAAAAAAATCGACACACCGAAACGACGTACCCTTTTCAGCGGACATCGACCGACACGACTTCTACAAACTAGAATAATCTTCAAAAACTTATTAATAAAAATTTCAAGTGGTGTTGATGTAAGTCCTCAAACTGTGCGAAATCGACTGCATGAGTACGGCCTACGAGCTCGACGCCCAATCAGGTGCCCACCGATACGTCACGGGAATCGCGCTCGTCGATATGAATGGTGTAGAGAACGCATACCATGGACCCAGGAACAATGAGTTAAAATTATGTTTTCCGATGAGTCGCGAATCGGGTTTAAGTCTGATACAAGAAGGGTGTGAGTGTAGCGTCGGCCCAGAAATACTGAAAGGCTCATCTTGGGGATGAAATTTGGCAAATGCTGAAATGGGTGTTTTTTTATCCTTACAATCTTTAACAACCCCTAATACATTAAGTGCTAAATTTAAAAAAAAGTCGCTCCTTCAAGAGTCTACATCACAAAAGGAAACCACTATTCAGATTTCATTCTTCTGTCTTTTCGCGAGAAATTCAAAAACTACTAAACGGGTTTTCACCAGTACATGCAGTGATTCATGAGGAAGATTTAGGTAACTTGTCAAGGATTTGTATTATCATGGCGGGACAACGTCCACTGGGCCCGCTAGTGTGCCCATATAAATAAATTGAGTTTCACTTGAGCCTGCTCTACCTTCGTGCTGGTACACTCATCAAAAAAGTCTAAGCAACATGTACTAATTTAAATTTTAGGATGGTTCTTCACATTATAACGTTGTATTTTATTTTTAAAATAATAATGTTGCTTAGACTTTTTTGATGAGTGTACCAGCACGAAGGTAGAGCAGGCTCAAGTGAAACTCAATTTATTTATATGGGCACACTAGCGGGCCCAGTGGACGTTGTCCCGCCATGATAATACAAATCCTTGACAAGTTACCTAAATCTTCCTCATGAATCACTGCATGTACTGGTGAAAACCCGTTTAGTAGTTTTTGAATTTCTCGCGAAAAGACAGAAGAATGAAATCTGAATAGTGGTTTCCTTTTGTGATGTAGACTCTTGAAGGAGCGACTTTTTTTTAAATTTAGCACTTAATGTATTAGGGGTTGTTAAAGATTGTAAGGATAAAAAAACACCCATTTCAGCATTTGCCAAATTTCATCCCCAAGAGTATAAATAGGGGATGAAATATTTCATTGACATTTATAAGTAGGTAAGTACTTGATCTCTTAAGGAGTAAAATTTTAAGGCAAATAATTACTTGATTTCTTATTCCCTTCACTTAAAATTTACGGTTATCCCCAAGGGTACATATTTTCATCCCCTATTTTAAGCCTTTAGAGATATATATTTTAAAAATGAAAGTGGAACAAACTAACTCACAACGTCTCGGGCAGAGCTACTAAAAAATAGATTATATACAAACATTTAGTTGTAATTGCAATATGACTTTTGTAATTTTTCCAATAACGAGATTTATGAAAACAGACAAATATTAGAGTATTGCTTCAGGAGTTTTTGCTGTATTTATTGAAGGGAAACTTCTTATGTCACGGTAGGGAAACATTTGAGTTGCGCATTAAACGTGAGGTAGGTCAAAGATATTTTAACTAACAAGCTGTAGATAAGCCATAAGCGCAAAACTTGGCTTAGCTTATTTTTAACTGCCGCCCCGTCAATCCCGGGCTGATTTATATCTAAGCAACATATAACTATTTCTTTTTCACCACCGATATTGAGAATATGCCATCTTACTTCCACATTTTATCTTGACCAGTGTGGCGTTACAATATTACTTTTCGTATGTGTGCGTTATCGTGCCATTTGTTTTGTCAAAATATCATGTAGGTAACGTATTTACAGCTTTTTAGTTATCATATCATTGAAGGTAAGTATGTATTTGTGTGTATGTCTGTCTGTCTGGGTCTAGTAGTATTTTTTAATACTTTATAGATTTTAACGTTTGACCACAATCTCATCTGATATTAAATGACGATGTTGTCGAAGATGATAAGCATACCAAACCTAGAGGAGACTGGCTCTCAGTGCAGCACCAACAGGTGATTGGCGACAGATTTTCATCATGAGGTTGGTAGCCTACCACCATGCAGAAAATGTAAAATGAATAAATGTTTAGTTAAGTATTTATACTACGGGACGTCGTATAGCATATAGTTTGTGAGCATCCTTATATACCAGGTGACTGTTTAAACACTCGCAGTATTCTAGGATATGACACTTCATGGTCACATTTAAAATAAACAATAATAATATTAAAACAAATACTAACAACCAAGAAAAGTTTGTTCTAAGACTTACAGAAGTATAGCTGTGTAAATAAAATAATAAACTTAAGTAAAATCACCGGTGCCAAAAGCTACAATGGGCGACTCGGAGTTAATAACTTTCAATAGTAAAACGGGCAATAAACCCTTTTGTTTTGTTCCTGACGTTCCCTTACAAATAAAGTGAAATCACCCGACGGTGTGCTTTAACATAGACGCGTAGAGGATTGTGTATTATTCTAGATAATTAGGTAAAATACTAAGCACCTATTATTAATTGATTTAGAACGAGAATCGAGTGTCCTCCAGAAATATTGCTACTGTCTAAACAGTCACCTGGTATTATTATTTATAATGGTTTGCAGTTGTCTTGATATCATTTTTGCATTTCAGAAATGCCCTAGTGCAGTGGTTGTCTTAGTTTTCTGGCCAAGAGCAACCTAGAATTGTGTAAGGTATATATATCTGCGGGCCACACATTTATGGATTTGGTAGTTGACACTACCTTATTTTTATGAGCTGTCTTCTATAAATCTATACATATAAGTACATTTTTGATTGTTGTAAAAAAAATGTTGCAGTGTCTAGAAATAAGTAATAAGATATACATTCCAATCACTTTTAGAAGTGCCTGTTTGATTTTTTGAACACGCAACACCGCTCAAGTACTTTTAACATTTTAAGTACATAATAAAACCGTTTGAAGTAGCCTTTGTTTTGTTAAAATCGGTTCAGTATATCAAAATTTATTGTAATTTTAATGACGACTTAAGTACGAGAATAATTAGACTTAATTACATTCAGATGACTTCTTTATTAGTCACTGTTTTGTACATCAGGTTCTACGCGGACGAAGTCGCGGGCACAGCTAGATTTTATTTGGCAATAGCAACTTGTAGTCGTTTATGTGCTAGCTCAATTGACTAACTATTAAAACATTTCTATGCAAATAAAAGTCTAATTTGCGGTTAGTTTCAGTGCTAAAACTGATTCAAAAAGTTAAACTTAGATAAATGATGTCCTACAATTATTGGTTACAGACGTCAACTACTCAATGTTATTATTATTCATTATTGTCATTATTATATTATAGCAACGGAGGAAGCATTATAATTGTGGTCGAGCATATATTAAAAAAGGATAGTACATTAATCGTTTCGTTTTACATAGGTACACGAAAGCCTACTAGTTTTACCTCGTCTTCTCATTCCGCGTACTCCCCATTGATACGTATACGTGCACGTTGATGTATATAGTATGCAAAGTTAGTTTTGATACTAATTGTCTACATTTTTTTTATGTCGCGGGCCGCAATTTCACTACCACGGCTTTAAGTGAAATCTTTCAGTTTTCATCGTTAGAAACAGATTAATTTTTTTTTTTTATAATGTCTGACATGCTTTTATGAACACGCTATAACCTTGCGGTAGACATAATCAAAAACTCCAAAGTATTATACTTTAATAGTCATCTGAATGTCACACAGCCGTAGCCAGGGCAGGCATTGTGGGGCAATGCCCTACCTAGAAATCACAATGATCTCTACCTTAAAAATACCAAAAACTATAATAAGATAAATTATAATATTAAATTGTTTGTTCAAAGTTTGAGATAAAAAAAATTGTAGCGATAGGTATCTAAACCTTTCCGAACATACCACAGTTTGTGACATTCGAGGGCAGATCATTTTTTTTTTTAGTTCCGTGCTACCTGTAACCAATGCCCTACCTCAAATTCGACTTTAGCTACAGTCCTGGATTGTCAATAGCTAAATCCGTTGGTTCCAAGGTCATCAATTTTATTGTTTAAGTATCCACAGTATCTTTAATTTTGATGTCTATAATTTAGATAAATGAAAATAACGTTCACATATTATTTTTTGATAGCGTCAATTTTCTCAGAATGGTTTTCAAAGTAAATTCGTCACTAATGTAGCGTAACTTGTTAGGGTCATTTTTACAGGTCCTTTATTCAAGACATTTTAGTCGCTAAATACAGAAAAAATCTATTTTACAACACCTTCACCAAAAAGGCTAACTCACAACGATATGATAGAATAGCTGTAACACAAAAGCTAGTGATAGATATTTAAAAATTAATATGCACCAACCTTCTTATAAAATGATATTGAACGGTGTAGTCGATCTTTTATAATAATTCATCTCCTATTGCAAGAAACAAAAATGGATAAAAAAGTAACCTAAGCCTAAGCAAATTCTAAAGCAAAGAATATCTTGCGCTTTAAGAAATAAAATTTCCCAATGCTTTTTGTGACTCATTAACGAACATCTCTATGTGTCAGATATATCGATGTCAAATCATGAACGTAAAATCAGCTAGAAACCAGTACTATTCAATTAAAACAATACTCCTGGAGATCTTCGGAATCAGCCGCGAGTAAGACATCATTCGGGTGCAGACCTGAAAGGATAAAACCAACGAAAACCACAAAAACAATGTGTACAGTACCATGCTCTTCAAAGCGGAAGATTTTTTTTCCTATACTTAATATTTGTTTTATCACGTTGCGCTATAAGGTATATGAAAGAAATCGTCATTATCCCATTACAACATTTCCCAATACTAAAACGTTTCGTCTATATTGGTTTAGCAGTTAATAGTTTTTTTTTTGTCATTGGTGACAAACGAACAGGTGGGTCACTTGATATTAAGTGATCACCACCGTCCATCGACACTAACAACACGCGAGGAGTTGCAAGTGCGTTGCCACCCTTTGGGGGGAAGGGTTAAGGGAGGGAGAGGGAGAGGAGAGAGGAGTGGGGAGGGGAGGTAGGCCTCCGGCACTCTCACTGACCGAACGAAACGCAAAATGCAAGCACTGTTACTTCACGTCGGTTTTCTATGAGAGGGTGGTACTACCCCGGACGAGCCGTAACTCATTTAATCTAAGTGTCGACGGAGTACGTATTTAAAACAGTTCAGTGGTAGCAACTGTTTTCCAAGATTATTTCACTAATATACCTTCACAACTAACAAAGAGTATAAATAACAACATTAGTCCAGGGCACCGCAGCTCTTTAAAAAAATATGAGTGCACCTACAATTTCATAATTTAAATTCTCATCTATTAGTGCAGGTGAAATAATAAGGACCTTCAAACAATTAAATTTAAAACAAACCGAAGACATATGGGGAATGCCGGTAATAGTAATACTGTCCTTAATTGACACAATTTCACCACATTTGGCTAATATATTTAATCAGTGTATATCAAAAGGAACTTTCCCTAATCTAATGAAAGTATGAAAAGTTTGTTTAAATCAGGCTGCAGTCTTGGAAATTATAAACCTATTTCTGTAATTCCGTCGACAAGTAAAATTTTTGAAAGATTATGCTCAAACAATTGGTGGAATATTTTAGAGTGCAAAAGTTTCTGGATGGTCAACAGTTTGGTTTCACAAAATCGAAATCTACTACTAACGCTGGTACAACGCTCATATATTGGGAGCCTGGGAGGATTCGCAGGATGCAATTGGTGTGTTCTGCGATCTGCCTAAGGCCTTTGATTGCGTTGACCATAGTAAAATTGAAACGGTTCTTAAATTAAAACTCTCGACCTTCTAGTCTCTTATTTAAAAGACTGCTGTCAGAAAGCTAGCATACATGTAGTAGCCTCTGCGGGATCGTTTGTGCGAATTGGTGTCCCGCAGGGCTCCATTTTAGGCCCGATTTGGTTCTTAATATATATAAATAATCTGCCGCTAATGGTTAATAACTGTGCTGATATGGTGCTTTTTGCAGACGATACTTCACTAATATTTAAAGTAAAATAGATATATTCAGAGATTGGGCATCTGAACGATACTTAAATGAAATTTGTGATTGGTTTGCGTTACATAACCTATAGCCAAATGGAGATAAAACGAAATGTATGAGATTTACTTTACCCAATGTTAGATTGATAATAGAATCAAGATTGAAGGCAAGTTCTTCTGCATTCACAATACTGTAGGTGGTAGAGCCCCGCTGAAGCTATTACTGGTTTCAACATTAATGGGTTGGCTCGCCTGGGGTAGTACCACCCTCTCATAGAAATACCGACGTGGAGTAACAGTGGTTGTATTGTTGCGTTTCGTTCGGAATAGGCCCACATTTTAGACTCACTAACACCAATAACGGTTTTTTAGGTGTAGATAGTGTTAGAATATATATAATAGTAGAATAGTGTTAGATTTTATAACAAAGTCCCAAAGCACAGTACTGATTTGCCATATAGTAAGTTCAAGTGTTATGTCAAGCAGGTTTTAATACATGGTTATAGGGCCCATCAATATGTGAACGATGGTGACGTCTGGAAGTGACACCTTTCTCTGCACATTCACCAAAAAACGGATGGAACTGTCTATTATGTTGCAATAATTAAAAAATAATTTTATGTATAACGATAAGATAAACCAGATCGAGTTTCTTGCAGGTTCTTCTCGATGATGGGTTGTTTTTCGAACCGGTGGTAGTTTTGACGTTCCTAGGTCCCTTATTAGGGCCTAAACTGAATGAAGTATTTTTGATTTCATTCATTTTGCTACATTAGACAACCCCCATTTTTTTTTTCATAAACAGAACTCAAGCATCATATTGTGTTGTATCAACTTCATGATAAGCTCTCAATCTTTCCGAGCTGATTATAATGATTATTATTAAGTAAGAAGGGGTCTAAAAAGCACAGATATAAAGACCTGGCACAACTATGTCAATTTTATATTTTTCTAAATAGGTAATTCTTATGCCAGTAAATAAACGAAAGAAATAGTATACATTTTACAACATGTATTTTATGTTATGATTAGTAAACAGGATTACGTTAACTTTTTACCTACAGCTTTTTTAACTACCCTTAAAATACACGAACATTGTCACATAGACTAGTCACAAGCTTTAGAGTTCGTTATCCACGATAATGCTTTGCTGCAGAACAAAATGTGGCGTTAATGTTTCAGTAATGGACGGTTCTGTTTCTATTAGACTTCGGTTTATCCTGCGAGGTCTAAATCTATATCCATTGATTCAAGCCAGCGATGTAGCTAGACTAAAAGAGGTCCCACAGGAAAAAACATTTGGAAGTTTCTTACCATAATCTATATCGTTTTTTCTACGAATAGAGTTAGATCGACATGTGTTACCTAAAACACTATCTATATCCTCATATTTCCATTACTGATTCATTAAAAGAACCTGTAGTTGTACATTTAACGAACTTTAACACATCGGAGTCCTGTGGCTCGGGACCCATTATCAATGATACGGCGGTACGCTACGCCCCAGATACAAGCACAGCTGGTTTGATTCTATGTTTGTCTTGATCAGTAAATGTTTTTTCAATATATTATAGGTTTTAGCATTTGGCCACAATCTCACCTTCGGTTAAATGACGATGTGATCTAAGATTGTAAAGATTCACATTTATTCACCATCAAAACGTGGAAGTCCTTAATCTATGTATTACATAGCTACTCTGCACATTTACTAACGTGCTCTGTTAATGTGTGAAATCAGTAATTTACCGCATGTTCATGCTGCCCTCGCTTATTCTTATCACATGTTCAGCTTAACTTGGCATACTCTGAGTCATGGTCGAAATGATAGCTTACCGGCCGACGTCCACACAAAAGAAATTAGAAATGAAACAATTTTGAAGCTCTTAAGGGATTACGTAATTAAACCACACTTACCAAGATGATGCGTAGAGCTTATCATAGATAGCAGCATAGATCAGAACATATATACAACGTACCTCCCAAATGAGTCATACGATGCATGCTATCAAATTTAAAAAAACAATTAAATTGCTCCACCAGTGTCATTTGGTATCGTGTCTAGCCTACCTTCCTCAGGTTTTCAGTATATTAACCAATCTTATCTCAGAGATTTTCGTCCGTTTACTACGACATATTTTACCCTTAAATAAAATGCAACCCGATACAGTTCAAAAGGCATAGTTTGATATCAAAGTTTAAGAAAAACTTGTTCGTAACACAATCAGTTGAAAGTAAAATAATTATTGTCATTAACCTAGATATTTCAAACTTAAGCATAATAGTAAAATAGTGAATTTCAAGTTTCATTCAATCAATAACGCAGCGAATCAAAAACCCATTGAGAACAGTTATGTTTATTGAACTCTATACTACTGTTCCACTTTAATACCTTCAATCTACCAAAAAGATAAGTTTTGCGCCATCTATGAATCGTTGTGAAAAGTTCATACTTTTGTGGTTAAAATGACGTAAAAATAATCTGGTTTAATTTTTTTTCATTTCGAACCAGTCATCATTATATATACAGATATTTCTTTTTGTATACATATGTGATAATATAATAAATCCCATGTATGTATGTCTATTTCACTACAGTGTATAAATTATTAACATACCAAATTTCCTTAAAATCGGTTGAGTAGTTTTTGTGTGATATGAGCACAAACGAATATACAGACAAAAATTCCAAAAAAAAAAAAACAAAGAAATATGTTCTGTCATCGATTGTAAAGGCCTCCAGATCATTTTTTTCAGTTTCGTTACTGTACTTATTTTGTCTCTTTAAGGCAACGCACTTGCGACTCCCCTGGTGTTGCAAGTGTCTATGGACAGTGGTGATCACTTACATCAGGTGACCCACCTGTTCGTTTGCCTCCTATGATTTATAAAAAAAAAGTTTATTTTTCTTCTTTTTAATATACATTATAGGTTTTAACGTTTGACCACGATCTTATCTGATGATAAATGACGGCGTGTTCTAAGATCACGATGATTCCCTTCACTCAGTTGAAAGGATTCGAACCTATATCCATCGAATTTCTCGTACCATTAGCAATCAATACATTTTATTTCCTAAAATGTACACTTTAAATATATAAAAGGATTAGTTTTCACTATGACATGGGCAATTACCCATAATCTCTCTCTAAAAAAAAACAGAACGCGTGATTAACGCGCATCAAGGCGCTGCGCTGCTAGCACTCCTTTATTTTAATACTACTACTACTAAATTTTGTTCTGTGCATATATTTCAGAGTGATCAAAAAGTGCGACGCGGACTGATGTTCATCACTAAGGCTACGCCAAACAGAACGCGTTCTTAGCACGCGTTAAGGCGTACTAACGGCGCGTTGTGTTGTACTATTCAAGTTGAAACCCGTCAAATAAAGCGCGCATGCTAGAAGCATCGCTTAGATGCTCGTGACGCGCGTGCGCTCTCTTTGACGAGTTTTAAATTGAATAGTACAACACAACGCTGTATACTAGCGTGGCACTAGTACGCCTTGACGTATGCTTATAACGCGTTCTGTTTGGCGAAGATTTAAGTGTTTTATTATAAGTGAAATATACGTGTATATTAATGTGCAGATGTATGTACAGTGTTACTCCGGTGTATAAACTATAAGCATACCAAATTTCACCCATATCTGTCCAGTTGTTTGTACTTGATGCACGTAGTAACAACGGATAAACAAACATTGTAGATACCATGGAAATGTGCTCTGTTATCTATTCCAAAACCCGCCAGAGTATTATTTCCTAATTATATTTAATGTACAGATTTCATCTCTTAATTTTTTTATTAGAAATATAGATTGATAACAACATATTAAAGTGCCTATTGATTAATTGTCCTATTTTTGCAGCAGTTGTTAAGTTGGTTGATTGTTATTTTTGACTGTTATTTATAGTAATTATAAGTACTTAGCCATTCTGTTTAACAAGTGTAATTTGTAATAAGCCTTCACTAAAACTTAGTAATTAACACAAGGAATCAGATATTTTATTCCTTCATATTACTTTCGCGAAATAGTGACCTTAATAGCTGCTGCGTCCTACTAGTGGTGACCTCGATCGCGTGAAATTGAAGTCAAGTTTTTCTAAAGATGCTATTTTACCGCTATGCGGAACTGTACTATATCTTTGGAATAAAAAGAACAGTGCAAATGTCTATCTAGATGGATTCTGTCAAGTAAACAATTGTTTAGAAATTTACCGGAAAACATAAAAAATGTGCGCACTGTACCACAATGTTTTGCGAGCTTATGTTCATTCGCATAACCATATAGAGTAGTATCAACACATAAAAAACACTAGCTTCTACTCACGACTTCATCCGCGTAGAATAGTACTTTGGCCTAACGCTAACACGCAACGGAAGTTCTCAAAAGGGAAAGACCTCGTTTTGGAACGTTCTTCATTTGTGCTCCGCTCCTATTGGTCTTATCATGATGCTATATAGCCTATACCCTTTCTCGATAAATTTGAAATCGGATCAGTAGTTCCTGAGATTAGCGAGTCAAGCAAATAAACTCTTCAGCTTTATACTATTAGTATAGAAGTATAAATAAGAGTTCAAGATAAGATTGATTTTATTTATTATTTACAAAAAGGTACAATTACAGATAACAGACTGAAATTTATATGGGTAACGAAACGATTATAACATTATAAATCCGCAATCTTATTATAAATTGTAGACAACATTACTAATCTTAAAAATAACCACGGTTACCCTAGTGTGATGACAAAAGCTCCCAGAGAAATAGAGGGAAAAAAGGAGAAGTGTGAGGAAGGAGATGTTGGAGAGCCACCTCTTCTCTGCTTCCACAGGCAGGACTTGGCGGACGCGCGTTACATGATCGACGCCGTCTGCCCGGTCCTGCCGGAATGGTATCATAGGAAGTGGGGCTCCCTGACGTTCCGTCTGGTGCAAATGCTGACCGGGCACGGGTTTTTCAGTTGGTACCTGCACCGGATAGCACGCAGGGAGCCGACCGCCGTATGCCATCAGTGCGGTTTTGACCCGGACACTGCGCAGCACACTTTGTCTGAGTGTGCTGCGTGGGAGGAGCAACGTCGCACTTTGGCTCCGGCGTTAGGATAGGATCTCTCGCTGCCGAGCGTGGTTGCGGCCATGCTCGGCGGCGAGGATTTGTGGAATGCTGTGGCCTCCTTCGGCGGTGCTTTTGCTGCTGTGCCAACCGCTAGGGCGGCACGATAAAGTCTATAGAGATCTCGTGTCGCCCCAACTATAGCGGCAGACGTACACCGTGGGGTTTTAGTCCGTGCGAGTCAGACATATCCCACTCTCTCCCCGGAGAGGGTGGTATATCCATAAGGTATTTTCCCACGTAAAAAAAAAGAAAAAAGTGTGATGACAAAGTACATCTTAGTGATACAGTACTATCATACAGTTCGTGTCTTAAAATTTTTTAGGCTGTCATTAAATGTCTTTGTGAACACAGGATTCATTATAATACTTGCACATTCGATATAACGGATTCTTTTTTGAAACGTTGTTATTATCTGTTGGTAAATGAAATAATTGATGCACTCTTACTGAGTTGGTTTTCTAAAAGATTGACCGAGCAGGTCACTGCTAAATGTGCCGTTTACGATTTTGTGAAGTATACAACAGCCAGCTATAGATCTTCGCTATTCAAGACTTTTAAGATTGAATTTTTGAAGTCTATTACTGTAATCAGTAATCCTGTTTCTGATACCAAGTTTACTGCACAGTAGACTTAAAAAGCGTCGCTGGGGGACTCAATCATGTCTATAGATATAAGTTTTATAGAACGGAGACCATACTGATGAACAATATTCTAGAATGCTACGAACTAAAAAAAATATACAAAATAGCCCATGACTTAAGTGGTTTGGCTGTACGTGTAATAAACCCGAGTATTATGTTAGCTTCGCTTGTGATATAGTCGAAGTGTGGTCTAAATGATAATTTAGAATCAATCAGAACACCTAGATCTCGCATAATGTCAGTTCGATCAATTTTGACTGCCTCAATATTATAATTGAAAGTATGACTGGTGAACTTTGTTTTTAGTGAATGTGACGGTTTTACATTTCTTTATGTTTAGTGTCATGCCATTTTCGATACACCAAGATTGTATAATATTGAGGTTGTTTTGGAGCTGAGATGTGTCGTTGTCTCCGCAAAACTAATGAAAAATTTTGATATCGTCGACATATGCTAGGCATTTACAATTTAATAAATCCAGGAGATCATTAATAAATGCTAAGAATAAAAGAGGGGCCAGATTAGAACCTTGAGATACACCTGATGTAGCAAGAATCCGTACCGAGACTAAACCAAAAAGTACAACCAACTGTAACCTGTTTGAAAAATATGAACTTATCCATCTGTAAACGTCACCCTGGATACCTAGATGAGCCAGTTTTGCTAAAAGAACAAAGTGATTGACACGATCAAAAGTCTTTGAAAAGTCTGTATAAATGGCATCCACCTGTATTTTCTCGTTGAAAGATTCACAGATAAGTTATGTATTCAATTAGATTGGAGCTCATAGGTCATCCCGTAACAAAACCTTTTGAACTGATCTTATGTCGTAAATGATTGTAAAGATGGTCGTATACTAAACTTTCAATTTTTTTTGCAAATCAGCTCATGATACTTATTGGGCTGTAGTTTTGAACCTTTTTTTATCATCTGACTTGTAGGGGAAAGGAAGGTAAAACGGACCCTGTGGGCAAAACGGTCCACCTTGATAATTTTGAAAGGTATAATACCATCTATTTGTTTGTTACGTCAAAATGTTGGCAGCCATATTTCCGCTATAGGTCAGTGTACTTAATTCCACCGGTCGCACGTGCACTGATTTAGCAAGATAAGTTATTTTTTTAAGATTTTGATGTAAAATTTGCATTTTTCAATAAGCCTATAGTTTGGTTTGGTTTGTAATAGAGTGCTCTAATAATAACCGCGTGTAAACTTATATATGATTAAACTAATAACGAACTATGCCGACAATATCTGAATTTATAACCTCTAAATTTATTTATTTTTGTAGTTAGTACCAAAAAGGCAAAACGGACCCAGGTAAAACGGACCAGGATACTTTTTTGCCCTCATTGGGTCCGTTTAGCCTTCTATACAGTAACGTGAATGTTAATATAAATGCAAAAATAATTTAATATAAATGCAATGCAAATAGAGGAAGATAATGTTTTAATATTATAATTTATTTTGTTTGGTTTGGTTTTTGATAGTTCGTCTGACGACGATGACACGCAGTGTCTGTACTGTTCTCATTTGTACTCAGAATCAAGCGAGGGTTGGGTGCAATGTCCAAAATGTCGTTTATGGGAAGATGAGGATGATGAGATAGTATTTTTATGTGAAAAATGTGCTGACTGATTAATTTTATGTAAGTCCGTTTTGCCCTCATGTGTGGTCCGTTTTGCCTCACACATGAAGGTAAAACGGACATATTGAAGGTATTAGAAATCATCTAATATCTTCATTGTCTGTGATTTTATCAAAGTCTGAATCGTACGTATTGTAGAGTGAAGAATGTTGATTAATATTAGTTTGAAGAAGTTTAATAAAAACGTATAGTTTCTTTTCTATGGTTGTTTCTTGTTAAGTGGTCCGTTTTGCCTTCCTTTCCCCTATACGGAAGTTATTTTCCATTGAGAAGGGAAAACGCCTTTTATTAAAGATTACTGTTAGGGGTTTTACTAGAGCTTCTGACGAATAAAGAAAGGGGGAATACTGTCGTGTTCAGCACTTTTGGTGATGTCAACATTTTTTAATCGGCCGTTAACAGAGTGCATTGGTAACTGTAACTCATATAAAGAATAATTTGATGGAATAAAGTTAGATGTATAGTTTATTACAGCACAGTTATTATAAACAGAAATAAAGTAATTTACGAAGAGATTGACAATGTCACGTCGCTACCTGTGTCTGCTATATTATTCTCATAAAACATAGTATTAGCAATAAAATTCTTTTTTTTACTTTTAAGTGTATCGTCACAAAAGCTTTCATATTTCAATTTAGATCAGTTTCAATATTCGATATATAGATTTTGTAACAATGACTTGTTAAAACTTTTACTCTGGTCCTCAAAGAGAAGTAAGTATCATAATCTCTTGGGTTTCCAAACATTTTGTATCTTGAATGATACTTATTGTTATTCAGACTCAAAGAATCTGAATAACCTAATTATGTCTTTTGAAAACTAGTTTGGGTAATTATTTTTTGTCTGCTTAATTTTAAGTGTTAATGTTTTTCAATTGTTAAATGAATTTTGTTGCAAAATAATTGAAAATAATCATCACCTTCGAGATCAATGTTTTGATCCAAGTCTATATCGTCAAATTCCTTTATGCAAGCGTCGTAATTAGTTTTATAAAAACAGTGCCTTTCAGATACAGGATTATATTTAAGAGGTATGAGTATACTATTTAGCTTAATTTCTAGTGAGGGGTTACATTGTATATATTGTACCTACATGTGGTCGGTAGATTGATTCTGCTTGTTCCGCAACTTAGCGTTGCGTATGTCTGGTTTAGATGATAGCCAAATCTAACATTCGGTTACGTTGCTTGATTACATAGTTCAACTGGTGTAAGGTAGTGGTGTGGATTAAATCGTAAAGTGACTTAGATTTATCGCTAGTATATTTCAGTGGATAGCTATTGCCTAACGATCATTTCATATCACTCAAATAAAAATCCCCGATTATACAAGTGGTGAGATTAGTAGAGGACGCATTTACTATTTCATTGTGCCTATTGATAAATTCCTCGAAGATAACAGTTGGTCTGTAATTTGGTAAATATACAGTGCATAAATTTAACAAAAGCCTCTGATTTATTCTAATTTCTAGCTACAGATTTTCTAACAAGTCTGATTGCCAATTCTTTTTTACTACTAAATCGAGACTTAGACAAGGCTACAAGCACACCGCCACCATGGTGCTTATTATAACGATTCAGAAAAGTGTTGTCCCGGTCTCGTCGTAATACTTAATATCTACTGTCGAATATCTCTGAGGAGAATATGGAGCAGTCGAACCAGGTTTCACAAAGACATATTATATCGTAATTATAATATTATTATTATTATAATATTGCACTGCATATGTTTGCAAGTTTTGTTTTTCTTACCACGAATGTTTTGTAGTAAATTGACAGAGTTAGATAATACTTAGTTTTACTAGAACATTTAGAAAGAAATACCTATTGTAGTTATGAACGAAAACTTAAATAGAGTTGAGAGTGCTCAAGTTCTTTCTTTCTTTCTTTCTTTCTTTCTTCGTGGACACTATTTTATACCCACTACTATTATTTCCTGCTTCTGCGCTGCGCTATAAAAGGATTTCCGCTACTGGAACGAAATATTTATTCGTCCGTGCATATTATTTTAGAGCTTAATAATATCACACGCTTGCCTCGCTGAACGATAAAAATACTTCCGCTACTGAAGCGAAAATATTTGTTTGTTTGCTTACATTATTTTATAACCTCTATTCGTTCTCGCTCGCCCGCTCGCGTGAATACATTTGTTCGCGCATATTATTTATACCTCATTAGCTGTTTCCCGTCTTCGCTGAGCGATAAAATTATCTAATGTCCTACTTCACGACAAAATAATTTACAAATCAAATTTCATTAGAATGTATTGATGTGTCTGAAGGTATTACACTTTTACATTAGATTTCTTATTCTTAAATAGGTTCTTGGGATTTTTTAAAATCGTGTTGTCTTGCAGTTGATTATTTCTGGCTATCTGAGAGTATAATTAGGTTGACATTTTAAAAATCCCCCATGTCCATCATATCCGTTTATAAAAGGATAATCTGTCTATTCTATATCTCTTAACCTAAGTATATATACTCCAGTTATTCGGCTTAAGAATTATTATACACTCTGATGTCGCTCACGTCTTCTCTCAATACTATACTTTTTTAAATATCTTGGTAAGATAGAGATCGTATGTATAGTATACTTCTATACAAACGGGTAAACCAAAGTAAATTTGCATTCTTCCATTGTCTCCCAACTCCAAGATGGCTGTCCTGTTTTTCTTGTATCTATCTATTTAATACCTTTAAACGACCAATTCTTGTATATTTCTACATAATCATCATCTCGGAAACGGCGCCAACGATTTCCGTGAAATATAGTATGGAGGTGGTTACGGTGGCGATAAAACGATCTAGCTAGATTTCATTCATAGAAATATTTTTGTCAGTTTTAAGGCAATGAAAAAACGTGACTACAATATAAAGGTAAATTTAACCGCCACTGTCAAAACGAAAGTAGTACAGATGGAAATCGGGTGCTTCGTAAATCCATCTAACCACAATTCCAAAACAAACTTTCTTTTTTATTAAATTTTCGAGGAAATATATTTTTTTGGTGCATATCTAATAGTTTATTTTAATTTTTTTTATTGTAGCACGGCAAAGTGACTGCACTGTTACTGATGGTAAGCACAGTACAATCTAAAAACAACGGCGATCACCGAGAGATACGCCATCCTCCGGCGGTCGTCGCTGTCATGCCGGCCTGCGTAAATGTCTCTATAATATTTTTATTATAATTTTAAGCCGTTTTTAACCCATTGGTACCCAAAACAATAATTGTTAGAATTTTTGAAAAGCCTCCCACATGCCTAAAAACAACAGCAAAACTACAGTTACGTGCCATAACATATTGAAATCTATTTGGTTACATTACGATATAAATTATCAATTACAGCTAGCTACACTATGACAAAGTTTGAGCACAGAAGAATTATACTCACAGAAATCACGCATCGTTTTTAAAAGCGTAACCTACCTAAAAGTTACCTACTTATTTAGGCAGCCATGGTTAAAAGAGCAACTTATTTCTCAAGTAAACTTAATATGTGATAAAATTCAATGAACCAACAATAAACTGACAACTTGGAATGTATACATCAGGGCCAATCATATATTGTAATCACGTATCACGTTGTTTCATTTGAAAAATAGTTTATTGATAAAACATTTGTAGAATAACAAACTCGTTCACTTAAAGAATAACCAACGCGTTCACTTAACAATTCCGAAGAAATCTTTACAAAAAATGCTCAAATCAATTACTCCACGAAGTCACGACTCGTCTCAAGAACACCTTGAAGACAGTCATCGTCACAAGACCCTCCAGAATTCTCATACTTCGCACGGTCAATAGTCATTTCACGAAAACCTTTATGAGAAGAATCAGGTTTCTGCTCGTCCCACGCGTGCTGTCAAAGTAAGACGCTCGCAAAAGTTGACTGTAGGTATAGGAGCAGAAAGGTCTTATGATTTTGATGTTTCACGAGAACGTGTATCATAACGTGTGGGCGCTGAAAATGATGAACAATGAGGACAACGTCTACAAGATTTGAGGCAGCGTGCGGCACTACGTTAGACCTATGAAAATTATGCACAACGAGAATACCGGTTACAAAAACGAGACGGAAGACGTAGTAGAACTATAGAACTTCATAATTTTGTACTGAAATATATATATTTTTTATTTTTTACTAAAAGGTACAATTACAGATAACAGATTGAAATTATATGGGTAACAAAATTATTATAACATAATAAATCCAATTATAAATTGTACACAACATTATCAATTTTAACAGTAGCCACAGTTAGCCTAGTGTGATGACAAAATAAATATTAGGGATATACAACTATCATACGTCTATGTCTCTAATATAATATGGGTCTGAAATGTTTTAAAGCTGTCATTAAATATGTTTTTGTGAACACAGAATTCGTTATAGTAGTACTTGCACATTCCATACAACGAATTGTTATTTGAAACGTCGTTATTAACTGCTGGTAAATTAAATAATTGTTGAGCTCGTACTGAGTGAGTTGTTATTCTTAAATTGATTTGCCCGAGTAGATCACTACCAAAGGTACCGTTTACTATTTTAGTATACATAAGTCAGCTACAGATCTTCGATGTTCAAGGCTTTTAAGATTGAATTTTTGAAGTCTATCTTTGTATTCGGTGATTCTAGTTCTGATACCAAGCTACTGCACAGTAGCCTTAAAAAGCATCGCTGGATGGACTCAATCATGTTTATATGACTTTCATAGATCGGGAACCATACTGATGAACAAGTCATATACAAAATGGTCCATGATTTAATAGATTTAAGTGGTTTGGCTGTACGTATAATAAACCCGATCATTCTATTGGCTTTGCTTGTGATATGGTCGAGGTGTGGTCTAAATAATAATTTAGAATCAATCATGACACACCTAGATCTCGCACTACGTCTGTTCGATCAATATTGACTCCTTCAATGTTATAATTGAAAGTATAACGAATTTTGTTTTTAGTGAATGTCATGGTTTTACATTTTTGTATATTTAGAACCATACCATTTTCGATACACCAAGATTGTATAATATTGAGGTTGTTTTGGAGCTGTAATGTGTCGTGTCTCCATAAATCTTTTGAAAAATTTGGATATCGTCCGCATATGCCAGGCATTTGCAATTTAATAAATCCAGATCATTAATAAATGCCAAGAATAAAAGAGGGCCTAGATTAGAACCTTGTGGTACACCTGATGTAGCAAGAAATGGTACCGAGTCAAAACCAAAAAGTACAACCAACTGTGACCTGTTTGATAAATATGAACTTATCCAACTGTACAGGTCCCCGTGGATACCTAGATGAGCTAGTTTTGCTAAATCCACAGAGTGATTGACACGATCAAAAGCCTTTGAAAAGTCTGTATAAATGTATTTGCTCATTAAAAAAGTTCACATAGATAAGTTATGTATTCAATGAAATTGGAGCTCGTAGAGCGTCCCGAGACAAAACCATGTTGTTTTGACCTAATCTTACTGTCGTAAATGATTATAAAGATGGTCATATACTAAACTTTCAAAAACCTTTGCAAAGCAGCTCAGGATACTTATTGGGCGGTAGTTTTCAACCTTTTTTTTATCACCTATATGTTTTTACTTGCACGTGCACGAACGAAGTTTGATAAAGCAAACAAAATTTTAAATGAATTAGTACGTCTCTTTTTAAGCCTTCACCAACATGCGGATGAATTTTATGAAAAAATAAGTTTTACAAACATATATTTTTCTCTAGTATTCTTCGATGCAGAAAATGAATATACAACAAATAGCCATGGCATTTATAGTTTTATCGTTTTGAGGCGACGTATATCATAGAATGAATGATAGCTCACCCGTTGAAAAATCATATTGGCGTTTTTGAGCAGTCCCTGTACGGGCACTGCACTTTTTAGATCTTGTTGCACCTGATGTTAAATACTAATGCAAGAGTTAACCACTCATTTAATTCCAAAATTACTACCTTAACGATGAAGTTATTGAAGTACATCATTCGAAGCGATTATGACTTAGTTGATAGTGTGTTCGGACATAGCGTCGATGAATGTAGGTTCGAAGTCTTGCAACTGAGTCGGAGCTTCCGGCTAAGGAAAACATCCTGATGATACCATAGCAAGGTTGTAGGACTTTTTCTAAGTTCGTCTGGCTAGCTACAACAATCGAGTTGGAAGTTTGTCGCCAAGAACCCGTTGGTGTGTTCCGGCATCTTCCCTTGAGAACCAGTCCCCTATAAGTTTGATGTGTTTACCATCTTGGATTACGTTATCATTTACCATCAGATGAGATTGTGTTAAAAAACTAATATGTATGTAGTATAAAAAAGTACGACAAGCAAGTATGTACGATTATAATTCAATTGTAAATAATGAATGAGCTGACGTTTTGAAATCTTGCATAAATATAAATTAAGATATAAAACTTTATATCTATCTAAGCAGTTTTTAATATTTTAAAATTGAAATAAAATAAAATGGCCGCCAAAATATCCAAAAAGACAATATAATTCAGAATACATACATATTTATGAATTTCAATTATATTTATTCTTGGCGTCTAGTACAACGCACGTCTTTCGCACATGTTTACATATTTTTGCTAAATTTCATGCGGACAAAGTCGTGGGTAACAGCTAATATAAAATAGAATAACCTAAATTACGTTTTATACGATCAGATATCTGCCAGTCAAAGCCCTGTGAAAATCGATTCAATCGTTTTGCAGATAGAATTGCGAACAAAGTCACGGTTAACAGCTAGTCTAAATTAAAATAGACTAAATTACTTTTTATAATGTCCGCTATATGCCGGTGAAAGTCATGTATACATCGGTCGAACCGTTTGGAGATAGCAGTGCGGGGGAAGCCATGGTTATCAGCTATTCTAAATTAAAATAGATTAAATTACTTTTTATATTGTCCACTATCTGCCGGTGAAACTCCCGTAAAAATAGGTCGAACCGTTTTGGAGATAGTACTGCGAGCAGAGTCACGGTTAATAGCTAGTCTAAATTAAAATAAAGTACTTGTTATGGTGTCCGCTATCTGCCGGTGAAAGTCCCGTGAAAATCGGTCCAATCGTTTTGGAGATAGCATAGCGGACGAAGCTGCGGTTAACAGCTAGTCTAATTTAAGCCTAGTAGCCTCCAGTAGTAGTAACTCGCTGTATTTTTTTCAATCTGCCATTGAAATTCCTGTCAAAATCGGTCCAGCCGTTTCGGAGATTACCCGGAACAAACAGACAGACAGACCGACAAAAATTATAAAAATTGTATTTTTGCTACCAGTTGCGTGTATACTTTCACACCCAATCAGTAAAAAAATGTTATTTTGATATTACATACAGACACTACATTTTTATTATATGTATAGATAGATGATTTAAAATTGTTATTTATTAATCCTAAGTTCGCCATATTATTGGCACAATATGTTTGTTTTTAATTAATTTTGATTCAAGTAGATATTTGCTTATTATATTAAATAGTGTGACAGTATAACCACCACGTTACAACATTACATATTAAAGGTTTGTGTGTGAAATGAAGATATGATTCCGTTTGTGAAGTGTTGTAAATACTTTAACAGCTAATATGCGAACCTGTTTATTTCAATTAAGTGGACATATAAATATATACGAGATATACATACATATAGAATATGTGTAAAGGATTAGAGATGAACAGACAATAACAATTAAATGATTACTGTGCTAATCAAATAAAAGTAGAAACTAGAAGTGAACAATAGTAGCCGAATATTAAAGTAATAGACAAAGTTAGAATTGTACCAATTCGCCAGATTATGTGATGTCAGTCATAAATTAACTCCAAGACAACATTTGATCACCAATTGGTCAGTGAATCCTTAGGTGATCGCGTACTTTAATTGAATGATCCGCCTTATACAGTATTGGTTTATATCTGTAGAGTATATCATGTAGCATATACTGTGTATTGCGTGTGCCAGTACGATATTGTTATTGTAATGGAAATACATTCGTAGTAAACAGATAATTCCTAATAAACATATATTTCTACTGGGGCAACACCTTTTATAGAAGCATCATTTTTCGAAGTGGATGGGTCTTCTAATAATAACAAATGACAACAAATAGGGAAAACCGAGAATAACAAAAATATCTAGAAGAAAAAGAACGAAAATAGCAATAATGTGTAACTGACAATGAAATGATTATCAATGCTATGGTACTGCAATTAGCATTCACGCTGGGATGTGTGTCGGCGTGGATGCAATAAGCACGAGGAACGCGTCTGACGAACCTGCTCCACATCCACCTCTTCCGCGTCCCTCCGATACCTATACTTGAATCCAGCGCATCCAGTTCAGAACAGTTAAAATGTTTGACGCGGACTGTAGTTTAATCATCAAGGCTACCCCAAACATAACGCGTTCTTAGCTCGCGTTAAGGCGTACTAAGGGCACGCTGTGTTGTACTGTTAAAGATGAGACCCGTCAAATGAAGCGCGCATGCTAGTGACACGCGTGCGCTCTGTTTGACGAGTTTTAACTTGAATAGTACAACACAACGCGATGTTCTAGCGCGGCGCTAGTACGCCATGACGAGCGTTAAGAACGTGTTCTATTTGGGAAAGCTTGTGGTGAATTGTAACTAATCTCGTCTCGTCGTCGTCTTTTGGTTTACAGAATGAGATTAGACGTTCGATTAATAGATACAACACTGTTATACTTTATTCTCGAAACTTGTCTCTTTGAGGCAGTTTTTAGTTTATACTTTCACAAATTCACTTGGTTCGTCGCAGTAATAATTTTTATCAGTAGTACGGGAGTAATTTTGGAAAGAAATAGTACTCGCTAAAAGATTTTTAACACGATGTGTTCAGGTTTTCATAATATCATTTTCATTTATGTAAAAATACCTCTAAAATGTTGTTGCTGCTTTAATCAGATTTAGTACATATTCCTAATACATTGAAATAAACATTTGAATTGCATAAGTGGATTCGCAGCACGCTGTCTTATCGCTAAGTCAGTTATCAGTCTGATTCACCTTTCCATATAAACAGTTTCCGTGTGGTTTTGTTTAGTTAAAATTCGACATCTGCTAGACAAAGAGTTTCAAACGATATCGCTATCACCGCGTATGCACTGTAGTCCTCTGAAGCAGCAGCGCGTGGAGTACTGTACTACCATATAGCCTACGTTAAAACCAAAATGAGATCGTCGTAAAAATTTTTCGTATTTAACACGTATTTATCGTGCAATAAATAATTACACTACTACACTCATCAAAAAAGTCTAAGCAACATGTACTAATTTAAATTTTAGGATGGTTCTTCACATTATAACGTTGTATTTTATTTTTAAAATAATATCTTTAGGGTTCTATGATGTAAAAATAACAGCTGTTGTCTTTATAAGTTCTTTTAATAACAGAAATGAACAATATTAGAATATACTGTAGAAACTAAGATACATAAGAAACTAAACTTTTTTCTTACAAAATGAAATTTCTAAAGAAAATGTATTTATTGTGAAAGAATAGAACAATTTAATACAAAGTATGGTCTGTCCTCTGCTATTCAGAACTTGTCGGCAACGATTATTCATTGAATTAATTAGACTGTTTATGTCATCTTGCGGTATTCGCTCCTAATGGAATTGTAGCAAATCCTTCAGCTGTTGGGTTGTTGTCGCTCCGTCCAAGTCCTTCAAAACACGTCACTGGAGCATGTCCCATGCGTGCTCGATAGGGTTGAGATCTGGCGATTGTGCAGGCCAGGTCAATACCCGGATGTTCTCTGTTGCAAAGTATTCACTGGTTCGCCGAGCTGTATGTGAACGCGCATTGTCATGCATTAACCTAAAATCGAAGCCAAAGGTTTGTGCAAATGGGTAGACATAAGGTCTGAGAATATCCTCAATGTAATTTTCAGCATTCATGTTTCCAATTACAAAAACGAGCTCAGTTCGCCTGTTCTTCATAATACCCGCCCATAACATAACTGTTGAGCCGCTGTATGGATGAACTTCCTGAACGCACCTGAGCCTTTCAGTATTTCCGGGCCGACGATACACTCGCACCCTTCTTGTATCAGGCTTAAACCCGAATCGCGACTCATCGGAAAACATAATTTTATCCCATTGTTCCTGGGTCCATGTTATGCGTTCTCTACACCATTCATATCGACGAGCGCGATTCCCGTGACATATCGGTGGGCACCTGATTAGGCGTCGAGCTCGTAGGCTGTACTCATGTAGTCAATTTCGCACAGTTTGAGGAGTTACATCAACACCACTTGAAATTGGTAGCCTCAAACTTATCTCTCGAGCGGTTAACATCGGCTGGCGTCTTGCAGTCAGTTGTATGTACCGGTCTTGCCGAGTGGTTGTACTCCTTTTACGGCCTGGATGCTGTTCAGCGGGTTCTCCTGTATTATTGTAGCGCTGCTAAAGACGACAAATAACACTTCTATGAATGCCAAAATGTCGAGATACCTGAGATTGATTACTTCCCGCTTGCAACATCCCTACAGCTCTTTGCATTTCATCTGCCATCAAATGACGTCGTTTCATGACGTAAAGAATATCTAACAATTCAATTTTGTCGCTAACTTTATTTAAATGGTTGGTAAAATTATAAAATCAAGACTAAACGTAGCAATTAAAACGCACTTAAATTCAAACAAATTCGCAGTCATTTGAATTTTATGAAAAAACAAAACATAATCAAATTTTTATTTTACAACCAGCCAGTATGTCATCAATAACAAAAAAGTTTACTTACCTACGCACTTTGTTTGAGTAAATACTTAGAAATTAATTAATATAAATGGTAAAATTTGTAATATCACGCATGTTGCTTTGACTTTTTTGATGTGTGTATAAGTTCGTATTATTCTGTGATATAAAATAAAATATTATTCTACTCATACTTTATTTCTACATAAAGATAAGATTATTGTGTATAGTAATTAAAAGAAAAAAAAACAATAATTAATAAAATTCACCCTGCCCAATAAAAATTCCACGTTTGCCTCTTTGTCACCTTCTAAATTTTCCCAAGTAATCTTAAAAGTAAATAAATACGTCTAACAAGAACATAGACTGAATTTAAATTATTTTAAAATCTTTTAATTCGAACCACGTCGTAAAATCATTGATAACTCAATCCCTTTTTGCATAATTAGATTCTATAAGCCATTCAATTCCATTCGAAATATGTTGTGCCGACCCAACTTAAGCGCAATAAAGGTAAGACGATATAGTCATTCGAGTCTATTATATTTTTAAGCCAGAAGTTTCGAAGTCTTCAGATTTTTTGTAATATCGTCTGACCGCAATCGCTGTACCGCGCCATAGGTACGCGAGCGGCAAGACGAGGGGGCGAGCGAACTGCCTGTGTCAAACGCACATGAGATATAATATCTAAAGATGGATTGTGCGTTACGTGTTAAGATTTTATATTTCCAAGAAACTTCATTTATGTTTGTTCTTCATTTGTACTTATTTAAAATCATATTGGACAAACACAGGCATTGGATATAATAATACTAGTAAATATACAGCTTAAAAAAATTATGCTTTAACATCGTAAATCTGCCTGACACTACTAATCTTATGTGAATTCATGCTCTCCTTCTCACTCCCAACCTCCCTCGCTTATAAGGCGCGATATGGCGGTTGCGGTCAGACTATAGAAGATTGAATGGTGATAAAATTTCTAATTATTAATTCTATATTTTTTTGTACGTTAATATAATTAGAAAATAGCTTAGTAACTTCTGTATTTTGTGTCTGTATAGTAAGTATCAACTCCAGATCTGAGGTGAGTGAGCAGGATTACCGATCGCCGACGGTAATTCATGTTTGATATAGAATCCAAAGCACCTTGTTATCCAGGGTGCAACATAGTATAGATTGTTCACTTGATTTTTTACCTTATTCTAAATTGGTTTTAAACACACGCCTAAAGTGTTTATTATCTCTTTCAGGGGAAGTACCGTTTGTCAAATGTCAAATATTCAATTCAAAGCAAGGAATGCCATACATTTTTACCCCGGTTTTGATAAACCGTAGATCCGGGGTTGAAAAATATATGAAAATTATATTGATTGAAAGTGGTACTATGAAATTGGATTTATCAATTCTGAACTACTTCAGGGTTTTATTGTTTAATGCCAAACGTGCCCATTTGTTTCCATAGACTCCTAAAGTCCACCTGTCGAGTTTCTAGTAAAGATTATTTATTTTCTTGTAATTTCAGAGTGTGATGCTTTTCATTATAAAACCAGAGAAAAAACAAGCTCCAAATATTGAAGTGATTTTAAGTTGAAGTAATATCATGAGACTTATAGTAAATATATTATCACGTGTTCATAATAAAGAGGTTGTAATTACGATGGTAAATAACTTTGATAACTTGCTATGTTGAGTGTTTATATATTACGTATTAGCACCGAAAGATAAACCATTCCTCCAAGGTTCCTCATCAGCGTTGGTCCACGGCGTGTAGTGTGACAGCATGGGATACAGATAAATAATATTTTCAATCAGTTATTGAAAGGTTAAACCCCTCGAGCCCCGAAAACCATGTTTTAATCTCCATACAAACGAATTTATACCTTGCACGGGTCAAGAGACAGTTTTAAAAACATAGCACCCGCCATTTTGAGATTCAACTCTAAATTCGGAACCCGAGGGGTCAAGAAAATTAAATAATACGAAATTGCGAGCCAATCTCCTTTTACATAGACAACGAATTTTGTGTTTTATACCAATCATTTACAAGCAAATATTTTTTATGATAAATAGTTTCTATATTGTAATATAAAAATGTGGTGTAAAATAAAATTTAAAGTTAATAACATAAACGTCCATAGATTAAAATGAAAGCATTAAAGTAAAAATATGTACCTCCTACTTAGTCTTAATACTCACCGATGAATCTGTTTGTATTTGTTCTAAGGTAAGAGATACTTTTTAAATGTTATTATGTCGACAATACTTCAAAGAATATTATTTTAAATAAATTATTAAAAAAAAAACAATTCGCCTTTAAGTAAATATGAACAATAAATAATAATCAAATCATAATATAAAATAATCATATCTTAATATTTCCTATATTAAAACCTTGTAAGTTGTGTGAACCAACAAACGAAAAAATTGGTCGCGTAGTTTTTGAAGTCTGTTAATAAACAAGATAAAATAAAACAGTTTGTGTTTAAAATACTCGTAGAGTACGATTTGTAATTCATATTAACTATAATCATCTTTAATTTCTAAGGGCCCGTCTATAAAATATGTCACGTAAAAATTTTACTTTTATTTTCCCTCCCACCTTCGCACCGCTATGTCAGAATTCCTACACCCACTATCAACATAGCGTCACAAATGATAGAACCCCTTAAATATACCAACGTAAAATATGTTTATATTTACAAATATCACAAAAATAACTTTCAATGGTAACAAAAAAAAAAGAAAGAAAATATGGTAAAATTGTTGGATGACCTACGAAAGTTACGTTTCCTTAAACCCCCTTTGTCGCAGTAAGCGACACCCCATCCCACCCATAACCAGTTCCCCCCGCCTGGCCGAAGGATGTGCGCCAAACACCACGAGGATTTCATCTGTGGGAGTCATACATAACCCACCCTTAGCTGGCCGGCCAGGGACTATCCATAACAAATTACCCATGTAAAGAAAACTCCTCCCCCAAAATAATTGCCTACGTGTTTTATGAACACCCCCTAAATATAAATGACACCATTACGTAAGTAGATTTCTAGACTTCCTGTAAAAGAATATAACAATAACTTCTCATGGAACTTATGGAATTCTTTATCGTTTACCATTCAAGGTGAGTAAACCTATAAGTTATAGGTAATTATAGTATATCACGCATGTTCAAATGAAATTCTTATTACCACATAGAGCCCTATAATTATAAATTCCTATCTATAAAAGGGCCATCCTGTTTTAACCAATCATGTTACATTTGAAACAGTAGCATAAATAAATAAAAAAATATGGTTTTATTTATTAAGAAAAAAAAAACATAAGTCTAACAAACTCGATGACGAGACAATGAGATCGATCGAGTATAGGTATAGGTGACATA
Source organism: Antheraea pernyi (assembly GCA_015888305.1). Classification (NCBI taxonomy): domain Eukaryota; kingdom Metazoa; phylum Arthropoda; class Insecta; order Lepidoptera; family Saturniidae; genus Antheraea; species Antheraea pernyi. The sequence continues at coordinate 178,007 of MU158730.1, read as the reverse complement.
TTTTCAAAGGAAATATATATATTTTTTTAATCTGAAGATTGTGTATAGCTACCTGAAAGCAATGAACGCATCTCCGAGTTCGCCTCCTACGATGTGTACACCCCCCTCTGGTATTGAGAGGCCCCGAAAGAAATTCCTAATGTCCAGAGCATTCGCCGACCACGGTAAGTTCTGCAGTCTTATGATGACACTCATGTTGATTGCTAATCTTCTGACAACCTATAAAAAAAATTGAAAAGCCTGTCCATTTTCTGATTTAAATAAATGTACCTTGATTACTTTTCTTAAATAACCATAGTAAGAAATTAGTACTTCTTTTATCAAATAATAGATTTAAAAAATATGAAAGTCTTTGGTTTTTTTATCACGCTTTTATTAACTTCACCTGTATGTATATATGTAACCGACCCCTTTGAGCTCGATTTTGTCCTACTTTGAACGATCAGATTTAATTCAAACTTTGCACACCTGTCAAAGGTCGATGACAATGCAATATTCCGAAAAAAAAAGTAAAAAAAAATTAACTAAAAATTGAATGTAAATAATAGGTTTAAAAAACGAAAAAAACACGCTTTCATAAAAAATCCATCTAAAAAACAGCAAATAAAATTAATAACAAAAAGAATAGTGTAAATTAGAAATGTATATTTTTGTAAAAAGTGACAAAAAAATTATAATGACCTCCAGATATCAGTATTTTTATCATTTTTTTTGGCAGTTTTTACAAAAATATACATTTATTTCTAATTTACACTATTCTTAATCCAAATTTATTAAATTTTATTTTCTGTTTTTTAGATGGATTTTTTATGAAAGTGTGTTTTTTTAAACTATTATTTATTTTAAAAGGATAAATTTCAAGAGAGTTCTCATAGTTGACTAACTTTTGCTCGAGTTACAAGTCCAGGGACCCACAGAGTGGGTGCTTATTAATATAGATTGAATTTTTTTATATTTAGTCTATGGCCCCTGTGAAAAATTCCACAATTCTGCCAGTGTCATGTAAATCTTATATCAGTTTCAAGGAAAGAAAGACTATTAAAAAATACAAAAAAAATGCTTCGAAATTTCAAGATGTATGTTTGAAGAATGTATGTGTCAGTTATTAGATAAATTATTTTACTTTTTTCATTCTTATTTTTAACTTATTTTAGATGCCAATGTACTGGGTCCTTGGTAAGACATATGATGGTATGTTATATAACCTCTATAAAAACTGCATGACTTACATTTGACATTTTTGAAAACATGAACATAGTTTACATTTTATGATATAATAAATGAAAAATAAATATGAATCTAGTAGCTAGTACAGTGTGTTCTACCCTATAGTACCATTGACAACTGTAACCCAGCTTCAAAAAAATACTCTCAATTTAGGTCCAACCATTTTTTTTACTTTAAATTACATACTTCAGTATATTTGGCTATTTTATAGTTTAACTTTATTTTATCTGAATAACATTTAACGTGTCTGTACTTTTAGGTTTTTGTAAAACAAATTGTTGCAGAAGACTAGGAATAAATAATAAAATATATTTCAATCATTTGTAGAAATGTTCATTTGTTCAAACACGCATCACTGCTATAGTACTGTATTTTTTTTCCAATTGACTATGCTATTGACCTGTCAAGGTCTTAACAGCTTCACCGGACTAGGTAAAGTACTGCTTTCATGATAATACCTCACCAAAGAGGCATATCCTCGAGTAACATTTAGTCTTGATTTTATTAAAATCTGTTCACTCTATCACAAGTTATTGTAATTTTAATTACGACGCGACTTAAATACGAGATAAAAGTATATAAGCAAATGAACTTAATATTCAGATGATTTTATTAGACTCTGTTTTTTTTACATTAGGTTCCACACAGACTGAGTCGCGGGCACAGCTAGTAATTTATAAATAGGAAGCTTATGTAAATAAATTATGGTTTACCACATTTATCTATACTAATATTATAAAGAGTTTGTGACGTTGTAAGGGGTAATCTCAGGAACTACTGGTCCGATTTGGAAAATTCTTTCAGTGTTATATAGCTCATTTATCAGGGAAGGTTATAGGCTATATATCATCACGCTAAGACACATAGGAGCGGAGCAGCAATGAAGAATGTTGCAAAATAGGGTATTTTTTTTCTTTTCAGAGCTTCTGCTGCGTTTTAGCGCAAAATAACCATTCCACGCTTACGTATTACCGCCCAACGAAGTGGGCACGGGTCGGCTAGTATTTAATTAAAGTGTCCTGATTAAAGATTTGTACAATTACGCAGTAAATTTTCTGTCAAGACACACTCTTCTATATGGGATGAGATGTTGTGATAAATTTATTTGGTGTGAATGTAGTCGCAGGTTCTTACTATAATTAAGGTAAAAAATAATGTATCCATGACAGAAGATAATTGCAGTATAGTTTTAGATTAAAGTGAAATCATTAATAATTCAGTGTCTTTACTGATGTTTACAAAATTTTAAAACAAACTTTTATACCAGGTGACTGTTTAAAGGTTAACACCCTTCAATCGTGGGGCAGTTCATGGTCATATTTAACATATATAATAATAATATTAAAACAAACACTGATAAACAACAAAGAGAACCTTAGTTAAAGTTTGTTCTAAAACTTTGAAAAGTATTGGAACAATACTTTTAAACGAAATAGATTCACACCTAGCTTCAATCAACAAAATTCAAGGGGCGTTTTTAAGGTTAATCATTACGTAACTGCTTATCGTGGGAACGGCACACAGTCGAACAAAGGGAAGCGGGGCGTGGCTCGAGGTGCGGGACGCGGCCCGGAGTTCGCAACAGGGCGTGACTCAGTTATTACAGCAGTTCGTTTTTGCGTAAATCACCTGATGTTGAGTGTATATCAGTTTTGCATTTCTCGAGATAATTATGTCAAATATTAAGCACCTATTTTTTAAATTGATTTAAAAACTAGGAGCAAGTAATGAGTAATCTATGAGAGTATTGCAACTATTTAACCAGTCATGCTGTATAATGTAACTTTGTAATTTTGTGATTCATGTCTATATCATATTTTGCAAAAAAAAAAAACAATATTGTAATTATTATCTGTTGATGTTTCAATATGGAAATGTACAAACGTATTATTGTGTTTGATAGTCCATTTATTGAGGAAGCTATATAATTTCATGTGACAAACCTAAGTATCAAAGCAAAAATGTAACATAACTGTAACAGTGGGAATATAATATGTTTCATCAGCTAGCTTCAATAATAACGATAGAATTATATTAGAATAACGACTGACTTACTCCTAAGATAACTGAATTTTGTGAATTTTGCATGTGTAACAGAATATTTGAAACTTTACTGGGTGTCCACCATTACAGGAAGAATGTCCTATTAACTTACCTTAATTTAGGAAGGTGTAATAAGAGAGAGAGAGAGAATGATCCCTACTTAGAGTAGTTGTGCTGTATCAGTCTTATATGTGTAGGTCGACAACCAAACAGGTGATATGATAAAACTTAAGATTGTTTATGAATTTATTTGTCACATAATGACCATGGACATATTTTTTAAATATTATAGGAGGCAAACGAACAGATGGGTCACCTAATGCTAAGTGATCACCACCACCCATAGACACTAGCAACAGGGGGGGAGTTACAAAAGCGTTGCCGGCTTTTAAAAAAATGTACGCTCGTTTCTTGAAGGTTTGCAATTCCAATTGTTTGGAAATACCGCCGCTGTGAGTCGATTCCATAAGGCCGAAGTATGAGGCAAAAACAACCTTGAAAACCTCACCGTGGTGAGGAGAACCTGAGAACCTCCACCCATCCAGGTGGTGTGGATGCAATTTTAGTTTTAGGAGAGTAGTACGATGGTGGAATCTAGCGGCAGGTATAAGTCCAAACATCTCCTCTGAACACTCACTGTGGTTACTGATTAATTGTATGCTCCATTTATATATAATAGTATTTAGAAATTATAATAATTTATACATTAAATATTTACATAATGTCTGGTATATTTGTCAGATCATTTTGCACCACATTTTAACATTTAGATTCTTTTTTACTCAAAATTTTAATACAACCACAAAGGTTTAAGTAATTATTTTAATAACTTTGTCAAGTTTTGATGCTATGATTCTCAGATATATATATTTTCTTTTGAACTGACTACACTATTAACCTAGCAAGGCCTTAACAACTTTACCGGACTTCTAAGGCGAGCACTTAAGGGACTCAGCCGATTTAATTTTGACAACTAGCTCAACAATGAATCTCAGATATTTTTTAATAACTGTTGGTCTAAGAATAATAAGTATACATATATTAGATTGCTATTCATGTGAATGTACATAAGACATAAGACTATAAACATATCAAGTACTATTTTTTAACTGTTTTGGATGAGACAACTGCAGTCACAGCAAAATCCACTTTTTGTGGTTTTTTTTTCGAATTGACTAGTACTATTGGCCTGATGTACCCTCAGTTTCACCGGACCAAACTTTTAGTAGTTTTTACAGAGGATCAATATATTTAAAAATAGAATACCATAAAAAAGATAACAATTCTCTTTGCTTTAGATTTATGTGAGAGCTCAATTGGGGTATTAACTAGAAGGACAATTTCATTTTTTACGCTAAACCCTTGTCTTTGCAGTACAGCTTACTGACAAAAACTCATATTTTTGTTGGAGCTAATTTGAGATATAAGTCATAATTTAAATATTATACATATCTGTATATATTATTCATAGCATGAGTAGCACTAATTACTTGGTAGCGAAGGTTGAACGAAGCGACATAAGCACATTAAAATATGAACAAACAATATAATTGTTTTACAACAAAAAAGAATCTAAGAGTGTGTGTTGACTTTCTAAGTTTATCCAGGACAATTTGAGATATTTAGATAACGCAATAGTAGTACAATTCGGCGACGTAACAGCATAAAATCTTTATTATAGCAGTTATAATGTACATGTCGATTCAAATCGAGCAGAATACTCGTATTACGAGATAAGCACTATGAATACAATTACAATACACAAAGTTTCATTATGAAAGACAAGTTTTATTGGTTGAGAAAAAACATCTCATATCCACGGAGTGTCGTGGATGTTTACGCTTCAATAATATTATTATATTTACTGTTTTTCGTAATCCAAAACCTCAAAAGACTGTAGATCAGATCCTTCCGTGAAAAAATAACAATGTGGAAAGAAATTGTACGCTATGTAAATGACATTTCCACCATTTTTACACTCCACTCACCTATAATAATACTAAACCTTTCTTCTGAATTCCAATAAAAAGAAATTAACATAACACAATAGTTCACATTTGTATAAAATATATCACATACGCAATCAGCTTCATACATAAACCAATGCTAAAATATTTAAATTCTGCTTTTGCTGGAAGTGTGAGCAATCGTGAATCGAGTTCAGTGATCAAAATGGCGGCAAATATTGTGGCAAAGATGTAAGCAGAGACTCGAAATATCGGTACTATTAAATACCGATACTTTTGTACTCGATTCTTTTTATGCAAACTGATAAGTCTTATGAGTATTCGTATCGGTAAGTATTATGTATTAATCTCGAAAATAAATCAAATTTCATAATATTGTTATATACAAACCTGTATAGTTATTTTACTAGACACCAGTACGAAAGTTTAGTCAGCTCTTTCAATGTAAGAGTCCGAAAACTCGTTCTTGTGTGTTTATTCGAACACCTCGGCTTTTCTCTACTTTATATAAATATAATTTGTATTATACACATTAAAACCTCCGATAGATATTTTGTGATAGGTGTTGTAATAAAGAAAACCGTCTCAAAATCTGTTGTGCAGTTTAGAAGTACTAAAGTGACACACAGATAAATACGAAAATCGATTTGTTTTATAACATTTATAGATCGTTTTTTAATTTATTTAGATATTTTGGTAATATATAAACATGTTCCTGGAATCCATATTGTATCTATTTTATGGGTATTAATCAACTGCAAACATTTCTACCGTTGGTAGTTTATCCTACAGGTTTCATAATATAGGTGTGTAGCTACCGAATATGTCATCCTCTTTGGCAGACTGGCTGAAACGTTTGAATATATTATAAATAGAATATGTCGTTCAAACAATTGCTTGTCTGTATAAATACCATATATGGAGCTAGAAATGAACAGTCGATTTTACGCACTTTGAGTCTTATTATTACGCTGTCCAAGTTAGTCTAGACTCCTACAGTAGTGAGCGCAAGTTCCTACAGGTGTAATCTATGTTGGTAGCATTATTTTTACATCGTTGGGAATATTGTCATTACAGTATGTTTGAATCAAATTCCGCCTTTCAAACCATAATATTTATGACCTCTTTGACAATCGTAACAAGGTCTTTAAATTTTTATTGAAAATCAACAAAAATTTACACAAATTAATAGAACTTGAAAACGCTAATTCTAAATTGTTATAGGAATGACAAAGGTTTTCAAACGTTCTTATAGTAGCTAAGGAGTAAACCGTAGAGTAAGAAACTGTCTGGACTGAACTGGAGTAAGAGTGTTGTTTCTCTGTCTACGGAGTAAACGTAATACTAGTTATTGTGTACCGTAATTACAGTACGTATCGACTCGAAGTTTTATCTATGGTTGAAATAATTGTCGAGTCAAAAAGGTTTTAACTCGAAAAGGATCTATGAAGAATGCTATTTGGTTTGTTATACAACCGTCGACATTGTATATCACTATGTACACACGGAGGAAGTGAAAATTCTTTGGCTTATATTATATATATACATATATATATTTGGCTTATATAATGGCTTAAATAATTTATATTTAAATTAGTGGTCCCGGCGGACGTTGTCTTGCCTTGATAATAAAAAAAAATCTAAAATTCAACAGCAGCGCCACTTACTGGTAAGTCCAATCCACTTCTCGGATCCAGAGGGTCACGCACACAAAACTTCATCAAAATCGGCCTAGCCGTTTAAGTGGAGTTCAGTGACATACACACGTACAGAAAGGAAATTTATATATAAAGAAGATACTCTGATTATTCAAATCTGATTTCATATTTTAATTACAATATTTGCAATCATATAGGTATATGTAACTATACTGACGAGCAATATATTGTTTACTTATTTCTTTTTTTCCGAATTAATTTATTAGTTTTTCCATATTTTTTGCATTTATATTTGGTATAAATCGTCATATATAAAAATAGTAGTTCATTGAATAGTTAAATGTGACTTAAAATACAACAAACATCTTATCCAAGTACATTTTCTTAAATTTGTAAAACATAAATTAGTCTGTCATTGTATACATAAAATATATAGTTATAATAATTTACAAATATGTACAATATATAAGCGGATTAAGATAAACTGTAATTAAAAATATCATCCACGTGTTTTCTTTTCACTATAAATGTTGTTTTTATTGTCTATTAATTGATAACTTGCACTTTCAATCTTTATAACATCAGTTCATGTTAATAGTTCATATCATATGCATCGAATATGATAAAATGCAAACTAACTATGTTACCATAGCAACGATTACGCGTTACTATTACGTGAAAGCGTAATGCAGAAGTACAATTTTTTTTACCTACCGTGCCGTAAGAAGTTCCACCGCAATCCACAGACTATTGGTCGTACAAGTACTTCAATTAATGAATGCTTTAGAAGACATTACCTACATGTTTTACGAACTATTGGACTACGTGACGATAAACTTAGTTTTTGGGCGCCTCAAAGGAGTTTAGTACACGCTAATTTCAAGTTATTGGAATGACAGAGGTGTAGGAACGTTTAATAGAAATATACTTTATTATCTGTCCAGGAATACCTATATCTGTATATTAACCTCTAAAATGTCTCTGTAGAGATGTATCATTATACTTGATATCTGATACTTTAATTGTTTAAGCTTTTTTTTTTTTTTTTTTCGGTAGTAGTCCGGTGAAGCTGTGACGACCCTGCCAGGTCAATAGCGTAGTCAGTTCGAGAAAAAAAAAGTTTAAGCTTTTTAATACGAGTAAAGACGTGGACTGTGATAATAGGTATTTTGTCTATATACTTCATATATATAATACACAATACTCACAACGTTACGTAGTGGAATGTATGTTATGTATGAAGAACGCAAATTTGGTTCAATTTTCATGTAGAAGTTGCAAAAGTATATGTATATTAAAAAAAAATGTTGTTGTTAATGATGTAATAGTACTTTCACGTGTTTTCTAAATGCAATGATTTCGACGTAATAATTATTGGTATAGTATTTTAAATTGAGTTAATTTTACTTTTAGGTACAACCCTAGTTGGCTGTCGTTTGCGCTTGTCATATTTTATAATTTTGGAGTATCGTATCAATATAACGAACAAGCCTAGTTTAATACAATAGGTAAAAGATCTGTTTCTTCTTATTTTAAAACGTAAGTGATATTGTACTATTTGTATTACTTATCATCTCCACTATACCGCGGGTGGTCTGTAGCCTGGTCAAGCATGTCTTCACAGAACTATTTCCGGCTTTTTCTCTCTATCTCTTCACATCCAACTATATATCTCCTATACTGTCGTCTGGCTTCCCCCCAGTATTCGTTGAAATACCCTGGTTTTATTCATTCACATTTTCTGATATCGTAAGCTATTGTAGCTCCGTTCTTGTAGCTGTAATCAGGTCCTTCATATAGCTTGTGGTTGTATCTTGTTTGTACCCTGTTATTATGTTTGGTATTTCAATTTTCTTTATTTTTTATCCGAGTTTCAATATTATTAAAAATTATTTGTCTTTCCTGTTTATAACTGTTTAAAGTTCTCACGTAAAATATCGTATCGCAATTTTGTAACTATGTAACATTGTAATAAAATTCGGTGTTATTTTACTAATAAATATATGTTTTGAAAGTTTTTGTTGATCCTATTCTAATGAACTGGAATGATCCAGAATGGTTTCCTTGAACTGTACACCACTTGTAAGGATTCCTGTAGTTGTTTTGTCAAATAAAGAGCAACAATGGTTTTGGACGAATGCAAAGTTACTTTTTAGCATGTATTTAAAAAAAAATATATATTATATATATATAAATACAATGTATAGAGATAAAAATGCAAAATTATTTCACATATAATTAAATGGTAAGGTTTTTGCATGATTAGACTGCTGTTTTTAGAATCATGTTCTTTTTGAGGTCAATGCTCTGTAATGTTCATGGCCATCTTGATTTTAAATTTAGAAAAAATGTTCTCTTTTACACAAGGTAAGTTTTCTATTACAGGTACAAAGGCAGATAAAATTAATAAAATTATCAGTAAATCTTAAGCAGTAAATTTAAAAAAGTTACATATATTATAAGTAATAAAATGTTATAAAATTTTTGCTCAATATACAAAAAATAGATTATAAAATTTGTGTAAAAAAGCTCCGTAACTGAGGGTAATGTGTGAACGCTATCCGGGGTATTTGTTTGGAGGAACTCCTGTCAGCAGCTGGGACAGGAGTTACAATTCATTGGAAAATGTAAGTGTTTTTAAATATATTTATAATTATTTTATTTAGTTTTTAATACAAACTATGAAGTATTTGTTACACAATACATAACATTTCACTGTATATTTTCTGAATTAATGCTTCTTCGCAGAGGCTTGCAAGTCATCAGAACTTGCCGAAAAATAATGAATAGTCTAATCTTTATAAACAGCAAATACAGCGGGGTGGTAGGGTTTTTCAGCCTGACTGGGCCGCAATCACCATGTATATGGAGAAAAAGCCCTTCATAGTTATTCGCTTTTGTGAGTCGCGTTTCGATCAACCTGTGCATATCCAGCTCTTCGCAGGCCAGCTTGACAACGGCGACCAGTGGTGGATAGTGTGTCACTCGGTGGTCTCCATTGTTTTTGGATTGTACTGTGCTTACCATCAGGCATAGTGCAAACATTTTGCCGTGCCACAATAAAAAAAAACCATCACAAATATATACATACAAATTTCTACAATAAATAAATAAAAAACTGTATTGGAATTTAAGTGATTAAATTTTATGAACTGTTGTAGTGTAAGAAATGCAATTGATCAATACTTACATACAAAGTTCCTGATACATTATTTTTAACACTAAAAATATTTCCATGCGAACATACAGACCTCATCTTTTTTTTTGGCACCTTAGTACATAGCTGTAATGTTAGGTTTGTATGTAGTTTAATACAAAACAAAATTAAAATATTATTGTAGGTATCTAAAATGGGCATTTATCTAACCTTGTCTCAATGTTATATTATGTATTTATACCTAAATTCCTGTTCTAAGCAGCTATATTTAGAGAAGTGAAAAAGTTTGGTGAGGTCTGTAGAACAGACAGATACCTTCATACATTTTTGTAGGTGATAGAGCCACGCTGTAGCTATTACTAGTTTCAGCATGAATGGGTCGGCTCTCCCGTAGTAGTACCACCTTCTCACAGAACACCGACGTGAAGTAACAGTGCTTGCACTGTTGCGTTTCGTTCGGCCAGTCAGAGAGCCGGAGGCCCCCCCCTCGTTTCCACCTTTCCCTTCCCCTTTCTCCTTTCCCTAACCCTCCCCCATACACAGGCTGGCAACGCACATGCGACTCCCCTGGTGTTGCTAGTGTCTATGGACGGTGGTGATCACTGAACATCAGGTGTTCCTTTGCCTCCTTTTGACATAAAAAAAAAATCCTCTTAGTACCGCATTAAATGAGTAAAAAGTGTTTATTAAGTCAAGTATAAGATTGTCAAGTGATATTAATCTTATCTCATGTCCAAATTAGTGGGTAGTGAGGAGATTGTAATCAAGCTATAAGTATTCTGTGTAGTTTATCATTACATAGTATAAAACAAAGTCCCATGCCGCGCCTGTCTGTCTGTCTGTTCGCGATAAACTCAAAAACTACTTAACGGATCTTCATACAGTTTTCACAAGTGGATAATGTAATTCATGGGGAACGTTTTAGTACAGTGAACCCCCGGTAATCCAACAAACGTTTTGCAAGGCAGGGTCGAACTATCGAATTTGTCGGATTATAGAATACTGCATAAGACCCCCTAAAGTCCGGATTTGTTTTACAAAAGAGTACCTTATAATCCGACAAATTACAGATCCAATGATAAGATTCTATTATGTATGTTGAATTTAGTAAATTAAACAACACAATAGAGAACTTACGTTTTACTATAAAATTAACGTCAAAACAAAAACTATGAATAAAGATCATAATTGAATCAATCAAGTTTTGAACTGTACAACTATGCATTATCTACATCAGCGAATATGGTCAAAAAAACATTCAATACGTAATAATAGCCATATCGGATTATAGGGGTGCCTGATTAGACAGAGGCCGGATTACCGGGGGTCCACTGTATATAATTTATTAAGGATTTTTTCATAATCAGGGCGGGAAATGTCTGCCGGGCCCGCTAGTAATGTATAAAAATAAAAAAATAATTTTGTATATTTTTTATTTACATGTTTAAAATGTTTGATAAAAGAAATGAAAGATCAGCAATTTATTATCTATACCATATCAGTAGAGTACTTTAAGTAAATTTTCCGTCTGTTCATAGGAAATGCTATTATATGGTGTGAAAGGACAACTTTGGAAAGAATGTTCTAACATATACACATTGGTATATTCAGATCAAATCAAACAATAATGTTTAGATTAGTGTGGCATTAATCACACTCAGTGGATAGGATAAATATGCATAATATGCATGCGAGTGGAGTCGTGTGCAAAAGCTAGTTTAAATATAATTATGAAAACACACCTAAAGGAAAAATATAAAAATAAAATTTTAAGATTTTTTTTTATATGTATTAAATGCAAATAGGAGTTTTTGGTGGGATGTTAGTCTGTCATGTAGTGGAGTTTATATTTTACACGCGGGCCCCGTGGACGTTATCCTACGTTGATAATAAAAAAATCCTCGACAAATTATATACCTAAACCTTCCTCATGAATCACTTTATCTACTGAAATAAGAATTGTAGGGATGCATAACAGTAACCTAAGTGTCGATAACGTGTTGCATTGCGTGCACGTTCCTACTGTCAGCGACATTTATTGCCCGACGACTCGGTTTAAAATGCTTCGACTATAGTCAAATTACATACCTAAACCTTCGTCAGGACCTTCCTCCTTTATCTACTGGTGAGAAAACCGAATGTACCGGAAATCCGTTCAGTAGTTTTTAAGTTTATCGCGAACAGACAGACAGATGCCGTAGAGGACTTTGTTTTATGTATTTTTGTTTTATGTAATAATAATGATTCATAACTCTGTGTTATTTTCGTCTATATTTTGTAATATTTATGGTATTTTACGTAGTGTAGTTTAGTTATTGTGTACAGGTGAAGTGGATGGAAAATAATACCATGGAGCATGAATTCTGAGATGCCACAAAATCTTCAACAAAGGAGCCACCAATTATTATAACACTGAAATTATCACAAGAAAGTAGATGGCAGTAATAACCTAGGAGATTAGTTACTAAGAATAAAAAAAAAATAAACCAAATGCAAATAAAAAGTGTTTTTAAAAAGGTGCATAAATCTTTATTATAACATGGTGGTAGGACATCTATACCACCTACAATCTAAAACTTTAGCTCAACACTGCCATTTTGCATTATCAACCGACTCCCAAAAGGAGAAGGCAACTCCTAAGTGGAGAATGCAATTCCTTTGTATATTTTTTTTGCCCCAGAACATCATAATCTATTAACCGATTAAAGAATTTTTTTTATTAAAAAGGAGACGCTTTCAATGGATTCCCATTTTAACATCATTAGCATGGGACATTGGGTTTCGAAGATACATCAGGAAAGTCCTCAAAATCCAATAGAAAAAGTATAGTAATTAAAATATTGGTAGGTTTATTAGAATCTTGGACTATTTTTTTTTCCAAATGATTACACTATTGACCTAGCAAGATCTTAACAGTTTCACCGGCTGCCTAACTATGGCCATTGATATTCTAGTGTATTTTTTTTGATCTGTTAGATTTTTTATTAAAATTTTCTTGCTTTTATTTGGCATTCAATTTGTAGGGAATCTCTATAATTAATTTAAAAATTATTTCACTGTAATCTATATAGGCATGTATGAATTGTTGATAATAAATATAATATTTAAGACTCCAATGCATAGACAGAGGGACACACTTTACTATGAAAGTTTGTATCTCTAAATATTTTTGTATAGAGATTTTTTTATTTTGTCTGTGGCCCCTGTGGAAAATTCCGCAATTCCGCCAGTGTCATGTACATTTAGAACAACAACAAAATATTTGAAATTGATTTTAACCACTGCTATTTAGTCTAACATAAAACCAAAGGACAATACACCATTGGGATTAGTAAGTTCCTAAACAACTAAGTTAGTAAATAAATACCATATACATATATATCTAGTACAGATAAGTAAAATGCAACAATTAATTAGAGTTTAAATGCTAAGTATTCTGCTATAATTCGCTAATATATAGTGTTGTAGAAATGTAAACTTTTATACTGTTCAAATCATCACTTTGACAATAGATGCCCATACATATCTGAACATGAGTAACACCACAAATAATAACAAGAAGCCTCTAGTATATTATACTTATTTTGATATCTATCTATTTATCTATCTATAGTAAGCAATATTACTATAGATAGTTTGAAGTGTTATAAAAACCTTGTAGATTTTTTGAGTAATCTAGTTGGTTTCTAAATTATTTCAATCAGTTTTTGTTATTTGTTTCCATGTGGTGATTAGTTTTTTCATTCTCTTTAATTTCTTATTCACATGTTATTTAATTATTATTTACGTGGATATTATTTTCTTTTTAATAGTTAAAAAAAGAAGTATTTATTGTCTAGACTTAGCTGAGATTTATGTAAGTACTTCTGTTTCACATTCTTATATTCATAATTCTATTCTTTAGTCAATTCAACAATGCTCCAAATTTTGTCGATAATGTTTGATATTACATTTTTAATTTCAAAATAAAACCTGAGTAGTCTGTTTTCCATTGAGTTATAGAGTTTATATTAAAATAATTGTTTCAATTAATTTAATTTCATATTTTCGGTTTATACACATACACACATATGTATATATATAAAAGGGTTCGATACTTGTTTCTCCTCTGTCTGTTAATGAATATACTTTAGTTTTTATGTTTAGTAACTAATAATAGGTAGTCCGGTGAAGCTGTTAACACCTCGCTAGTTCAATAGCGTAGTCAGTTCGAAAAAAAAAAGCTAATAGGCTTTCGCTATTTAGTGGGCTAGTGTTATCAAAAATTGGCAAAATAACTGTTCCAAAATATAGTCCCATGTCATCGAGTATGTCTTTATATTATAGTATCCACTAACTGAATATTTATTGAACGTTTAGATCAGTAACTTATATGTGATGAGTTGCGGAGATTTTTATTGTGTTATTTGTATGTTATGGTGATGTTTAATTCTTTTGATAATATTATTTTAAAGAGCACCATGGTTCTTGGATGTAGAAATGGAGAGGTGTAGGTTCCATTTACACTTCCGATATGCTAGCTTTTAGAACTAAATTCACTATTTTAGGTCTCTAGTAAATACCCAATATATATTTGAACATTTTGAATTAACTGCTGGCTTCGACTTCGTACAGGTGTACTAATTAAGAAAATGAGACCAAATATTCGCTTAATGGCAACTAGCTGGGTGTTATTTAGTTAATTATTTTGAAGAATTTTCTGTATCACTCCCTATAATTGATTTTTATTTTCATACTAGCTGATCCGGCCACGCGTTTTTGTGGTTCAGTTAAAAATTCAAAGTTAAAACGTGGCGCCATCTATGAGATATCTATAACAGTCTGTCCTACAGTATTCTGTCAACGAACTAATTTAAAGCGTCACTTGTCCAAGATTGATGAAATTTACAACAATAAACAACATTGACAATCATTTAATTTACAATTAAAAAATATTGAGGCCATTAATTGAAATATACGAGTATATTATCCTATGTCTCAAGTTGAGCCAAATTATATATAAATGCCAACTTTATGAGAATCGGTTAAGTAGTTTCGGAGTTCATCTGGACAAACACCATGACACTGGATTATTATATATTTAGATTTTAGTAGCTCATCCATATTTCACATATTTTATGAAACTATCATATTTGTTTAAAACTTTTATACAATAAGGTCAGTTTACATGTGAAAGTATATGCGTGAACTGTCTTCGTCATATCACCCTTACCATGTTCTTTCGATATTTACTTGCTGTACAAAAAGCTTCATAATGACCCTCTCGAGAATCCATTATTAATGAACTCGGCAACTACAGCTTTACAAAAGAGGCAAGTTCCATTTGCGTTGGAAATATGCCAGGCCTCCCTGTCGCCAACAAGCCATATACGATATAAATAAAGAGTTCCGTTTTTTGGGTTACCACAAGCAAGTAATTTTTTTTTATAGTAATAAACTCTCAGTCTCACTCACTCAGTCACTATATGTGTCGTTACATTTAAAAATGAGCTAAATCCAATTTTAGCCATTCCTAATTATTTACGTTATTTTTCAAGATCTTCAAAATGTTGTACACGTAAAATAAGAAGATAACAGATAACAAAAAGCTTATGGACTACATAGTTTGAGCATCATTATCGGTGTATAAAACTGGGAATCATAAAAAAATTAAACACCATTATATATACCATAAATCAAAATCCCCTGCCGCGTCTGTCTGTTCGCGATAAACTCAAAAACTACTGAACGGATCTTCATGTGGTTTTCACCAGTGGATAAAGTGATTCATGAGGAACGTTTTGGTATTAAATTTGTCAAGGTTTTTTTTTTATAATCAGAGCGGGACAACGTCTGCCGGGCCCGTTAGTGTTATATAAATGATTAACATTGGATTTAGTTAATTTTGAAATGTAACAATACATATCTGTTTAAATACCCTAATACAGGTTTCATGTTTGCAAATTTTGGTTTTACTCTATACAGTTCTAAGCTTCAATCAACAATAACTAGATAAAGAGTCGGCGCGAAAAATACGTCTCGGTAAATAACAGCTCACTTGAAATGTGTGCCCTTATTCTGTTTAGTTTGTTTGAAACACAGCCAATGTAAGTCCGTTTCATATGCCGCGGTGTATTCAAAAGATGCAAAAATAATACCCGAAAAAGCAATTTAACGGCCGGAGTATCTTATTTTCGCTAAATACATATTGAATAAGTTATATTTTAAGCTTTAAACTAACAAATAATATCAAATTTTGAACAAAATTACCGATTTTAAACCTGATATGTGATACAAATATTTGGTCTCGCCACGCACAATAACGGGAAAACGTACTTTATTCATTACGTGTTAAGGTTGAATTCACACTAAATGTTGTTTATGTTGTCATTTCATTGGTGAGTGTAGTAATTTATTGCTTTGCTCGTTTTATCGTAAGTATTAGATAATATTTTGAACATTTGTGTCTTTATTACAAGGTGTCATGGTTGTAATTAGGTTGAACTTAAAACTGTATTAAAACTTTTTTTCTCCCTTTCTTAGTAAACAAATAGCTACACATAAGTTTATATTTACGCGGACAGCTTTTAGCTTCGATTTTGTACGTGACCCTTTGTCTAGTTATTGTTGATCGTAGGTTCTAAGTTAAAATCTGGTGTCTATAGCATATTATGAATTAACTATTGATATATTGTATACTAGCTGTGCTCGCGACTTAGTCCGCGTTGAATTTTTTTTTTTTTTTTTTTTTTTTCGAACTGACTACTCTTTTGACTAAGCAAGGTCTTAACAGCTTCACCGGACTAGTCCGCGTTGAACCTGATGTACAAAACAGTGACTATTAAAGGAGTCATCTGAATGTATTAAGTCTCATTAGGTCTCGCTAGTTTTGACGTTCATAAGTGCCTTCTCAGGGCCTAAATTGAATAAAGAGTATTTTCATATGATTACTATCTACTTTTCTCTCTTACTTAATTCGCATCGTCATTGAAATTATTATAAATTTTGATAGACCGATTCGATTTTAATGGAACACAAACTTAATGTTACTCGAATATATGCTTTGTGATTTTCTTACTAAGGTTTTATCATGATGGCAGTATTTTAGCAGTGTTGCATGTTTAAGCAAACAGACAGACATTTTTTAAAATGATTGAAATGTATTTTATTACTTATAAAAAGTACAGACACGTTCCCTTTACGTTTTTATTATATGTATAGAAGATCGAGTTGCTGTGTGTATTTCATTTCCGAATGGGGCGAAAATTCAGTGAGTTTGTCAGGTTTCTGGGTCACGGTCGTAGTACGTTCCGACCTATTTCTCTGTTTGAATTTGCAAAATGGTATCATCGTGCCGCTTGTTTGTTTACTTATTGGCGTTTTCACCGTGGACTATGATATTTGTATTTCCCAGTTTATTTTTGTAATGCATTAATTGCGTGCTGTTATGATTGTGTTTTGGTTAAATGCCCTATTCATGTGACGTGTAGATTTAAAATTGTTGCAGAATATTTTTCTGTTGTAGGTGTACATTGACTGAAGTATACATTGCTATCGATCTATATCATATCATCTATCTATATATATATTAAGAATGTAAATGTAAAGTGTCTGTACTTTTTAGATTAAAAAAAAAATGTTGCAGGTATTTTTAGAAATGTTTGTCTGTCTGTCTGTACGTTTGTTTGAACACTTTTTTTTTCGAATTGACTACGCTATTGACCCACCAAGGTTTTACCAGCTTCACCGGACTACTAAAGCGAGCGCTTAAGGCACTCGGATTTTAATTGACAACTAGCTCAAGGGTGCACGGCACACCTCGGCTTGGGCTGTTGCCTGATACATGCCATTCGCGACCTATGTGTGCTAACCTAAGCTAAGGTAACTATTCATACATATAGGAGTTGTTGAAACATATATGTGTACCAAACGTACATACCTCAACAACTCTTATATATATTTCGTATCGGATAATTTTTGTTTAAACACGCATCACTGCTAAAGTACTGCGTTCACGATAAAACCTAACCAAAATAATTATAAATCATATCCTCGAGTAACATAAATGTCTTGGTTTCATTAATATCGCCTCAGTCTATCAAAAGTTATTGTAATTATAATGATGACGCAACTTAAGTACTAGAGAAAAGTAATTAAGTAAATGGACTTAATATATTTAAATGATTTTATTAGTCACTGTTCTTTACATTAGGTTCGAAGCGCCAAAATAAAATCGGCTGAGTGCTTTAAGCGCTCGCCTTAGTAGTCCGGTGAAGCTGTTAAGACCTTGCTTGGTCAATAGAGTAGTAAGTTCGAAAAAAAAAAGTTCCAAGCGGACGGAGTTCCGGGCATGGCCTAGTACTTAAATTATTGCGTAAAAATCCCAGTTATCGATGAAAGATTTTGACGCTATTTACCAGAAATGCTATTTGGAAAAGAAAATGTTTTTTGTCACTTTACTGCCTAACTTCTTTAGGGGTACTTATTGGTTTTGATTTTTAATGTTGGGAGTTCCTTTTCAAAAATGTTATTATAGTTTGGAAAAGAAACGGTTTTTTTTTTGTTATTTTTTTACACAATTTCTTTGGCGGTATTGGTTTTGATTTTCACTGTCAGAATTTCCTTACCAGAAATGTTATTATAGTATGAAAAGTAAAATGTTTTTTTTTGCATCACTATTGTATAATTTCTATGGCGGTATTGGTTTTGATTTTCACTGTTGGAATTTCCTTATCAAAAAGGTTATTATAGTTTGGAAAAGAAAATGTTTATTGTTATTATAATGCAAAATTTCTTTGGCGGTGTTGGTTTTGATTCTAGTTGTTGGGATATTGATTTTTAGAAGTTTGTCAGTTTCTTTGCCATGTTCATATCCTATCTTTGTGAAGTGACTACTTACCGAATTATTCGCTACATTTTAAACTTAATTTTGTGCCTTCATCTTTACCACTTAACAGCTCTTCCAAGAGCATACCATATATCAGTTATTGCGGAACATATTCTTTATCATCTAAATATATAAAAATCCAGTGTCATGATGTCTGTTCACGATGAACTCCGAAACTACTCAACCGATTTTCACGAGAGTTGATATTTATGTATAATTCGGTCCAACGTGAGAGAGAGAGAGGATAATTTATATTTGGATTAATGGCGATGGATTATTTTGTATTACAAAATTAAGTGGTCGTCAATGTTGATTATTGTTATTAATTGTAAGTTTTATGAGTCTCGGACAAATGGCGCTTTAAATTAGTTTGTTGATAGAATACTGTAGGACCGATTGTTATAGATATCTAGATAGATGGCGCCTCGTTTTAATTTGGAATTTCTAACTGAACCACAGTAACGTGTGATCGGGTCAGATAATGGATAATAAGGAAAATCAGTGATTGAAACTATTTAAAGGCTGAATGCCATAAGCGTTCGTCTTTGTAGTCCGGTGAAGGTATTACTAGGTCAGTCAGGCTAATAGCGTAGTCAGTTTGAAAAAAAAAAAAACGTTTTTACTATGGACTATTTGGAATACAGGTCCTTAAAGGTCTATTTAAGTAATCAATAATTCTTGCAGCAGATTCAACAGCAGTATAGAGGTCGTCCAGGCCAGGGACCACGCTGCTGGGGCAGTATGTCGGAAGGGGGCGGTGTGTCCGCCGCCGGTGGCGACATTAGCAAAACGAACCTTATCGTCAATTACTTACCTCAGACGATGACAGAAAAGGACCTGTACTCTCTGTTCATCACCGCTGGACCACTCGAGAGTTGTAGAGTTATGAAAGACTTTAAGGTTAGTAGTTTCTTTAGTATTAACTATTAACTAGCTGCCGCGACGGACGCTCACTCGCCCTGATAATAAAAAAAACTTATAGTCGACGCATTATGAACTGAGGCTTCGGGTCATAAATCATATTTATCTATCTGTCTCGCTCGCACTTACAGGTCTTATGGAGAGATGTAGTGATGTGCGTAAGAATAGAGCCACGCTGAAGCTATTACTGGTTTCAGCATGAATGTGTCGGCTCGTCCGGGGTACTACCACCCTCTCATAGAAAACCGACGTGAAGTAATAAGTGCTTGCATTGTTGCGTTTCGTTTGGTCAGTGAGAGCGCCGGAGGCCCACCTCCCCTCCCCTCTCCTCTCTTCTCTCCCTCTCCCTCCTCTAACCCTTTCCCCCAATGGGTGGCAACGCACTTGCGACTCCTCTGGTGTTGTTAGTGTCCATGGACGGTGGTGATCACTTAACATCAGGTGACCCACCTTTTCGTTTGCAAACTATGACATAAAAAAAAAGGTGCATATTTATAACCTAAGTATCGATAACGGGTTGCATTGCGTGCACATTCCTACTGTCAGTGACATTTATTGCCCGACGACTCAGTATAAAATGCGTCGACTATAGTCAAATTATATACCTAAACCTTCCTCAGGAGTCACTTTATATACTGGTGAAAACCACATGAACCGCAAATCCGTTCAGTAGTTTTTCAGTTTATCGCGAACAGACAGACATACGTGGTATATTATATAATACTGGCTGACCCGTGCAACTTCGTCTGCACCAAGTAGGTTATTACCGGTTCCAATTTTATTTCCAAACGCTAAAAATCTTAAAAAACTTAAAACCCGATTGTAGCGTAACTTATCGGGTCCAATTGTGTTTACTATATAATATACCTTTATAAAACGTAATCTAATACACCTTTCTAACAGTGAAATAATTTTCAAAATAGTTGATCAGTTATCGAGTGGGATGAAAAATTATTAATTACTAAAATGACTATTAAAAAATAGGGGTTGGTGTTAGAAGGGTGAAACTTTAGGGTTATATGTATTTTTTAATGCCTCATTGTAACAAAATAAAATAATAAATATTGTTAAAAAAAAATAAAAAATTGGCGGTGGATTACCCTTAACATTTAGGGGGATAAAAAATAAATGTTGTCCGATTCTCAGACCTACCCAATATGCACACAAAACTTCATGAGAATCGGGAAAGCCGTTTCGGAGGAGTTTAACCACAAACACCGCGACACGAGAATTTTATATATTAGATTATAAAATGATTGATATCCTTTTCAGACTGGATACAGCTACGGTTTTGGTTTCGTGAACTATACATGTGAAGACGACGCCGCCAGAGCCATAGATACGTTCAACGGATATCAGATTAGAAATAAACGATTAAAGGTTTGTAGATTATTTACGTATAGCAGCCAATGACAGTAGAACTAAAAAGCTGTAGATACGTCATAAGCGTTTCGACAGCGTCTTGTTAAAACTTGGCTAGTTAGCTTATTTGTGACGGCTGCCCCGTCATCCGCCCGTATCTAAGTAACATATCACTATTGCCTTTTCATCACCGATATTGAGAATATGCCATCTTACTTCCACATTTTATGTAGAACAGTGTGGCGTTACAGTGTTATTTTACGTACGTTATCGTGCCATTTGTTTTGTTAAAATATCATGTAGGTAACGTATCTACAGGTTTTTAGTTATAATATCGTAGCCACTAGTAGATTTAGATATATGCTCTATCACTTTATTTATATAAACAATCTGTGTTGCCATTTTTAAATGGGTAAATGCATCCGCAGTAAGAAAATTCAGTGCTCCTAAAAAAAAAATTGTTTATTTATGCGATAATTTGAATAGACGTTTTATTTAATTTTAGAAAATTATTTGTTACAATGCTAAGGTAAACATTACATTTTTCCTTATGTTCTAGTTTCGGACAAAACTAGAAAAATAGCCGTATCTTCGGTTAGTTAGATCGGACATTAATTTTTTTTTATTATTATTTCCCAGGTGTCGTACGCTCGTCCCTCGGGCGAGGACATAAAGGATACGAATTTGTACGTGACAAACTTGCCACGTACCGTCACCGAGGATCAACTGGAGACAATATTCGGCAAATACGGCCGAATAGTCCAGAAACACATACTCAGAGACAAGAGTTACGGCACACCGAGAGGTGTCGCTTTCGTCAGGTGAGTTTTGTCGACGTCGTTTTTTTTATGTGTAACGTGTTACCTCTCGGTTGCTGGATATTTTGTTGTGAGAGTGATTTCGCAAAGGGGACGGAAATGTGTTACAAGAAGGAGGGGAAACTATTTGATATGACCAAAGAGCGCGCGCTATGCGGGAGGTGAATGAATATCGATTTATTCGAATAAATAGTTTAGTGTGCCGCTTTTTCACACTTTTAGGTTATTTCCTGTCGCTGTCAATATAATATTTTTCATTGTGATTTAAAAAAGACTAGTGCGCGCCCACTGGTCGACATTCGACCTTAGCTCATTGATTTTTTTAAGTTTGAATTTTATTAGGGTTAATATCATTGTTGAATGTAGAATGAAAAAGGGTAATTGGAACGTAAGAGTAAAATAATACATACAGTCGAGCATTGCAACCTCCTTCACAACCTATTTTTGAAGTCGTTTATTGACAGATGTCAAAATGTCTTTTTTATTTACATGTGAGTATATGTTGTGTAAAATTGAAGCATTAGTGTGAGTAATTCATATTTTAATTAATTTAATGTACTTCTAATGCATTTTATATAAAATAAATAGCTTTCTGCACTTCTCCTCCATATAAACTTTAACTATGCCAAGTTACACGTTCATCCGTTCGCCCAATTCCGTTAAAAAGGGGTACAAAGATTAAGCTTCACGTATTAATATATAGATGATAATATTAATATTCGATAAAAAAAAATTGCCAATCATACCCGATTATTTTTCAGGATTTAAGTTACTATTGCGTATTTACCACGACTAGAATCAAATTTGCGTGAGAATATAGAACTACATTTTTTGAATACTTAGATTATATTTGACCAATAATATGACGAATAATTTCATTTAATATTTCATCTCGATTCCATAGTAGAATAACATGTCAAATGTTACACATCATATGCGACTACTGTAAGGATCGCTCGTTTTTATTATTATTCAAATTTAAACTCCTTTATCCTCCTAAGTCCCAAGCTATAATTATCGAGATGAGTTAAAAACCCATCGTCTTATTACAAAAAAATTAAATAAGCTTTATTTAAATGTTGTCTAACACTTGTCTAAGTTGACTGTTCTATTTACCGGCAAAAAACGTTTCGTATTAAATTATGGATTTCTTGAGTATAATTAATATGGAAGATAAATAAATTAAGCAATTTTAAAGATTCTCAAATAAATAATAATTATTATATGACGTTATTGACATTTGACAATGTATTTAGTAAGTCTGAGATTATGCTGTTGTTCCATCTTACGCACTTTGACGTAGTGCATTAATTTACGTATTGCTTATTTTAACAATTTTTTTTTATGTCAAAAGCAGGCAAACAAACAGGTGGGTCACCTGATGTTAAGTGATCTCCACCGTCCATAGACGCTAGCAACACTAAGAGAGTCGCAAGTGCATTGCCAGCCTGTGTATGGGGGAGGTGGAGAAAGGGGAAGGGAAAAGGGGGAAGGCAACAAGGAACGCAACAATGCAAGCACTGTTACTTCACGTCGGTGTTCTGTGTGTCGGGTAGTAGTACCGGGGGCGAGCCGACCCATTCATGCTGAAACTAGTAATAGCTACAGCGTGGCTCTACCACCTTCAAAATCATTTTCGTCGGCGCAGAAAAAGTCATGCAATATGCCATGCCAAGCATAAAAGCGTATGTTAATGTTTTTTCACGATATATTCCTTCATCGAAAACTCCAGCTCATATGCAAGTATTCAAACCTACTTTCCGTCCTTCTTGTTTCAACTATGGAGGGTTGAAATACGAACTACCTCATATGGGGGACTTGTTGAAAAAGTGTCCAGCTCTAAGCATTAAATAATAGTTCCAAAACCTTACAAAATGGCAGTAGCATAGGCATATGTTATGGATAGTCCGAAACAATCTTGTAAATTCTTTATAGGTATATATAATTCTTCTGTCCGTGTGAGTGTATGTGACTGAACTCCTAAACCGCTGGACAGACTTTGCTGAGATTTTTTGTGTGTGTTCAGGTTGACTTAAGAATGGTTGAACTTAAGAATATACTTACGAATTCACAATTGGATACGGTACGTGGAGCTGCGGTTGAATTAGGATAGGATTTAACCGTGCCCGCTAGTATTAGCCCGCTTAAATTAACTGCTGTATGAAAATAAGGAGGAGTGTGATAGACTTTTTTTTTAACTTGATATAATATTATTAGTGATTTTTGTGTGTTTACTTTTATCAAAACTTATTGAAATAATTGAAAAATAATGCACCCTGTTGCTATTCTAATTTTAAGCATTTTGGCAGAAACTTTAAACAGAGATGGTTCTCCTTACCTCTAAACTCCATAGTTTCAACTACTCTATTAATGTATGTAAATAATAAGCTTTGATTTTACATAAGATTACTAATTAATCTGTAATGACTTGGTATAACAGATTCGATAAAAGGGAGGAGGCTCAAGAAGCGATAGCAGCTTTAAATAATGTGATACCGGAAGGTGGTACAGAGCCTCTCAGTGTAAAGGTAAGTGCAAACACATTTATTTATTGTGTGTCAAAAACACACATACCTCTAATAGAAAAGTGAGGCGATTTATACAGGCTGAAAGTTTAGATAGTAGCAATATTTATGGAACATACTCTGCACTCGATTCTCGTTCTAAATGAATTAAAAAATAGGTGGTTTATATTTGACCTAATTGTCTAGAAAAACACAAAAATTATATGCAACCCTCTACGCGTCTATGTTAAAGCACAGTGTCAATGACCGTCGGGTGATTTCACTTTCACTTGAAAGTGAACGTGGGAACGTCATGAAAAAATAAAGTTTATTGTCCGTTTTATTATCGAAGGTTATTAACTCCGGGTCGCCCCTTGTAGCTGTCGGCATCGGTTATTGCACCTAGGTTTATTACGATTGTGTTTATAATTTTGAAAGTCTTAAAACAAATTTTTATTTAGGTTTTCTTTGTTGTTTATTAATATTTGTTTTGATATTATTATTTTATATGTTAAATGTGACCATGAACTAACATGTCCTAGAATACTGTAAGCGACTAACCGCGTATATACGAGTGTTCGTCCAGTGGTCGATCTTTGATCATAGGGAAAAAACCTTTCCAATTTTTTATAACACTTTGATACTTTTTGCACTTTGAATGTTAAGGTGGATGTGTGGTGTAACTAGAATGGATAAGATTAGGAATGAATATATCAGAGGGAGTTTGAAAATAGTACCAGTAACAAAGAAGTTAAGGAGTAATAGGTTAGCATGGTATGGGCATGTTATGAGGAGAGATGAAGACCATGTAACTAGAAAAGCTTTGAGTATGACGGTCGATAGATATAAGAGTAGAGGAAGACCGAAATAAGGATGGATGGATTGTGTGACAAATGATATGTGTGTAAAAGGTGTGATGACTGAGATGACATCTGATAGGCGAGCGTGGAAAAGGAAAACATGTTGTGCGGACCCTACTTAGGTGG
Organism: Antheraea pernyi; assembly: GCA_015888305.1. Classification (NCBI taxonomy): domain Eukaryota; kingdom Metazoa; phylum Arthropoda; class Insecta; order Lepidoptera; family Saturniidae; genus Antheraea; species Antheraea pernyi. The sequence goes on along the minus strand of MU158730.1, from coordinate 152,498 downwards.
GATAAGGGTAAGAAGATGATGACTTTTTGCATTTATGATGACACTAAAGCTCGTTAATAGTTACTAAAGAAAGAAAGTATGAAGAAGATCGGATGAGAAACATAAGAGGGAGATGTTTTAACGGTTTCCCCACTGCCTATTTATATATGTATAAGATATTTATTTTATTGGTTAAGAAACACATCTCTTTACTTTCTGAATTAATAACTACTATTTTCTATAACTCTAAATTAAAAAATAACGCATCTTCATTCAAACTTTCTTTCCCTTACCTTAGGGTTTGATTTTCCAAAAACCCTTATTTTGCGCTCACCTACGGTTTAAAAAGAATCTACATACAAATTTTGACGGTCCTGGCCATTGACTGTGCGTTGATATGTTAAAGTTGGCATACTCTGCCTGGAATGTTCCATTGGTCGGTGATCTTTGACGTTAAATAATGCATCGTATGTTAGTGCTGTGAGGGTTCATTGGCATTGTGGGTTTATAAATTGTTTAATGTTCACGCAGCCCGTTGGGAGGCAGGCAGCGAGCGTGCGTGTACGTCAACACAGTGATACGGTGCGCAATATAAGGGATATATCGACGATGGAAATATTAATTGATTGACGTGTATGTTAGCCAATTAATCTTTCCACCGTCGACCTACATTAAATTTTGCTAATAAAAAAGAACATACATTTTGCGATCGACATTTTTAATTTCGCTTAATCGACTCAGACTTGAAAAATAAAATGACACTATCAAAAATTACATATTTCTAGTCTACAGGTCACCATGTTACTCAAAAACGAAAATCCTTTTTTTTTTCTTATATCTCCGTAAAATCGCGGTTTGAACGTTACCTTCCAGAACTTTCCGCCAATACTGTTAATGTCGGTCTTATTTTGATAATGTATACGCCACTCATTACCTTAAAAGCTTGTATACATACTGAATAAATAGAATAGTTCCATTTCATTTTCTCTATAAATAAAAGTGGTTTGTTTTCATGATTTTTACCACTTCTTATAATTGTTATTGGTTGTAAATCTTCATATTTTGACTAGCTACAAAGACTGCTAATGAATCTTTAGTCAGTTGATCTTTAAAATATCGATGTTATAGTTAATAAAACTTAATTAATTTTATAGCTTGGTCAATATAGTGGTCAGAATTCACCATAATTCTTTAATTTTGTATCTTGCAAAGTTATTCAATTTTTTTGCACCCAAAAACCTCTACTTCATTTAACTTTGATCTTTTTTCTAAACTTGTTTTCTCTTTCTGAAGTTAGTAGAATAGTTACTATAATTCAATAGGTCAATAGTTATGTAAATAAAGAAAACTGACGACAAACAGATGCCGAAAAAGGTTCCGAATAATTTTGTCTATGTTTATTTATACATAGACTAGCCTCTGCCTGCGACTTCGCTCGCGTTACTTTGGGCTAACGCTGACAAGTAGCGGAAGCTCTCAAGAGGAAAACGAACCCCTATTTTGAAACATTCTTGTTTCGTGTTCCGCTCATATTGGTCTTAGCGTGATGATATATAACCTATGACATTCACAAATAACGTGGCTTTCTATTGGTAAAAGAATTTTCAAAATCGGTTTAGTCCCTCCTGAGATTACCGCCTACAACATCACAACGTCACAAACTTTACCTCTTTATAATATTAGTATATATAATTCATTTTGAAATTTGATTTATGAAATAGCTTGTCCTCCTTTTCCAGGTTGCTGAGGAGCACGGCAAACAAAAGGCAGCTTATTGTGCTGGATGGACAGCAGGATTCCATCATAATAGAGGTAATTAATTATTCAATAAAGTTTATATTATAACGGAGCTTGTATTTAGGTATCATGTCGGATCATGTTCTTATATTCTCTATTAAACCTCCGGACATCCAACAATAAGGTTGTCTTTGAGCCTACTAACGACAGACATTAAAAAAAAATGTTTGTAGATTCTAAGTTTGGGTAGTCGATAAATATCTAAGGTCAAAAAAGCTATACGTTCTAACTTTTTTGTATGTCAGTTACGTTCTTGTACACTCACTAAGTTATTGTGCTGTCTATTATGTTTGTGAATTGTAAAATTAGACTTAATATTTGAATGACTGAGCTTTGCTCGTTTAGTGGATAATATTATATAGCGCCATCTCACGAAATTTCGAGGTTATCCTTCATTGGCAACCACGCAAGTATCGCAATAATTCACGAGATGGCGTTATATGATATAGACTATAGAAATTAGCTATATTTTTTTTTGTATAAAATCGCGTTTTTTCTGGTATCCAGATAAACTTAATAAGCAAACCCTTTATAAATACAAAATTTGATCCAAATCGTTAGAGCCGTTCCCGGGATACACAGAATAAACTTATATATTTCTATACAATTGCTCACTTAAAGTTTAATTTAATGAAGTTATTTGAAACTAGTATATTTCAATAAGAATGAGATATCTCTAATATAACTCACGGTTTGATAATCTAGGATCCCTTCACTTTGTTGTATCCATATTTAAAAAACATTGCAGTAAACACTTGGTGCTGAGATATCGGATATTGCAAGAATTGGTTATAAATAAATATTCATTGATTAAAGAAAGAAACCCATACAAATATTACCACTTATACCTATTGTACACGTTGCTTAGGATTAGCCTATTGTGGATAGTACAAATATCGATTATTATTAAATATGTATCGATAAATTGAAGAAAAAAATACTGCACCTTATTAAATTTGTGCATATGTTTTGGATTAGTGTTCAGAACACTTAGTCCAAGGATATCGATAGTGATTGAATAATTATCGATAAAAGAAGCACATACAAATACTACGACTTATCCCTATTGCGCACGCTGCTCTGGATACAGCGCCTATCCAGCGCGTACCGCAACGTCACCATAGTCTCGATCAGCTCGACATGCTGCATAGCCGGCAAGATTACACGACCAACTACGGTATGTACGGTGGTCCATCAAACAGGTTCCTGCGGCGCGACTTCTACAACCAGTCGTCTTACATGAGCCACCATCGTCCGTTTTGAAAAGGGCTTTACTGCAAAAAGTTCCGTCTCTCCGACACACGGATATAGACGGCAGTGGACTTTTCATTTTAGTAGTGTAGTAGTGTTCTTTAGTATTTGAGATTTGAGTGTTGCGGGTATGGATTTCCGGTTTTTGGCTTTGTTTATATTCATAATTATAAACCTTTTTTTGTATAGAACTATTTCTATTTGAATCGATAAAAGGTTTAAATTATCAATGTTTTAAATTATTTGAATAAAGGAATTATTTACATTGATGTTAATTTGAAATTTCCAATGTCAATAAAATGTCCTTTGGAACCCTTGTATATATATACAGAACACAATAGAAAGTTCTCGAATTGCATATATTAGAATGACTACACAGATTCAGTTTAAGTGAATTATATATTATTTCAAAATAATGAAGGTTAAATTAAATTATTAAAATAATAAATTATTGTTATGAATTAACGTTATTGATATTTATTATATATATATTATATATTATTTTAGTTAATAACGCTATAAATGAAACGTTTTTATAATGTTTTCTCTTTTCAAAAGGCATACTCGCAACATTTAGACCGTTTCGTCTTTCTTTGCAGTCGTTTACCCCTCTCCACTGTTAAGATCCTGATCGCTTCTTACAATATTAAATAAGGTTTACCTATAGAAAAGACTTGAATGTTATAACTAACGGTATTGCCAGTTTTGCGGACATTTTTTGTACCATTCTGAAACTTAAAAAAAAATCTTTTGTTGATACTTGACGTGGAAAATGTTCGCAAAAATTACGGGCTATGACTGAGATATTTAAAAAATGTATATAGATATTTAAAAAAAGTTATGAAATCGTCTTGACTTGAAACTTATTTTAGTTTTATATTTTGTCTGTAAAATAAGAAAATATGTTTATTGTTCATAATGGTTTTATTATATAAGTCTCTTTGATTTCATTTAATTAGATTGACGGATAAGGAGTACTACCCGATATAGAACGTAAAAAAAAATCATTACTGTCGATATCGACGTACGTCAACACATCACTTCAATCTTTTCTTTTTGAATCTGTGTGAATATCTGTCATCCAACGGTCCTCACTATTCATAGTTGTACTGATTCGTTCGATAATTGCTCGGTGCATTATGTCCAGACTATGTTATAACATATAGGTGGTAACGGGATATAAAGTTTCTGTGTTTTAATCGAAAAATATCAACGATTTTATTAGATATATTAAAAGAGATATATAGAAGAATTTTTTGAATATTATTCCACATGACTTCTAAGTAAGCTCATAGTAATACCGGCATAACTCAAGTTTTGTGGATTTCGTACACGGTTTAGACTTGAATTTCTTTTAAAAAAAAAAAGTGTGTGTACTTTTGTACACGCGTTAGAAGTTATACTTCTTTGGCGTAACAAGATAAGAATCTTTTCAAAAATTTTATCTTTCGCCTTATTCTACGTTTGTAGAAAAAACGCCACTAACAATAGAAAAAGTCGACTATAGCTAAATTCAAGGTGTCGGATTTTCGTGACGGTGTGCGCGCGGATCGTAAAACTTTACTTATTATTTTTCCCTAACGCGCCAAAAGAAGTATAACTTCTAAAAGTATTGTGCCTCTAACCTTGACATTAGCGTGAAGTGAAATCTCTTTGAATTTAATGGTATGCATTGATAATATAATTGACTTAAAACTCGTTTTTCTTTAAGTTCTATAGCGTAGCAATGTATAAATATAGTAATTGAAGAACATTGAAAGATGAAAGAGATATATTCCAGTTTTAAAAATGTTTCATCTTGTGACCCGAATGAAAATTCATACAATCATATATTATTACCATTAATTATTCTTGTTATTATTATGCACTTTTATTCGTTTTCAACAATGACGATTGAATTCTGTTTTGCGTGTACGCGTTTTCTGATATTGATATCGGCGTCTCATTTTATCAAAAGAACGTTATGTGCTATCTCAGTCAGATGGTTTGTTATGATCTATGTTAAAGCATGAACGTAACCAATGAGAGAGCGTTACGTAGACTTTAATGAATGATATGATTCGGTAACGATAAGTTGTGTTTATGTCAATTTGTTGATATTGTAGCTGCTTGGCCGTCGATCACATGAATGTTTTTGGTTTGGCATTTCTGAATTTGATGGAAAGAGGTTGGTGAGGTAGGTTTTTTTTTTTTTTTATTTACGTGGGGAAATCCTTTATGGATACGCCACCCTCTCGGGGGAGAGAGTGGGTTATGTCCGACTCGCACGGACTAAAACCCCACGGTGTACCGTCCGCCGCATGGTAGGGGCGGCCAGGGATCGAACCTGCTGTCTACCTGAGAAACCGCCCCTGCGGCAGCCTGGCGATTGAACGCCAGGCTTCGTCCTACTATAGAGAGACTACTGGGTACACAACCAGTCGTCTCCCCTCGTCGGCCTCACCTGTGCAATGAGGAGATGGGTCCCCCGACCCATCTCCTCAGGTTCGGCTCGGTTATGGGAGGGGGCGAGTGTTCCTCCTCCCCCTCCTTCCTGCTCTCCTGAGGTAGGTTTACCTAAAACTATGCGACTTGGTTCAGTTTACTGACTAAGATGATAAAACTAGAGGGGCTGACTTTCAACTGCAACTGTCAGAACACACCTTTAGAGGTTTGACGATAGATTTTCAAGGGTGGTAGCTAGCGAGGCGGCTTTAGAAAAAACACTACCACAATGCTATTTGGCTTTATCACAATGTTTTCCTACATATTAAACTCCGGCCCATACGCAAGGATTTGAACTTGTGTCGATCTATGCAGTGTTTAAATAAGCTAAGAACTGATCCAGCATCGCTTCAATATAATCTATATCTATACATATAATAAAAATGAAGTTGTCTGTATGTAATATCAAAATAATTTAAAAAATACTGATTGGGTATGAAAGTATACACGATACTGATAACAAAAATGCAATTATTACATTTTTTGTCGGTCTGTCTGTTTGTTTCTGGTAATTTCCGAAATGGCTGGACCGATTTCTACGGGAATTGCACTGGGAGGCAGCTAAAATTATAGCGGGTTACTCTAATTTAGACTGGTTGTTAACCGCGGCGTCGTCTGCAGTGCTATCTCCAAAACGGATGAACCGATTACCACGAGACTTTCACTGGCAGATAGCTGACTTTATAAAAAGTAATTTAGGCAATTTTTAATTTATACTATCTGTTAACGGTGGCTTTGTCTGCAGTGCTATGTCCAAAACGGTTTGACCGATCTTCACGAGACTTTCACTAGCAGATATATACAGATACCTTACCCTATAAAAAGTAATTTAGGTAATTTTTATTTATACTAGCTGTTAACCACTCTTAAGTCGCTCGCAGTGCTATCATCAGAACGGTTCGACCAATTTTTACAGGGCTTTAATCGGCAGATAAGCGGACTTTATAAAAAGTAATTTAGTCTATTTTAATTTAGACTGAGGTTTTCATTTGACACACTGTTAGTATTTATATATCTAATGCGTACGTTACGTGATACTGTAAGTGGCGTGCGTGTCGTACTTACATTTGTTTTTAGAGAGCATTTCTATAATTGTAAAAAACGCATGCGGCGCTGCGGGTACCCCTAGTTGCTAATAATAACGATCTTCAAGCAACAGCTGGAGCTCTCGCTGAAGGAAAATGTAATGAAACCATGGCATGGCGGTAGAGCTTTATCTAATTCCGCCGGGCTAGTTACCTACCTCGCTCAAGTTGGAAATTTACCACCGAGCACGTGTTGGAGTCTTCCAGCAGCTGCACTTAAGAGGCAGTTCCTCTCCAGATTTAGCGTCTCTACCATAGTAGACCACATCGTATTTTACATCAGATGAAGTTATGGTCAACCGCGAACGCCTGTAAAGTACAAAAAAAATACAGTTATTTATTTTATTGTCGATTTTGTCGATCAGTCTTTTGGTTAAATATAACTTCTTTGAAAGGATTATCATTAAAGAGAATTCTACGTTTAGCTTAGTGCCATGAAAGCTATAGGATATATCGTACACTAGCGGGCATGGCGGACGTTGTCCCGCCCTGATAATAAAAAAAAAAAACCTTAAAGTTAGACATATGCTGTCGTGTGTTTTGTGTAGGCATTATCAAACTCTACAACTTTTCTCTAGAACTCAATTATATATCTCACATCGTTAAGACAGCGTTCGTAAGAAACGTTTTCGCTCGACCGTTTTTTCTCAGACTTACTTTGAAAATCTGACTACCTCACAAAAGTTTCTCCATTTATCGTGTTAATATATAGCCTATGACACTCACAAATGTGGCTTTCAAATGGTAAAAGAATCGGAAATTGGTTTAGTAGATCCAGAGATTACCCCCTACAACGTCACTAACTTTACGTCTTTGTTATATTAGTATAAATAATTTAAATTCTCACTAGCTAAAGTTGGAGATTCTTTATTTACCACCATATTTTTAAAAGGTTTTTAATACACGGATAGACCGACAGAATAATAAAGAATGTAGTGTAATAAAGAGTAAACCCTATTAGTGTTTGGGTTTTTTCATTATCGTAAGGAACCCTAAAAATTGTTTAATGTTTACGTGATCGACGGTGTATCGTATCAGCTTATGAAAACATATGCTCAATAGATTTAAAGTTGTCTGTTAACATTTCATAATTAGTCCTATAAAATGCATGCTGAAATAAAATATAGCTTTATATATTATTATATGTAATTACTTGTAATATATACTCATATGTTATAGAAGTATGTGTGTCATTGTTTTTTAATAGTTACCTAATCTATACAAAAATCTGTTTGTGAATCTATGTACGTCAGCGCATCACTTGAAAACAGTTGCAGCTATTTGATTAAATCTTTTTCTGTTGTATTTTTTAATTGTCAGGACAAGGTTTCTATGAGTTAACTCGGTATGTAAAAGTGAACTATTTGGGTGTGAGTGAGACAGAAGACAATATCTTTAAAAATATTGACAGATTGACGTGAAGTTTTACAGACGATATTTTATTATATAACTAGTGGATCCGGCCACGCGTTGCTGTGGCTTAGTTATTGAAAAAGTAAATTCAAAATTAAAACGTGGCGCCATCTATGATATATCTACAACAGTCGGTTCTAAAGTTTTCTATCAACAAACTAATTTAAAGCGCCATCTGTTCGAAACTGATAAAACTTATAAGCGATAACAATAACCAACATCGACAATAATTTAATTTGTAATTTGCTATAAAGTCATCGTTTCGTCACAATTTGTTTTCATTTGTAAGTCATAGGTTTATAATAAACTCTTTCCTTTCTTAAAAATAAACGTGTCTCTAGTTATGTATGTTTAATATGGTATGTTTAATTTTATCGTGATTTAGAATATATGATAATTTTCCTATAGGATTAAAGCCCTCATTAAAACAATCTGTCGTTAAAGTTTTGTTTATAATTTATCAATGTAATTAAATAAAATATTACTTTTAATGTTGAAGCCGTATTTGAATTATATTATATTGGTGTGACAAAACCTCGATGTTACTTTTGTGTGAGAATATTATTGTACCTAATTTTGATGAACGCTAAGAAAGGTTTAGTGTTGGTTTTTAATTATAAAGCGTTACCTTAATTCATCTTTACCGTATTTTAATATGGATTTTCATACTACGTGTAGAGTTCGCCATCTAGAATTCTCGTTTGTAGTTGTTGTTAATCATTTTGTATATTTTTTTCGATTTTCACTTATTGTATTCGCTGTGATGTCCGCGATAGAACTGTCCTCGGTCGTGCTGTCGCTCGTTTATATATCAGATAAAAATGACGGGTTGATATTTCCAGAGAAAAATGGAACATTATTTATCTATAACGTTTAAAGAAAGAAGGTTCGATGCGTACTATTTAAAAAAAAATTGTTTCTTGGCATAGTCTAAGAGATAAAGTATCAATGTGTACAGTCTTCCCTCAAACGACTCAATTATGCTTCATCTTTCAACGATGTATACTGCATGTTTATAGAAGGTTCTAGCCGGTTCCAGATTCTTCTTTGGTATACTTTATTCTGTTAATATCTAAACACGAGTGTACGAGTGTATTTATTTACAAAATAATTTGATTTATGCATATATTTATTTTTTATCATTTTACTAGATATTATTTTATACTTTATTAGAATTTTTTTTTTTTTACTCTCTATTTCATTATCATTACATAGTATAAAACAAAGTTGTCTGTCTGTCTGTCTGTTCGCGATAAACTCAAAAACTATTGCACGAATTTTCAAGCGGTTTTCACCAGTGGATAAAGTGATGCATGAGGAACGTCTTGGTATATAATTTGTTAAGGATTTTTGTAATCAGGGCGGGACACCGTTTGCCGGCCCCGCTAGTTTAATATATTACAAATTATAATCATCTCAAGATTAACGCTAATTATATAGAAGAAATTAGTTTGTGGTATTAAATGCGCCAGTGTACTATAATTCTAATTCTATTAATACATGCGTTTTTATTCGTTCATTCTATATATACCTCAATAACTTCAAGGTAACACTACTATATTTTAGAATTTACTAGAATATGCTCGTGGTTTCTGGATGCGTAACGTATGCCCTTTCTTGTACACATGACAAGGTTCATGTACAATTACAGGATGATCGGTTGAGTAGTCATGGCGTCATGTGAAACAAACAAACTACCTTTCGCTTTTATAATATTATTAAGTAAGGGTGTCATGAAATTGTTGTTCGATTTTATATTAAAACTAGCCGTACCCGCGACTTCTTCCACATGGAACCTGATGTACTAAACAATGACCAATAAAGTCACCTGAACGTGTTTAGTCCATTTGCTTATTTAATTTTCTCTCATACTTAAGTCGCGGCGCCATTAAAATTACAATAACTTTTGATAGAGTGGACCGATTTTAATAAATCAAAAACTATGTTACACCCGAGGGTATGCTTTGTAATTTGAAGGAATATGTCGTGATACGACGCAAAAAGTTATTCTCGAAAATATGCATTATGATTTTCTTGGTGTGGTTTTATTGTGAACCGAGTACTTTAGTAGTGATGCGTGTTCATATAAACAGACAGACAGACAGACATTTTCAAAAATGATTGAAATGTATTCTATTACTTATTCCTAGACACCTGAAACAATATTTTTCACGAAAATCGAAAATATATATATATTTTTTTTTTATGTCATAGGTGGCAAACGAACAAGTGGGTCACCTGATGTTAATTGATCACCACCGTCCATGGACACCAACAACACCAGAGGAGTCGCAAGTGCGTTGCCACCTTTTGGGGGGTAGGGTTAGGGGAGGGAGAGGGAAAGGAGAGAGGAGAGGGACGGGAGGTGGGCCTCCGGCGCTCTCACTGACCGAACGAAACGCAACAATGCAAGCACTGTTAACTTCACGTCGGTGTTTCTATGAGAGGGTGGTACTACCCCGGACGAGCCGACCTATTCATGCTGAAACCAGCAATAGTTTCAGCGTGGCTCTACCACCATTGTACAGGCAGACACGTCACAGTTACATTCTTATTGTATGTATATAGATTAAGTTTAAAAAACGGCATTATCAGAAGAGACAGTTTGTTGTAATTACCTTGAATAGTGTTCATTAAAGGTTAGGGGCTCGTTACAATGACAATATGCAGTGGTGGTTCGTATGTTCTTGTAGTTGTTTCTGAGTCTCTCGGTGTTATAATACCACGTGCCCTTATCCGTTCCTAATTCATTCGTGTTAGTGTTGAATGTCAGGAATTATTCATCGACATCGATAACTCAACCTTATCGAATATTGTATTTTACACGTTTTTTTTCTTTTGTAGTAAAGAAAGTTTAGATTTTGGCCCAATGATAAATTCTACCGACGTCTATGTACGTTGTTCTCTTAAGAAGAACTATTAGGAGCTTTTTAGAGAAATGACAAGATTTTTTTGTAGTCCGGTGAAGCTATTAAAGTTACTAGCAAGGTCAGATCGAAAAAAAAAATACAAGATTTTTTTTTCACAAAATTCCCGCTTATATGTATATACGAGGGAATGTGGTATTTATTTTGGCAGGAGATGAACTTATGGTTTCGCGTTATGACATGCTAGTCAGCATGACCGACCGTATTGCGCTTGCTTGAGACTAGCGACGCGTAGTATAATCAGCCTGTGTACATCTAATATTTATATTTTCTATTCAGATTATGCTGCCCATCATGTTTGATTGACTCATAGACTGTATTTAATATTATTATTCCGAGTGTCAATAGATGTGAAAACCAGACGAATGTTAATAATTTCATTAGATAGACGAATTATTAATTTTAAATAACTCAAGCTGTAAATAATTTAAAAATTCAAAAGTGAACATATTCCATTTTTTTGAGTTTTCACTTCTGTCGGCAGCCCTTATGACTGCCTCGACTTCTTTTTTCTTTACCCGCGGCTTTGCGTTAATTACAGGCAGTCATCGTACATGCGGCATGTTAGGTTCTCGAAATACGCGATGTAAATCGAAACGACGTAAGTCGATACATATTTTTTCGTTACGCATAGTTAGATTAAAATTCACTTAAATATGTATGTAAAAGCAAAAACTGTCAAAGATGTAAAAAAACTAATGTATTACGTCTTGATTGCCGTTTTCCATGAAGTAACTGAACAAAATCAATGGCATGTGCGGGGTAAACCCCGTGACAAGTGAATTCTCCTATGCCGGAAATCGAAACCATTGACGTATGCTTGAGGAATAGTGTCAAATCAATGTTCGACGTAACTTGAAACGACGTAAATCGAAACGACGTAAGTCGAGAACTGCCTGTATTTTTACATACTTTTCTTTCTTACTTGATCGCACCGTCATTCAAATTACCAATACCTTTTGATAGAGTGAATACGATTTTAGTGAAAGAACTACTAAATGTACTTAAGGATTTGCTTTATGATTTCCTTAGTTAAGTTTTATGACTGATGTGATACTTTAATAGTAATACGTGCACAGACAAACAAACAGTCAGGCGGATAGACATTTCTATAAATGATTTTAAATGCATTTAATTACGTATTGTTAGTCAATTACAATATTTTTTTTTCGAAGAAGTCTGATAGAAGAGGCTCGTTAAATTTTTATTCTTGTTATCGTATAATATACATATATATTAACATTCCTGACATTCATACATACATAAAGTATTAATCCTGTTTAGATTAATTAGTTAATGACATAATCTTTATAAATGTTACATATAAATATATTATTGTAGTTCCATTACAGTACAAGGTTTAGTGAGGAATTATATTTATTTATAAAAAAGGTTCATGGATTCAACAAACAACGAAAGTCGCAAGCTTCTGAAGCTAGTTTTAAAATCCTGATTAACAGATACATTAGCCCGAGTTGGCGAAATATTTTTGACAATTAAGACCTTTCGCAACTGAACGGAGTCCTCTGACTTATATAAAGTTGCGAACAAATTGTGAAGTCACCAACAGTTGATTCACTACCGAAAAGAATAATGTTTAAATAAAGAGATACAAATTCGTTCATTTTCCTCACTGAACGTTCGTAGATTTAGAGTGCTAGAGTTACTTTTGAAAATGTGAATCGTGCCTAAATAATGCGTAACCTCTAAGATGTTCTTAGGCTCGTATGCCTTGACGATGTGTGACAGGGGCGTAATTAAGAATTGTGTATGGGCGCCCGATATATTTCGTTCCAATAAAACTTCTTCAATTCGGTGTCTGACTTTATAATTTGTTATTAAATGAAAATAGGGTGACGGTTAGTATTTAATTAATTTTTGTTTCATTAAATTAAGTGCAATAAGCTGCGATAATTTATCTAACATATTTTCTATAATTTTGTGTTACGACACACGTTCTATTGTAATGGTATATACCATTAGTTGGCCAAAGTAGTCCAGGTGGACCCCTAGGGGTTCACGGGAGACTCGACAGAGGTCTACGTTGTTATGACAAAATAATTAGGGTCCACGGAAATTTATTTGCTTTCGATAGTGAAAAACTAAAATGTTGGCTTGACTTCATCTATCGATGTAGGCAGACAATATTCACATTTTTGTCGAGTTTCGGGAATATGGTAGAAATGCAGCTATAGGGGGTCCACCGGAACATGCTAAATTTTGAAAATAGTCAGTACGAGAAAAACGTCTGGGAACCCCTGGTGTATACTATTTTCGTGAAGTTTCTATTTACAGTCGTATTAAATAACTTTCTATTTCATTGTGAAAGCATATTTTTCTATATATTTGTGTTTGGAAAGAACGTAGCGTGTTTTCAGGATTTTTTGTGTAAATATTAGATAGAGGAGGGGGGTCTTACCCACTCAGCTTTTGCTTAATTATGCCCATGTCCGCAAGTCAACCTTATTGATGGCAATGTATAAAGAGGAGGTCCCTTACACAGCGCAATAAGTAAGGATTAGTATTTTAAAAAACATAGGTATAAAAAAGATTTCTTTGGGAGTAATGTTTGGCACATTCGAAAATTAATACAAGCTGTGTATGCATTTTAGGTTATTATTAAGTATTCCGATTATTTGTTACGAATTCCGCTGCACCGTTCTATATAGCGTGCGTATATTTAGCAAAAAAAAAGTCGATAATGTTTTTTTTTTCAATATTTGAAATTCTAAATCGAAGACGTGATATCAAAACATACTGTATAGTTTGTTGGTTTCTTTCTAACGCGCGTAAGTTGGCACTTGTTTTTTTTTTTTGGTTGTTTTTCGTTGTTAAACTTGGATTATCTGTATACTTATGGGGAGGTTGTAGTCTAGTATAGAATACTAGCCGCCTCCCGTGACTTTTCTCGGGAAAATGTTTTTTTTTTCTACGTAGGTATGTTTTATTGTTAACGAAATAGTTTTTTTTTAATTGTATATATGTGTTCTCAAATAATGGTGTAAAATGTACTAATTTCTCAAAAAAAAAAAAATCTAACAAAATTACCTATTAAATTGTTGTCCACATTCACACGCACGCTGTATATTTCTTATTATTTTGTACTTATCATATCTATAGTATATAATTATCAAATTATATTATTTAAAAAAAAAACTTACATCGAGCCTTATAAGTATAATGCAAAATGTTGTCATACTTAATGAAGTTATAACTTATGATTACCGATTCAATTATTAAAGTAGAATTTACTTTATCGCATATATTATAGTAATATTTTTAGCTGTTTATATTGCTTATCGTATTTTAATAAATTCTTTTAACAATGATTCATATGAATATTATATTATTCGAGTAAATTTGATGTTATTTCATACATTGATAATAATTTTAGTAAATATATGAAAATTTGAATTATGCATATTGTTTTTAAATAAAATTAGAATTAATTTTCTTAATTACTTGCCCATATATAAGTAATTTGTAAGTGTTTTATTTATATAGATTTAAAACTTGATCGCTTATGAGTACGCGATTGAATTTCAATGTAATTTCGAAAACAATATCTTTGGTTGTAACTTAACAAGATTTTGTGTAAGATGCGGTCTTTATTACAATAATTAATAATATTATACAATTTTCTATTAAATGGATAACGAGATGTTATTCTGCTATAACTATTCTGCTGTTTATTATACGTTGTTCGTTATTATTATTGAAAATGACAATCGTAGATCGGTGTTATCGTAACTACGAGCAAGCTAGCATTATGTAAAGAGTAATAGGTTTGAATGGAGCAACATTTCAAGTTGAAAATAAAGTCACGATAGAAACAATTAACAGATATTTCGTTATCTTGTCATTCTTAAAAAAAAAGTGCGTGCGTACAAAGTACACATGTCAGAAGTGAAATTTCTTTGGCGAACTAATTTATAAGTCTTGTTTATATTTGTACAAATCTAAAACTAGTTTTCCGAGACTTGAAAAATAGATGAAAAATCTGTGTTTACTGCAAATGACGTCACTTCCGTTGCGTACCTCCGTGACGTTACATCTGTAAAAATTGTACCCTCATGCGCCTAAAGAAGTTTCACTTCAAAAAGAAACCAAAGTAGCGCCCCATAACGCGACAGCTGAATAATTGGTAGCAGTTTAAAGGAACGACTGTTATGAAATAACATAACAGCGTAGCCCATGATTGATAAATTGTTAATTACATCTAGTCGACATTTATATGCGTTTTTTTATATTTGTTTATTTATTTTTTATTTGGCTTTAATGTTTCACCATAATCTCACAAGATAGTAAATCATAACTTGGTCCAAATTGATAAACACGCAAAATCAAGAGAGGGACTGGCTTGTTGGTTGCAGTCGCTGGAACAGACCTATGTAGATGCTTGGTAACAGGTATTAATCTTGAGTGTTGTAGCTACCCAGGAGGGCTTAGAAAAGGCCCTACCACTATGCTATGTTCATTCATCGTGATGGTTTCCTCCACCGATTCACAGGCAAGGATATAAACCTCATCTCATCGTTTGAGAGAACGTCACGTGGTGATTAATTTAACATTTTAATGTCATTATTCTTCTATTTTTAACATAATGTACATTTGACTTATACAAAATAGAAAGATAGTTAATAAAGCGATGCTCTAGCTAGTCTCTCCATGCTGGACGATATTGGTTATCTATATTTTAAAAAAAAAGTGCGTGTGTACAAAGTACACATGTCAGAAGTGAAATTTCTTTGGCGAACTAATTTATAAGTCTTGTTTATATTTATACAAATCTAAAACTTTAGATTTCCGAGACTTCAAAAATTGATGAAAATTCTGCGTTTATTACAAATGACGTCACTTCCGTTGCATACCTGCGTGACGTTACATCTGTAAAAAAATTACCCTCATGCGCCTAAAGAAGGTTCACTTCAAAAAACTTAACGTCTTATTTTAAGTCGATTAACACTTTGATTGCCACATGTTTCTTTGAGGACGCCACGGATGATATTTAACAATAGTAAAAAAGATCTAGGCGCTTCAGTCACTAATAACCACCGTGTACCGTGGCGTTGCAAGAGAAACCGTGGCCGGTTGTATATGACCAACGCGGCAGTTAAAGTGTTAAATGTGTAATTTATACAAAATAACGTATTTCAATACAACCATGCTCTTGGGACTTGTTGGTTTGAATGTAAAAAATGTATGTATACAATAATTACTGCATTTTTTTTTTGCAACTACTAAGTGATTATTATTTGTTAAAATGACGTATAACTTTATCAAAATAAAATCGCTTTTGTGGGATTATGTTGTTTCTTCACCAGTGCTTTTTTTTTCAGAAGTGCTTTCATACAAGCACTTTTTGCGCTCTACCCACGAGATATACTTAATTTCTCTTATGCGTGTGTTTTAATTATTATATTATTTTACGATTCATAATGAATTAATCGCGTACCATGAATGTTAGTTGTTTATTTTTGTATCCAACCGTTTTGGATTCTTATTAGCGATGCTTAAAATCAATTTCCATTTTGGAATTAAGCATCGCTGGTGTTAAATATAGATTGTGTTATGCTATTTTTAAATGTTATACTGTTAGATCATATGTCGTTAAGTAGCTTTAAGTATGGACAGGTCAAACGAACGAGACGAAATGTATTCTTCCATAATCTGGCCAAAACGAAATAGGGGTATAAAATAAATGATTATTAATTATCTGTGTGGTTTGATTGTTCTATACCAGGGATATTATGGTTATGATATTTCGGTTCCGGATACGGATATAGGAATATAATTATATCGGTTACGGTTACGGATATGTAATTATTTCGGATTATCCGTTACTTTCGGATAGTTTCGGTTACGGATATTAGATTGAAGTATTTTAAAATTTTAGACAGTTTTATTTGTATGTTGTCAAAACATTGATGTTTACTTTTGTTTCAAAAAATATATAAAACCACTCTTCATAAGAAAATTACACAGTTTTACCAAAAATATCGATGTTTTGCAATCGATATAATATGTCGTACATCGATTCGATGTTGATATCGATATAATCATCGATGTTTTTGTAATATCAGTCGTCCCTACTACAAGATTCACATTAGTGCAAGGGCGGCGAAACGAAACCTGGCGAAACATGTTTTATTTAGACTCCATCCTTATTCGAAATTATCCGAAACATTTGAATCGGTTAC
Source organism: Antheraea pernyi (assembly GCA_015888305.1). Classification (NCBI taxonomy): domain Eukaryota; kingdom Metazoa; phylum Arthropoda; class Insecta; order Lepidoptera; family Saturniidae; genus Antheraea; species Antheraea pernyi. Next base: position 135,362 of record MU158730.1, on the reverse strand, counting down.
GGTTATGGTTACGGATATATATTTATTTCCGATTTCCGAAACCTCAAAAATAACAGTATTTCTCCACTATTTAATGGATGTTAATTTACATATAAACCTCCCTCTTCAATCACTCTATCTATTAAAAAACCGCATCAAAATCCGTTGCGTAGTTTTAAAGATTTAAGCATACATAGGGATATAGGAACAGAGAAAGCGACTTTGTTTTATATTATGTAGTGAAGAATAAAAATAATTTGTCTTATTATAGTTACCAAATTGTATCACTAATAATTTTCTTAATAACTTAATAAATTACGTAGTATGTATTTGTCAGTGTCTTCGATCAACAATAACTAGATAAAGGGTCACGTACAAAATCGAAGCTAAATCCTGTCCGCGTAAATATATACTTATGTGTAGCTATTTGTTTACTAAGAAAGGGAGAAAAAAAAGTTTTAAAACAGTTTTAAGTTCAACATAATTACAACCATGACACCTAGTAATAAAGTCATAAATGTTCAAAATATTATCTAATACTTACGATAAAAGCAATAAATTACTCCCGTCACTTACAAATGAAAAGACATCATATACAACATTTATTGTGAATTCAACCTTAACACCCAATGAATAAGTACTTTTCCCGTTATTGTGCGTGGTTGGCGAGCCTTGAGCAAACATTTGTGTGATGTTTAAAATCGGTAATTTTGTTCAACATTTGATATTATTTGTTAGTTTAAAGCTTAAAATATAACTTATTCAACATGTATTTAGCGAAAGTAAGCTACTCCGACCGTTAAATTGCTTTTTCGGGTATTATTTTTGCATCGGTTGAATACATTGCGGCATTGTGAAACGTGCTTACATTGGCTATGTTTCAAACAAACTAAACAAAATAAAAGCTCACATTTCAAGTGAGCTGTAATTTACCGAGACGTATTTTTCGCGCCGACCCGATATCTAGTTATTGTTGATCGAAGGTTAGTGTTATAGTCGCATACGGTACTTACTATATAAAACAGGAAAACAAGTTATTCGGATAGAAGTCACTCGTGTAATTTTTTTTAATGTAGTCACGTTTTTATTTTTCGACACTGATACTTTCGTTAAAGGAAATTTGTTCACTCTCTAATAATAAAAATTGCTATAATTTGTGTACTTCGTAATTGGCGTATTGAATACATTGTATTTTTTTTTCTTTATTTAATACACATTGTCAGCTGTGAAGGACCTATATGGAATAAATAAATAAAAGTAAATAAATAACAGTTATAAATAATACTAAGAACAATAATTTCCACGTCTTGTTAGTTCACGATTCGGGTTACAGGCTTATTAGAATTTTACACAGTTTTTTTATAGTCTAGCTTCTGCCCGCGACTTCGCATCTGATCAGTTTTGATCACCTTGGATTCGTCTCTCGTGCGGTGTTAACATTTTATGAAGAGTCCAACTTTCCATTGTGTTTAATTTCACTCATTTTGTACTTAGCCATCCATACGATAACGATTATCCTTGTTTAAGATAAAGAAGTTAATATATTTCTTCCTTTACGTTCAAATTTTCCGCTAACAAATTGTTGCTGTAAATTAGAACTATTGTTAATTTTTAATGTCAATTATAGCGTCTCTTTTTGTCGCTGTTAATAAGAAGATAGAATTAAGACAATAAATATATACAAATTCTTGCAGGAGACCACGCGGGCTGGGGATGTAACACGTGCGTGAACGATAATTGGGAGAGATTCCCATCCCCGACGATGGGCGGTGGTAGCCATCCGACAACCCCGCGCAACGGTTGCCGTCCCGGGATGTGCGCGAACCGTGTAGCGTATCCTGTACCCGGGAAACTCGTCCCGAGGTCGATCCGGGGCAGAAATGTCCCTTGGGCACCGGGTTTTAACTCCGAGGAACGGTTTAAGGGGCAACGATGTAGGAACGGCGCCGCGCCATATTGGTAAACAAACAAATATGGCCGCTGACGTACTTTAAAGGCGTTCGATTTGACATTTTGAAATTTGAGGTTAGTTTCGCCTCGTAATGTCACGTAAATACGCCATTAATTCTTTATTTTGAATTGTATATGGGATATCATGAAGTACTAGATAGTACAAAAAGGTAGCTTGATAGTTATTTCAAGTTTGTTCTGTCATTTTAATATAAAAATAAAATTTAGTAAACATAATGACTGTCGATTTAGTTTTATCTTGATGATTTCTGCTGTTTTGGTCAGTTTGCTGGGATTATTTGGATTTTATTCCTGTGGTTAACTGTGTGCGGATCTCAGTAATTTGTATATAGTTGATAAATAGTCTAATGATCTTACAGATAGTTTATTTGAGGAATAGCATTCAGGTGTAGTTTGGTTAACACCAGTGTAAAATCAATCTCTATACTAAACTCAACTTACATAGATGTTGCCAGATTGTCAGAATATTAGAGAATATATATATATAAATAAATAATAAAATAGATTTAAAATAATGTCTTCGTAGAAGACAGTTGTTTATAAAAGCAAAACGAAAGAGCAAAGTTACAAGTGTATTAATTTTTACAAAATTATGAGTATAAAATGTAGTTGAAAACATAAGGTCAATTGAAAATACATTATCAAAATGTAATTAAAAACACGCTGTAATAAAATGTAATTGAAAACATGCTCTCATAAAATGTAATTGAAAACACGCTGTAATTAAATGTAATTGAAAACATGCTCTCATAAATTGTAATTGAAAACACCCTGTCATAAAATGTAATAGAAAACACATTTTTGTCCTAACTATAATGTATCTTTGAACTTTTAACTGCATCAGATTACACGGTGAGGATTAATATGTTTACTGCACCTTTTACAACAACAAAAAGTGGCCGATTTATGACACGACATTTTCTTAAAATTTTGATCAATATAAGGTTGAGAAAAATTTCATAACTTGTTATAATTAAGTGTAAAGGACTTACCCTAAAGGTTTTTTTTTATTATTTTCAATTTTACGATATTTTTTTTATTTTATTTCATCGCATGTAGGTACGTTACCAACTAAAGGAGAAGAGTTATTGTAAATAAATATTGTAATTACTAAGTTCTTTTTTTTTCAGTATGACATTTTTTTCTTTTTTTTTAATAAGTACCTATATTTTTTTTTCTTTTTTTTTTACTAGAATAAATTAGTGTTACTATTAGGAAGTGATTTTATTTAATGCATTTCTTTGGGTAGAGTTTGTTTGAGTTGTCATAATTGTATGCATTCGTTTTTTTTTTCTTTTCATACTTTTAATATCTTCGAATGTTTTACGGTACGTTATAATTGAACGTAATAATTGGGTTATGCTCAAATAAGTATATGATTTTGTTAATTTTTTATTCGGATCTATAAGCTGCGTAATATCGTAAGGTTTTTTTTTAAAGATTCGCTAAGCATAAAAAATTAAATGTCACATGTATTACATAATCATGTATTCATTTCAATTATCTTTATCGAAATTATAGTGAATTGTGGAGGGGGAGAATAAAAAAAATGTAGATTCTCAAATTCACTATATTACGCATAACAAAGATTGTACCTACCATACATACTTTTCTAACAATTATATCAAAAGGGATTTGTTAAACAAGTAATTAAATAGTTTATATTTCAATAATTTAAAATAATATTATTTTAATTTCAAGATTTATATTTTTTTCCTCAAGAGCTATTTTTTTTTTGTAATATTAAACCTTTGTTTTATTGTCAATTAAGATTCCTGTAAGTTAATAATATAAAGTTAAAAATCGTTGTGTTTCTTATTTTATATGAAAAAGTATTTATTGTATTAAAAACAATATTGATTGCAATGTTAATTAATGAGTTCCATAATCAGAGTTGTCAGACTAACTTGATAAAAATCTGAACAAGTGAAAAAATTAACACGAAAAAGGAGTAAACAATAAGCAAGAACAAGTCATAGATATTAGATTAAAGATTGAATGAATTAATGAATTCTTTATTGCACTTTTGATTTGTACACTGGCGAGCTTAATGGCATAGGCATTTTCTTCCTTTTGTAGGTAGTGCCTATATAAACAAAACAGAAGAAAATGGATAAATAAATATATACACGTATACAATATTATAATAAAATAAATACATACAGTCCCTGGCCATATTATTAGACGCACCATAAGATCTTATATAAAATGTTAATTATCAGGTGATACTGTACAGATGTATTGTTTTTATGAGATACAATGTATATTTACTATATTATTAATAGCATAAGTATCTGTAAAACTAATAAAACATCGTCATTATAGAAAAAAATATGTATTTATTAACTCTCGAACAAAAATGAAGAAAATGTAATGAAAACTTAATATTTTGTTGAGAGCTATGAGTGCTTTAATTCTGCGCGGCATGCCATCAATGCAAGACTGTACTGTGTTCTGCATTTGAGGATGATGATTCCAAACATGAATAATATTTTCTAGGAGCTGAGTTTTGTTTGTAATCACCACTTTTGTCACTTCCCTTTTCATGGATAAATTCATTCAAATTTCAATTCAAATTCACCTCTTGAATAAAAGTTCATTAAATAAATACTAATCAACCTTTAAATATAACATAACTGTTTATAAACATCGTCGAAAACAATTATTTTGTAAAAGAAAACAACGGTGCGTCTAATAATGTGGCCAGGGACTGTATATAACATAAATATACATACACACATAATTACTTACATACATACGTATAAAAATTACAAAGATAGCAATAAATATGTATATATACATTGATTGATTGATTTTACATCGTTTCTATTGCCCGATCGTAAATTTCAGTACCGAAATTTTGTACATGCGGCGGTATCAATCATAAAGGAACTATTTGTTTGTATGCTAAAAGTTTTATTCTCGAAAATGAGGTATAATTGAAATTAATATCGATTACTAAGGGTTATGGCTTAAAAGCATATATAAAGTAAGAAAGCTATTTATCAAGTTGAAATTTGTCTTTAGTCGTCTTTGGTAGTCCGGTGAAGCTGTTAAGACCTTGCTAGGTCAATAAAGTAGTCAATTCGAAAAAAAAAATCTTTTAATTTTTTTAGGTATTCCGATAGCTTCATTTTAGAATCAGTTCTCTTTAAGTATCTATAATCAGTTCGATCTTAGACCATACTATACGTCATGTATTGTACGGCGAGACTGTTGTCGAACATTAAACTTATGCAGTACATCAAATTCTCGTTTGTTACGACCAACATTAAACAATGCCAAAGGGTCAATCGTATTAAAAAAATAAGTAATATAGGATCGTCTAGAAAAAAATCCTCGTCGAATACCCATAGTCCTATGCCAATACTTTCTGTAGTTTGATTGTGCCTGAAAGAACTGTATTTTAATTATATATAGAGTGGATTCCATTTATAACAACCTTGGTTGTAACGACTTTTTGGTTATAGCAACGTCAGACTTACGTCTCTTGAAGTTAAGCATACTTTCGTAGGAAATTCATTCGGTAATAGCAACTTCGGATATAGCGTCCATTTCGGGTATAACGACTTGTTGTTATGAACGTTTTGTGAAAGACTACTAGTCCGGTGAAGCTGTTAAGACCTTGCTTGGTCAATAGAGTAGTCAGATCGAAAAAAAAAAACTAGAAATTCCATGCGATTATTGCGACTGAATCTGCATATGTACAAACACTCATAAAACTATTAAGTTTTCTTATCTTTTGTTTACATTTACAGATGGCCAGGTATGCTTGCTTTGTTTGTAAGAAGGACTACTTAGCATGTGTACAAAATGTACAAATTATGAGCTATGACGATGTTAAAAAAGTACTATTTGTTTAGTGAAAGCAACAATTATTTTAATGTTAAAGAAATTATAAAAGGAATACACCTTACCGTATACAAAAAACTAAACTTAAACAATGCACTATAACACATTTTTTATAACACCGGTGTATGAGATAATGTATGAGAGATACATGGTTCGATAAATAAATACAGAATATCAGGTGACTTTAAAGTTTAACACCCTTCAATCCTTTGGTAATTCATGGACACATTTAACATATAAAATAAAAATAACAAAAGAAATACTAATCAACAACAAAGAGAACCTTAGTTAAAGTTTGTTCTAAAACTTTTAAAAGTATGGGAACGATATTTTTAAACGTAAAAAAATCACATCTAGGTTCAATGAACAATATTGAAGGGGCGCTTATCAAGGCTCATTGTTACGTAAATGCTTATCGTTGGAATGCGGCACGGTCGAATAAGGGAAGTGGGACGCGGGTCGATGGAATTCATTGTTCTCATTATTACACCAGTTCGTTGTTTCGTTGAGTGTATATCAGTTTTGTTTTTCTCTAGATAATTAGGTCAAATATCAAGCATCTATTTTTGATATTGATTTAAAATGAGAATTGACTAACGATTATCCTGTAAAAATATTGCTAGCGACTAACCAGTCGCGCTGTATATGTCATGTACATATACTTTCTGCTATTTAGGATATAGTGACGACGTTAAAGTGGTTCCTTCGACGTCGCTATAACCGATATTTACTGTACATATATACAGAAGGGAAAAGGGTACAGAATATTTTTGATAAAAACAAACAACGATCTCTTAATAATAAAGTATATTTCATGAGCAAACAACATATCAGTCTACAACAGTTTGTGACGTTTGGACAACTTATTAATAACTTATTTTAAAACTTGCTCCATTGAGAGTAAAGTCACAAGCGCTTTCTATGGTTTACCCGAGTCTATGTATTATTTTAATTTACGTAAAAGTAGACAGTGAATTCAGTTCATGACAAATCAAAATTAGTCACAGATATGAAAACTCACGAAAACAAATTAAAAAAAAAACTAAAATTAATAGTTATTAGAGAAATCCCATTATCAGACCGGGCTTGAAAGTTGAGAAACAGATAGAGCTTAAAAAAGGGTACATTCATTGTTTAGAACTCAATTAGATGGCTATAATTCAAAAAGCTTTAGTAAAAAAAAAATTGGAATATCTTTGATTTTTCTATAATGGCCATGTAAAAACAAAACAAAAAGAAAAGATTAAATTTGGACCATTTTTAATAAAGATAAATCCAATAAACTAAAAGAAAAAACCCAAAACTAGTTTTTGACGTAGTATTTAAAAAAATAAAATTAACCGAAGAGATTTTGTGGAATACTAAAATATACCACAAAATTGACGAAACACAAAAAGAAAAACTTTTTAAACGAAAACTTTATAACAAAAATATGACGGTTCCCTTAAGTTTCATTACAAATAGTTTATTACACTATTTAAAACTTCTATATAATTTAAATAGGTTTAACTTTTTGTCCCTGTACATACTAATATGAACACTCATTTTTGTCGTTGAAAATCATACTTAAGTAAGACGAGTAATCAATTTTTTTTTCTATTTCTATGGACGGCAAACAATATAATTCGTATCTAGCGTCTTACTCCCTATAATCTTAAATTAAAGAAAAACATTTTTTTTTACATAATAAACTTATATACTGACGCTAGAAAACAATAATTTGTATCTTGTAATATAGAACTTTGAAGGTGGGCACAAAACACGATTGAATAATTCTTAAATTAATAGAATTACCATCGAATTTTCTGGACATTTTTATGGTCAATAAATTATCAGAATTGTTAACACATCACAGACAATTCTAAAAGACATTATGTCTTGTTTTTTTTACAACTATCGATTTAGTGGTAATAATAAAATGCTCGTCATATATGACTTTATGTTACGTCGAACTTATTTTTTGTATGTCGACATATTTTTTTGACACTTGATAGTAAATAATATTATGGGCCCTAGTTACACGTTAAGCGTAGAGGAACTAAACGTCAATATTTGATTGCTTTCTAACATCGATATGTCTTAGAGAGTTAATTAATCACAGATCAGAAATGTTCTTCTTTATCCACGGTAAGAGTTTTGCGAGGTCCGTGAATATGACGTAATGGGAGGGGTCGCAACGGAACTCGTTCTGCCTAGCTACTGACAAGGAGACGAGACCACGGAGGTACCAGGAACCGTCCATTTTGAAGACCATACCGCCACCGCTGTCGCCATTGCAGACTGAGGTGCCTGGAAAGTAGAAAAGTTGAGGGTTTCTATAAAAGCAAAACCGTACATTATTATTTACACCTCGAAAGGGGCTGCATATTTTAAAAATAAGTAGTCGACTAACCCAAGAAATGTTTTTTTAATTTGTTTATTTTGTTGTAGTTCTCATCAAACTATAGGAAGTAGGAAAACAAGTGTTAAATTCGTCGTGATTATATAAACGCGTATTAAATAAAATAACATAATAAACACGGGCAAAGCGTGATTTGGTTAGTGCTAAGGATCCTAAACTAAACGAAATCGAATACCAAATTTTAGGCATAAATATATAACACAATGTGGTAGATGGGAACAATAAGGGATCCGCTTATCAACTCTATTACAACACCCAGTTTAAAATGGACTGGCGTTTGATCACGATCATATGATGTTAAAGGATCGAATTATCAGAATAGATCGAATGCTTTCCGAGAGATTGCCAGTTTAAGGAAATTTATCACTTGTGCCAATGTCATTTATATTTATCATGCTTGGGGCATTCATATGTACGTAGCTTATTGTGATAGGAAGTCCTAGATGCAAGTGTAATATTATGGAATTCATATGTAATTACTTTAAATATTTAATGACATTCTAAGACTGACTGATCAACAAACAAAAAGTGAAAACATAGCTTAAACTAGTGGATCTAGAAATAAGGTATGTCACATAAAGTAAGTGAACATTGACGGTCCTTGAAGATTCAACCCAAAATGAGTAATAAATATAGGAGGTTAAAATAGAATGATTTCAGAGATGTTATCAGAAAATGTTGGTGGGGCACACCTAGTAAAATGTAAAATGAAGAACTAGTTATAGATAGTTATGGATCAATGTTTGCTTTAAATAATTCAGATTGAGTACGTCTTAACTCACGTTTTCTACTCAAGGGATGACTCGATCTGATGGTTTCCTGGTTCGTGTACGAGCCGCGGTCACGAGCTGAATCTGCTCGTACCAAGAAAACTCATAAATTTACACGTACTGGACTCCAATGAAATAAGAACCATTTTGCTTTTAACCTAATGATTTTATTGTATTACTTGGTAATTATAAACTTGTTTTCCTTACTCAATTGAATGTGGTCAGCGGTATTATAAATCTATATGGACTACCCCAATAAAACACAATAGTAAATATAAAGTATCAAGTTCTGTTACTCCGGCTATATCTTAGTTGTAAGTAATAGGTGCAGGAATAATTGTCACACGAAATTTTTACGAAGTATGCATTGTTTACGGTGTTGAGAAACTTTTAGTAAGTGCATAATATCAATCAAATATTAATTAATAACAATCTCTTTTAGTCACAAGAAATATCTAATTTATTAATTTGTATACTACTTAATTGTTTTGTGGTTAAAATTTAAATCATGGATGTAAGTCGTTTTAATTATGAATTCAGTTTGGTCCTTTGAGCCATTGAGGAAACACTCATCGGTCTATTTGCAGTCCAATATAAAATGTTAAAATATATAAATGTATAAAATGTTTTTACCACATTTTATTTATTTCTTTTATTCAAGAAATTATGATCCAGGAAAATTTAAAATAATAAATAGGAAATGAAAAAAGCACGACAAGATGAAACAGAATTGTTTGTCGTCACATAAAATACGTATTAAATCATAATTGATTTATGAAATAAATCATTTGGAATACAAATAACATGTAGAATTATTGGCTGTAAGGAATAAGAAGCATGTGCGTGCAATACAAGAGTTTGTGAGTTAAGTTGTCAAGCATGTAATATTGGTAACGTACTGTCTCTAACTCCAGTTTGTTTGTTGAAGACTCCTGAAAGTAATTAAGTAATAATATCACTAGTAGCCGCCCGCGACTCTGTCTATGTTTGAATCTTCATTACATACTTTATTCTATTTATTATATACTTTTTTTTATTGTAGCACGGCAAAATGACTGCACTGTGCCTGATGGTAAGCACAATACAATACAAAAACAATGGCGACCACCGAGTGACATGGTATCTATCGCTGGTCGCCGCTGTCATGCCGGCCTGCGAGAAGCTGCACAGGCTGATCCCGAAACGCGACCCGCAGAACCGAATCACTATGACGGGATTTTGCGCCATATACATGATGGTTGCGACCCAGTCAGGCTGTAAACCCCTACCACCTCGCTTTCGCCATTGCCTCGTTCGTTATTCAGCAGGGTATACCACATGCAGGTGAGGTTGGCTTGGGTGTCTCAAGTCTTATGATGTTATTCGACACCCCTTACACCCCAAAATATCTTGGCAATATTCACTCACTCTCATCCTTTCCAGGAACTATTGGTCCTTGTATTTCTCTGTCAAATATACACATAACTCTTACCTAACACGACTATAGTTTAATACTATTTCCTCTTTGCAAATAATAGATACTTCATAAATATTACAAAGAAAACGAAAAGCAATTTAATTTATAGTTTTTTTTTTTGTGAATCGCAGAATATTTGGTCGGAGGTTTGTTGCGACATTAGTTCTGCTAATGTAGCTGATACCACTCATTTTATATTGTAATATTTTATGGAACCAATAAATTATTATAAGCTATTATTATTACTAGTGGGCGCCCAGTGGTCGACATTCGACCATAGTTTGTTGATTTTTTTAAGTTTTAATTTTATTAGGGTTAATATCATTGTTGAACGTAGAATGAAAAAGGGTAATTGGAACGTAAGAGTAAAATAATACATACAGTCGAGCATAGCAACCTCCTTCACAACCTTTTTTGAAGTCCTTTATTGACAGATGTCAAAATGTCTTTTTTATTTATATGTGTGTATATGTTGTGTAAAATTGAAGCAGTAGTGTGAGTAATGCATATTTTAATTAATTTAATGTACTTCTAATGCATTTTATATAAAATAAATAGCTTTCTGCACTTCTGCTCCATATAAACTTTAACTATGCCAAATTTCACGTTCATCCGTTCGCCCAATTCCGTTAAAAAGAGATACAAAGTTTAGGCTTCACGTATTAATTATTATTATTACATACTTTATTACATTACATGACGATACAATAATCTTTGTAATAACATATCTTTAATGGTTTTAACAACGCACGGCGAAATAGCTTTCTCATGACAGGATTCTTTCAAACTTACTTGACACTAATCGCTATATTTTAGGCAAATGAAACAATCTAAATATATAAAATCCAGTGTTTGTCCACGATGAACTCTGAAACTTCTCAACCGATCTTTATGAATATTGGCATTATTGTATAATTTTAGGATGATTATGAGACTGTTATGAAGCACCCTTGCAATTTAAATATATAAGTAGATATGAATATGAAGCATTCTATTAATTAAAATACGGAAAAACATACACACAATAAAGTATACAGTTGCCAGGCGCGATAAACTTATCAAATGGGGCCAATAAGATAATTTTTTATTTTATAATATAGGGGGCAAACGAATAGGCGGGTCACCTGATGTTAAGTGATCACCACCGGCCATAGACACTTGCAACATCAGGATAGTCGCAAGTTCGTTGCCAGCCTGTGTTTGGGGGGAGGGGGAAGGGGCCTCCGGCGCTCTCACTGACCGAACGAAACGCAACAATGCAAGCGCTATTACTTCACATCGGTTTTCTGTGTGTCGGATGGTAGTACCCCGGGCGAGCCAACCCATTCATGCTGAAACCGGTAATAGCTTCAGTATGGCTCTACCATAATTGAAAAAAAAAACAGTGTATTGTAAAGATACACGATAGAAGTGAACTTTTGTATTACAGAGAAACGCTTTAATTAAAGAAAATCCATCAGAAAGCTTAGGCTTGGTAGTCAGGTGGTCACTCATCCAAGTACTAACTGCTCCCGACATTGTTTAACTTCGGAGATCGAACGAGAACCGGTGTTTTCAACACTACCCGACACAATGTTTACTCCCACCACTCTTCGTCACACAAAAAGGTTGCCGATCAGAATTTCAAAACCCTCACAGAAGAGATTTCACTCTAAAAAATCGTATAATTAATATTAATCAATCATAATTATTGTAAATTAAGATCCCTCACTTAATCCGAGTATATCTTCATTAGGTCTCTACTTCATTCTATTATTAGGCCACTGGTATACATATATAAATACAATAATTTACCCTTAAAATGGTCTAGCGAATTCTAAGCGAGCAGACCTGAAGCGAAAGCACGCTAATGTTAGAATGAATTCCCTTACCATCTCTAAATCCAGCGCAGTAGGTGTATTCCGAGGTGAATCTTACGAAGAACTCGCTGTATGACCTGATGCAAGTCTCCGTATCTACTACTGGCATCTCCACCAAACTTAATTCTTCAGTTGCCACACCAGTTTCATCGAAACCCCATCCCACTACCTGTAAGTAACGATTTAAAATACCGTATAAGTAATCAATTAACCATTGGTAATTCAAATGGACTGAATTTAATTTAGGCGTCGATTTGGTACTCGTGACTGCCAATTATAGGGAGGTTCAGTAAAATTGACTGCACTGGTATTCCCGAGGTGTGCCGAGCACCCTTGAGCTAGTTGTCAAATAAAATCGGCTGAGTGGCTCAAGCGCTCGCCTTAGTAGTCCGGTGAAGCTGTTAAGACCTTACTAGGTCAATAGCATAGTCAGTTCGAAAAAAAAAAGACTGCACTGGTTTTTATTCTTAGATTGTTTAACCTGAGCTTTTGTTGGGAGAAAATCTAAATAAAACATAGTCTCGAAGTAAAGATTATCTATTACTAATGAGGTTTGTTTTTTAATTGTATCTAATATTATAAAATACGAATGGGAGTTGTTTGTTTGTTGGGTTTTCACGCCTTAAATACCCAGACGATAGTCATGAAATTTTGCATACACGTTGTCTGAGATACAAACAATACATATTACATACTAGCTGTGATCTGAATGTGTAGCTGTGATATGAAGAAGTCTAAATTGATTAAGTCCATTTGCTTATTTACTTTTCTTTCGTATTAAATTCGCGTCGTCATAAAAACTACAATAACTTTTGATATAGTAGACAGATTTTTTTTTATATTATAGGAGGCACACGAACAGACGAGTCACCTGATGGTAAGTGATTACCGCCGTCCATAGACACTAGCAACACCAGGGGAGTCGCAAGTGCGTTGCCAGCCTGTGTCTGGGGGGAGGGGGGAAGAGGAGTTGGGTCTCCGGCGCTCTCACTGACCGAACGAAACGCAACAATGCAAGCACTGTTACTTCACATAGGTTTTCTGTGTGTCGGGTGGTAGTACCGGGGGTGAGCCGACCCATTCATGCTGAAACCAGTAATAGCTTCAGTATGGCTCTACCATAATTGAAAAAAAAACAGTGTATTGTAAAGATACACGATAGAAGTGAACTTTTGTATTACAGAGAAACGCTTTAATAAAAAAAAACATCAAAAGGCTTAGACTTTGTACTCAGGTGGTCACTCATCCAAGTACAAACCGCGCCCGACGTTGTTTAACTTCTTTGATCGGACGAGAACCGATGTTTTCAACACTACCCGACACAATGTTTACTCCCACCACTCTTCGTCACACAAAAAGGTTGCCGATCAGAATGCGTTGCCAGCCTGTGTCTGGGGGGAGGGGGGAAGAGGAGTTGGGTCTCCGGCGCTCTCACTGACCGAACGAAACGCAACAATGCAAGCACTGTTAATTCACGTCGGTTTTCTGTGAGAGGATGGTACTACCGCGTGCGAGACGACCCATTCATGAAACCAAGGTTCAATGTTACTCGATTATATGCCTTATGATTTTCTTGGTGAGGTTTTATTGTGAACGTAGTACTTTAGCAGTGATGTGTTCATACAAACAGACAGACAGATATTTCTAAAAATTGAAATGTATTCTGTTACTTGTTCTGAGACACCCGTAACATCTTTTTTTTTCAAAAAACTCTAATTGTTCAGACACATTAGATTTACATTCTTATTGTGTGTACAGATATTGTGATGCGGAAAAAGGGAGATATTTTTATATCAAAGTAGAAAACATTAGAATGATTCTTCGTTTAACAATAGATTAAATACAAAAAAATATTTATTCTCTACCCGCTAAGCAAAATTGCACGAAGCTCGTTATTTATACCGGTGAGGTGCATCTGGCTCGATCCATTAATTAACTCGGTAATTGGTTCGCTGTTAGTTCACGATCAATTTACCTTGTGTTTTACTGCGTTAGTTATATTACGAGGAATTTACGAGCCCGCCATTTCTCATGATTTTAAGTGGTTGCTCTTTTTATGAGAAGTATAATATAAAATTAAATACTATAGTGAAAGCATGCGGAAGTATCCCTCCTCAATAACGGCAGTGAGCGATCAGTACCAGCCTGTCTCTCTAAACAGAGCGTGCTCACGCCCAAGCCCGCGTATCCACATATCACGCCGCCGTGGTCTGGGGGTAAATTTCGCTCCCGCACACCAGGGTAGGCCCCCTCGGCAGCTGCTCAAGCCTAGGTCCGTTCCCTCGGCGTGGAGCCCTTGATTACGCTGCTCGCGCGATACAGTGACACAAAATCTTACATCACTGCGACAACATTACACATATCACCTCCACACACGTGCACGCATACACGCTTACACATGCAAGTGGAAGGGTTTATTTTTTTCCCTTATCAAACTGAAATAGTTTAGAATATTATCCGATACGAAATATATATTGTTTCAGCATGAATGGGTCGGCTCGCCCGGGGTAGTACCACCCTCCTACAGAACACCAACGTGAAGTAACAGTGCTTGTCATTGTTGCGTTTCGTTCGGTCAGTGAGAGCGCTAGAGGCCCCCTCCTTTCCCCTTTCCCTTCCCCTTTCTCTACCTCTCCCCTATACACAGGCTGGCAACGCACTTGCGACTCCCCTGGTGTTGCTAGTGTCTATGGACGGTGGTGATCACTTAACATCAGCTGTTCGTTTGCCTCCTTTTGACATAAAAAAAGTGCAATGTAACGTCCATTATAGTATTTAATGTTGGATTTTCACAAAGTAACGCCACGCCTTCTTCAATCAAATCTATACTTATAAAGCTGAATAGTTTGTTTGCTTGAACACGCTCAGGAAGTGCTGGTTCAATTAGAAAAAAATATTTTGTGCTAGATAGCTCATTTATCGAGTAAGTATTATCACGCTAAGATCAATAGAAGCAGAGAACCGATGAAGAATGTTCCAAGATCGGGTTCTTTTTTCCTTTTGAGAGCTTCCGTTGCGTGTTGAGCGTTAGACCAAAGTAACTACTCCACGCGGACGAAGTCGCGGGCAGAACCTCATATAGTATAATATAAAATAACGAATTTCTAAATAATCTATCGTATGCATTTATATAGCGATTATCATTTACGCGAATTACAGCAATGACTTCTGATATAGTGCAAACAGTAACAACAGATGGCGTGCGAATCGTTACACTCCGTTTCGTTCGTTTATTCGTATGTTTTGGTGTAAATAAAACTGTGATAGATCTGTGTATTACACGTTAAGAAGAAGTTTCATTCCGAAAACTATGAGAACTATAAACAACTAGCCGACCCGTGCCCACTTCGTTGGGCGGTAATACGTAAGCGTGGAATGGTTATTTTGCGCTAAAACGCAGCGGAAGCTCTGAAAAGGAAAAAAATACCCCGATTTTGCAACATTCTTCATTGCTGCTCCGCTCCTATGGGTCTTAGCGTGATGATATATAGCCTATAACCTTCCCTGATAAATGAGCTATATAACACTGAAAGAATTTTCCAAATCGGACCAGTAGTTCCTGAGATTACCCCTTACAACGTCACAAACTCTACCTCTTTATAATATTAGTATAGATTATAGATAATATAATTAGTTAATAGCTACTGCCCATGACTTCGTAAGCGTGGAATGGTTATTTTGCGCTAAAACGCAGCGGAAGCTCTGAAAAGGAAAAAATACCCCGATTTTGCAACATTCTTCATTGCTTCTCAGCTCCTATGTGTCTTAGCGTGATGATATATAGCCTATAACCTTCCCTGATAAATGAGCTATATAACACTAAAACAATTTTCCAAATCGGACCAGTAGTTCCTGAGATTACCCCTTACAACGTCACAAACTCACAAACTCTACCTCTTTATAATATTAGTATAGACTAGTATAAATAATAGAACTCCCAAAGTTCTTGCTATTAAGTAAGTAATCGAATATACTCGTAATGTTCGAACATCGGTATTAATGGACCAAGGTTTTTTTAAATTTTGGGAAGGCAATATTAAATTATTATTTTTTTTATATCATAGGTGGCAAACGAACAGGTGGGTAACTTGATGTTAAGTGATCACCACCGTCCATAGATACTTGCCACACCGGGAGAATCGCAAGTTGTTAGCCTATGTTTGGGGGAGTGGGGAGGGGAAGTCCGTCGCTCTCACTGACCGAACAAAACACAACAATGCAAACACTTTTACTTCACGTCGGTTTTCTATGAGAGGGTGGTAATACCCCGGGCAAAATATAAGTTACTAGCTTCTGCTCGTGTTTTCGCCCGCGTTAATATAGATTTGACATATCGATCGGGAATAATACATATTTTTCTGGATAAACGTAACCTATGTCTTTTCTGAATCCCCGACAACGTGTTTGCAAAATTTTATGATCAGTACTTAAGGCTTGAAAGTCTAAAAAATAAAGAAAGTTTCAAGAATTCAGTATCTTAACTCTGCCCTCCCAATATATTCTTGATAATTTAATGTATGTCCGCGAAAACTTAATTGAGCTGGATTTAGTAAAAGACCAATATAACTTAAATACTAGAAACAGCGACAAATTGGTAATTCCATGTTTGTCTCACTGAGACCAAAAACAGTTTTTTAGGTAATAGTGTTCGGTTTTATAACGAAGTCCCAAAACACATTACCGATTTGCCGGATAGTGGGTTCAAGAACCATGTACAGTGTTTTAATGTCTAAAGACTATTATAGCGTGGATCAACATGTGAACGATTCTGACATCTGGAAATGACGCCCTTCTCTGTGCATCCACTAAAAAGGAATGTAACTATTTATGTTTTGTAAAAATATGTCACATGAAAAAAAATATCAGATCGAGATTCTTGCCGGTTCTTCTCGATGACTGGGTTGTTTGTACGAATCGGTGGTAGCTTTGACGTTCATAAGCACCATCTCAGGGCCGGCCTAAATTGAATAAAGTATATTTTGTTTTATTTTGAAAATTTTAATAAGGACGTCAATAATAACGGACAACGGATAAGCAACAACAGAATAATTACGCTTTTAATAATTCGTTATTTATTGCGTGGGGAATAATGCATTGCATTATTCGTTGATATAATAATTATCATATCAAATATTTGACTTACAGATCCTTTCTTCTCGATAACGCTACTCAGTGCTGTCAAATCTTCAGGCCAGAGGCACGCCGGCTGCACCCAGTTGCTGTACGTAATTGGCTTACGGAGTTGCAATATGCTTACATCCCTGCTGAAGGTCGAAGCGTTGTATTGCGGATGCACGGTTATTTTGTCGACCTGTAACGTATATCGATAGGGTTTTTAAAGGTTTTAGAGTTTGCCCACAATCTCCTCCGATGTTAAATGACGGTGTGGTGTACGTGAATATAAAAATAATATGTCTATATGAATGGTGAACATGATAAATCTAAAGGGGCACTGGCTCGGTGATAGATTCTCAACTTAAGGGTGGTAACTAGTTAGGCGAGCTTAGACATGCTTCCAGCTCCCAGGGCAGGGAGCCGGCGAGTGTGAAGGCCGCCGCTGAGGACATCGTCCAGTACGCCCGGATTGTCCTCAGTGCCACCGTGCGCTGCGCATATCGGAGCCAACGTGCCAGCTGTCTGACTTATCGCTGCCGAGCGTAGTTTCGGCCATGCTCGGCAGCCGGTGTGTACCCGGTCTGTCCCTCTATAGGTAGGAGCCCGGCGGTCACCTTCCGCCGGGCGGACCGTGGGGGCGGCTCTACAAGGTTGATTAGCTCGAACGATCCCTTGCCGCCCCCACAAAACGGTCTGTCGGTACACCGTGGGGTTTTAGTCCGTGCGACGGGGGGGGGGGGGGAGGTGGCGTATCCATAAGGGATTTCCCCATGTTGGCGCTACCACGATGCTATCTATGGTTTGATTACGATGCTTTCCTTCAATGAAAGCCTTGACTTAGTTTGGGAGTTTTTTTTACATATTAGGAGACAAACGAACAGTGTCACCTGATGTTAAGAGATCACCATCGTCCATAGACACTTGCAACACCAGGGGAGTCATAAGTACGTTGCCAGCCTGCGTTTGGGGAGGAGAGGTGGGCTTCCGGTGCTCTCATTGTCCGAACGAAAGGAAACAATAAAAGAACTGCTACTTCATGTCCGGTACTAGGATGGTACTACCCAGAGCGAGCCTACCCATTCATGCTGAAACCAGTAATAGCTTCAGCGTGGCTCTACCATCTAGAAAACCACCATCGATCGAACCAATATCGATCAATGCGACGTCCCAACCCGTACACCGTTGAACCATCGCTTTGAGTATACTATTAAGATAGTAAAGGACGAAGACGTTGCCAGGGGTATCAGCCAGTTGTTCAATAAATTGTTACTGAAAAATGTATACTAACGAATTCTATCTGCACTCCGTCAACTGAAGTCCTCAGGTTGTGTTTACCCAAGTATACAGTTAGGGTGTTCTTATTGACAACGCGTTTCGAGTTCTTACGGGTGACGCAGTGAGCTGCCGTGATGATATGGCGGTGAGACACTAGAGTACCGCCGCATATGTACTTGTTGTCCACAGTCTGTCAACATAATGAGATGATTTTATTTTCTGTTTGGTCACAATCGATACAATGATGTAGTTTAATTTAGTGTACATATTTCTTAACTTCAAAATGGCAAATTTAAACAATGTTATAGTAATTTTGTAAAGCGATTACAGTTCATTTTCAATTTAATTTATACCACGATGGCCGCAAACAAGGATGCAATACAAGTCTACGGGCAACAAAAATACAGATAACATAAGAGTTATTAAATAATACTATTAGCTAAGTTAAAAATAAGTGTGTCGTAAAGATTTTAATTATTCATGAGTCACTTTTGAATAATAAATTGTGTTCAGTGATCACCACGTTCTGAAGGAAGGACACGCAACAACGGAAAATGGTAAAAAAGAAAGCGAGAAGGCCGTATGTCTCACTGTTCTCCAATACCCGAAGCCAAGGGAGACACTGCTCACACTCTAATCGACACAGTGTTAACACCCACCACTTGTCGTCACAAAAAAATGTTGCGGATCGGAATTTCAAAGCAGCACAATAAGAATTTTCACCTGAAAAGTTATTAACAAAGTTATGTCTAAGAGTATAATTTATAGTTATCGCACTGATGTAATTTACTCACAGGTTCTCAATATGAGTATAATTGACAGGTTTTAATCTACTACTAGATGAGAACGAGGCAATGGCGAAAGCGGGGTGGCTGATTGGGTACATGGCGAAAAAGCCCATCATAGTGATTTGCTTCTGTGAATCGCGTTTCGGGATCAACCTGTGCATATCCAGCTATTCGGAGACTGGTGTTACAGCGGCGACCGGCTATGGATAGTGTGTCACTCGGTGGTCTCCATTGTTTTTGGACTGTACTGTGCTTACCACCAGACATAGTGCAGTCACTTTGCCGTGCTACAATTAAAATAAGAAAAGATCTGTATATTTTAATAGCAGATGTATGTGTAAGTATGTGTTATCAATTCAGAATGGTATACATCAGCGTCACAGATAAGAATAAGCATATTCTCTCAATCGAACATTTCACAGAACCCACCACCTGAATTAAAATAAAAATTCATATTTATTAATTAACCCTTCGGCTGTTTTTTTAAGAAATAGATCTTAAAATGAACCATGTTTGAAAATTTCGAGCCAATTTTTCTATTGACCAGTGAATCATAATTTCTACATTCGCTTGTATAGAGCTCAAACTGTTATGGTTTTCGACAGTCCAGGGGTTAATTATGAAGATATGAGATTAATAAATATGGAATATGAAAATGTACTGAGTACGTAAAAACGTAATGTACACTTACTCTTACCTGTGTCTGGTACAAAGCCACCTGCCACGGCCATTGTCCTTCTAATGTCGGAGTCCCATTTACCACTAGAGGTACTGGGCTGTTCAATAGCACCCTGCCGCACTGCTGCTATAATTATATCGTTAGAAAATTTGCTTGGTTCTCGTAACTGATTATGTCTAAATGGGGTACAGTTTTTAGAATTACCACCGAATTTTGAGAGGAAAGATAAACGTGGTGTGGTTTTTAGTGAGGATTACTATATAGTTTTTTTTTAATACTTTTTTTTTTTTTTCTCGAACTGACTACGCTATTGACCCGGTAGGCTCTTCACAGCTTAACCGGACTACTAAGGTTGGCGCTTAAGGCCCACAACCGTTTTGGGTTTTAGGTAACATACACAAGGGTGCACGCACACCTCGGCTTGGGCTGTTACCTGGAAAAAGACGCATCTGTCCTACCTAGCTAACTATTCTAAGCTATTCATACATATATACATTTGTGAACCATACAATCGGAATTGCATGATTCACAAATGAATACGTGTATATCGGATTGAAACGAACTAAAACTATTCGATTCAGTTCGATGAGGGAAAAAAACAAAACCCTCCCACCATGTGTATATATGTGCACGTGTGTGAGAGAGATGATCTCATATGTGTGTTCAAGTGATGTAGGTGAGTCACTGTATCGCGATAATAATATCACGAGGGCTCCGCGCGGGGACGACCTAGGCTCGAGATATTACTGAGAACCGCGATGTGTGCGGGAGCTAAAAAGGATCGATTACAAAAGCGCGTGCGCAACACGCATTTAATAAGATCGAATTTAAATTTACTAAACGGCGACGGCGCCGAAATCTAAAAATAGACATAACAAAAATTATTATTATTGAACGGTCGTTTTTAGGGGAAGATAGACGTAAATACGCGATTTACTCTATCTTATATGAGTTATTTATTTTGAACAGATGCGCGCGCGAGCCGTTTTAATGTAGCCGCGATGGCTGGAAACCTATGTATTGCAGTGACGGATCCTAGAAGAGGATTTCGGGCGGTTTCTTCGTATGCCGAGATCTCCGAGATGTCGTGGAAGATGAGTAATTGACCTGCGTAGTCAATACTCGACAGAAATAATACTTTTGTTATCGTTTACTTTCGGTACCGCTAGGACATATCCGGAGGGCGGGGCTGCAGCGTGAACGAAACAATAAAACTAGCGCCAACCGTTTAGATTCGGATTATAAAATGCAAGATATCGCGTAGTCTGGAAGCTGTTAAGAACCTGTCCAAATGAGTTTTACGAGCAAGTACTTGCGCAAAGACTTTCGCGCGTACCCGAGATAATAGAGTTACCTACACATATCCCGTACAGATTTTAGAGTCCAGAATTCGCGCGTAAAACGCGTGCAATGACCGAGACTCGACCCATGCGTCGTACGCGCGGGCGCCGCTCATATCTAGATACTCATGCCCCATTGCTGCGTCCAGTACTACGCGCGAGTCTTACTTATTATACTCTTTACTGTGGCGAGTTGATATAGTCAGTCGTTTATCTGTACGACGTATCCCAGCCTGTGCGACGTTTCCTGCGGTAGAAACGCGTGTAAAACGCGGTATCTAGACGCAATATATTTTGAAGTGCGCGAG
Source organism: Antheraea pernyi (assembly GCA_015888305.1). Taxonomy (NCBI): domain Eukaryota; kingdom Metazoa; phylum Arthropoda; class Insecta; order Lepidoptera; family Saturniidae; genus Antheraea; species Antheraea pernyi. Next base: position 113,569 of record MU158730.1, on the reverse strand, counting down.
TCGACTCGCGCGCAAATCGCCTCATCTGGACAGGCTCTAAGGTCTTCTTAGACCAATGGGTCAGTTCGAGAAAAAAAAGAAAGCATACTTCTTTGTGGCAGTTATTGTAAGGCGAAGTTCTGGCCGGATAAATAGGTACAGTGCCTACAGAGTGTTAATTGGCTACGTTTTTTAACAGATTATAGGTTTTAGCGTTTGATCAAATCATCTCATGTTAAACGATGATGTGAATAGAAGAAGGACTTGAATCTCATGTATAGGTGCCGGAACACACATTAATTTGGTGATAGATTTTCAATTTAAAAGTGGTAGCTGATTTGGCGGGTTTAAAAAAAAGCCCCGCAACATGCTGTTGTTTCATCAATTTTTTTTTTTACTCAAAGCTCCGGTTCGCGCTTGTAGGTATTGAACCTACGGTGTACGAACACGCTTATAACAGAGCCATCATCGTTTCGAATCCAAGAGAAATTTCTACTATTATACAAGAGATTATTTTTTAAATTGTAGCACGGCAAAATGACTGCACTGTGCCCAATGGTAAGGACAGTACAATCCAAAAACAATGGCGACCACCGAGTGACACACTATCCATCGTCGGTCGCCACTGTTATGCCGGCATACAAAAAGCTGGATATGCACAGGCTGATCCCGAAACGCGACCCGCAGAAGCGAATCACTATGACAGGCTTTTTCGCCATGTACATGGTGGTTGCGACCCAGTTAGGCTGTAAACCCTACCACCCGCGTTCGCCATTGCCTCGTTCGTTATTCAGCAGGGTGTATCGCGTACAGGTGAGGTTGGCTTGGGTGTCTAAAGTCTGGTGTGGGGGCGGCGGGGGCACTCGGCCGACTGCTCTCCAACATAGGGGGCCCGAATGCTGGGTGCCGCCGACTATATATGGGGGTCGTACGGGCGATGGCCGTCTATGGTGCCCCGGTGTGGGCCGACGCTCTTGGTGCCGCTAATGTGAGAGCGCTGCGCGCTGCGCAGCGCATAGTGGCTCTGAGGGCGATCAGGGGATACCGCACCGTGGCCTCCGCGGCGGCTTTTGCGCTCGCCGGCTCCACCGGGGGGTTTTTAGTCAGTAGGAGTCTGACATACCCTCATGCTGCCCCCGACGGCGTGAGGGTATCCATGTAGGATTTTCCCCCAGAAAAAAAAAAAAAAAAAAAAAAAAAGGGTGTCTAAAGTCTTATGATGTTATTCGACACCCCTTACACACCCATAAATTATATCGAGGCCCCGACTAATAAATCCGTCGTGATTGAATTAAACCTATTTAAAATTAGGGTGGACGTGACTTCGCACTTCTGTTTGGAATTGTCTGGCCACTGTCACGTTTTACTGCAACAGAGAACGGTTTTGAAATAACTAAAAGTACTCGTAATTAAAAGGCGTCGTTGGTGGTTGATTGACCTCGACTTTTACTTTACTTTGCGGTTACTTTTAGTTACTTTTATCTCTGCCGTACCGTGAAGCTAAGGAAAATCTCCCGGCCAGTGTGTTCCCTCCTTCCTATAATATGGTCTCCTTCAAGGGTAACGTGAAGAGACATTTATGCAGGCCGGCATGACATCGGTGACCGATGCGGGATAGCGTGTCTCTCGGTAGTCGCTATTGTTTTTAGAATACTGTGCTCACAGCAGTACAGCACAGTACAGCAGTCACTTTGCCGTGCTACGATAAAAAAAAAACGTGACAGCAGCTAAACGATTCCAAGCGGAAGTGCGAATATCCACCCTAATTTTTAATAATGGATTTCCGCAAAGTAACTCTTTCATCAATCAAATAGCTACTTTACAATTATCTGATATGTTAAAACCAGTATATTCAATGTCAGCGCTCGTAAAAACTTAAATATTTTCCTCATAGAAATATTTCCGATATCATCTTCATGATTGAAATTATAGCAAAGTTCATATGTACATTTTAAATTCCAGAAAAACCGGATCCATATAAGAAGTAATTAATAACTGCGTAAAACTCTATCTAGACGGCAGTCTGATATATGAATAACTATATTATAATGGGAAATGCTCGCGATTTCGTCTACGTCACCTTTATAAATAAATATCTTTTGTAACTCACTTGATACTTATCGCTACATTTTGTCAAATTCAGACAATCTTTGTTATTACATATTATAAAACAAGACAGTCTGTCTGTTGGCGATATACTCGAAAACTACTGAACGGATTTTTGTGCAGTTTTCGCTAGTAGATAAAGTAATTAATAAGGTTTTGATGTCTAATTTGTTAAAAAAAAAATTTATTATCAGGAAGGGATAACATCCACCGAGCCTGTTAGTTTTAAGTAAAAATGAATCACTGAATGTATGTAAGCTCATAACCTCAGAGCCAGCTGCACCTATTTGAATAATTAGGTATTGTTTTGCTGTGTTTGTATTTGTCAGGACAAAGGCCTATGAAAGGAAATCTTTAAAAAATCGTACATTAAAGGTAAAACCTTGGGTTTATTAGATAAAAAGTGAGTGAGTGTGACAGAAAGGGGATTATCTAAAATATTTACAAAGCTGACGTTTAGTTCTTTAGTTTTATTATTTTATATCATTACATTTTTTTGACGTGATAACGTATATAAACCGATGAACGCCGGCAGCATGCTTGAAAAAGCATGAATCATTGTTACATTCCGGCCGAGTCGAGCGTACAAGCCAGAGCGTGAAACAATCGATAGAGAGGCGCGATCGGCCTAAGCGTATGGCTTGTGACGCATCTATCTCTCTTCCTCTGCATCGGCCGATGCGTCCGTGTCGTTACCACGTAAAGTTATCGTCCGTAACCGACTTCACAGACAACCAATTTATTTTTGGGAAAATTCGTTTTCATTTTTTTCGTACGAAACGGAAGCTACGTACGTACGGCTTTATAAGCATAAATATGTTTTTTATTATTATTAGTAATAAAATTATGATCATTAATAGAAAGATTCCTGTGACCTCGATGACTTTGTACGATGATCTAGTATGATTTGTATGGCATACGAAATCTTTGAAAATTGTGTACTAGTAATATAATAAACACTATGAAATACATTCCCACTGCTGAGCTAAAATACTCACCAGGAAGGAAGGTATGGATCTAACATAATTAAGATGACAACCCATGCCGAATTCATGATTTCATACTCCGAGAAATCCACCGTTCTATATTTTCCCATTTACTATCGTACTATAAGAATCTTTCTCAGGTTCAGGTTTCCTCACGATGTTTTCCTTTACCGTTAGCCGATAGTGTTACCAATTTAAAATACTAAATAACCAATTTTCCACTGGTCAAAACATTTGACCTCACCACTTTGCTGTCTTAAATAGTTTATCAATACCAAACATTTTGAAAGCTTAATAAAGCTTCATTTTAATTTTTATAACGTCTTATCGAATGCGAGAACAGATGTAGAATTATTATCGTTGAATTAATATAAAATAACTGGTCATAATATAATATATTTTTTATAATATAATATATTATTATCTACACCAATATTATAAAGCTGAAGAGTTTCTTTACTTGAACGCGCTAATCTCAGAAACCACTGTTTTGATTTGAAAAATTCATTCACTGTTAGCTCATTTATCGAGAAATCGGCTATATCAACGCGCTAAGACCAATAGGAGCGGAGCATCAATGAAAAATGTTTCAAAATCGTGGTTAATCTGCGTATTATTTAAAAATATTTTCACCTTCTACGTAAACGAAATGGCGAGTTAAAGTTAGCGTTAGAGGCAGAAGTTAAATTATTATGAATTTTAAAAAAAGTATTCGCAAATATATTCGCAACCGCGTCAAAGGTTACGTTCTTTAAATGTTACCAGCCTTGTGACATTATGTGACATCGGTTTGTAAACGTGACGATGTTTATCTTTCTTCTGTCGCGCGTCATGTCGCGGATTTAATGAATTGATGGGAGACGTGCAACGTGCCCACTTTGATGCAGATTACCTGTAAGACTGGTTTGTAGCAAACAAACTTGTTTCTGGGGAATTATGTTAACTGATAGTTTTACGTTAAGAAGTGTGGTACCCACGTAATTTTTTAATTATAGGTGGTGGACACCATCCAACTGATGAGAATATTCACAAAGGGTTGAAAGCATTGACACAGTGTATAGCAATATTTATACTTTTTTTTTCTGCAGTCTCTTGGTCCGCGCCTTTTTCTGCTTTCGTTTATTTTATTAATAAAAAAAGGTTTTAAAAGTAGTGCAAACTTATGCAGTGAGCAATTATTATTATTATTTTACTGAACTATGACACTTAACCATTGTCATTTTATTTATGAGTAAGCATCGAATTTTTAATTGTGGTTATAGCCTTTATGGCGGCTTCATTATCATTTTTATGACTATTTTTAAGTTATAAAATATTTATATGTTGACGTTATATTAGCCAGTCGTGCCTGGACGTGAGCCGCGTCCACCAAAAAATTTACGAGATCTTAGAAACTCTGAACGCACTCCAATCTCACGGTCCCAAAGCTTCGACTCCAAATTAATAATCGATTTATTTTATTACTTTCATTATTGTTAGTAAAATCTGATTCTTAATTGAAAAACATTGAAAAACTTAATACATGGACACGACTTATCGTACGAGTATTTTGTTTATTTTTTTCCATTTCCTTTTTTATTTATTATTTCCCTGGTTTTAAAATACATTTACTATTATGTCGAAATTTCCCAATTGAATTCCTAATATAAAATAATTTAATTTATGTGTATAAATTAAAATATATTACATCTTTTCCTATGAAATTGCCGTTTTGTATGAAAAAATTTCAACGACTTTTTCCATGTATTTTTTATTTGTATTAATCGAAGTTATCACCCATGCAATCAATGCATCTTTGCCAACGCAGTGGCAGCTTATAAATGCTTTTTTTAAAGAAATCAGCTGGACGTGAGGCAACAAATTCTTCAAAGGCATTTTGTACTGCCTCTCGGGTACTGAATTTTTTTCCCGCCAAGGAGTTATCCAAATTCTGGAAAAAGTAGTAGTCTATAGGGGCAAGGTCTGATGAGTAGGGCGGATGACGGAGAAATTCCAAGCCCAATTCTTGCAACTTGGAGACCGTCTGCTGTGCAGTATGAGGTCGCGCGTTGTCGTGCAGGAGCAGCGGAGACGAGCGATTGAGCAATGCTGGTTGGAGATGTGCCAGCTTCTCCATCATTGTGTTCAGTTCTTCACAGTACACATCTGCAGTAATGCTCACCCCGTTTGGTAAGAAGCTGTGATGAATCACACCGGCGCTAGACCACCAAACAGTGACCATCACTTTTCTAGGGGTAAGTTTTCGTTTAGGGCATTGTTTAGGTGCTGAACCAGGATCCAACCAACTTGCTGAGCGCTTGCGGTTATCAAACAGAATCCATTTTTCATCGCAGGTAACAATGCGGTTCAAAATTCCTTCATTTGTGTGTCTGTTGAGCAGTGCAAGGCACGTCTCGACGCGTACTTCGCGCTGGCGATCATTGAGTTCGTGGGGCACCCATTTGTCAAGCTTTTTTACCTTGCCAATTTGACGCAAATGGACCAATATTGTTTTGACGCTAACGTCGAAAGCTGCTGCTAATTCAGCCGTAGATTGTGTATCATCAGCTTCCACAATCGCCTTTAATTCGTCATTGTCGACCAAAGTCTTCGGACGACCGCGAGGTTCATTTTTCAGGTCGAAATTCCTAGAACGGAAGCGAGCAAACCAATAACAGGTGGTGCGTTGGTTTGTAGTGTTAGCTCCGTAAACGTCGTTGATGTTGCGCGCCGCTTGTGCCGCGTTGCTGCCACGACGGTACTCATATTCCATAATTACTCGAATTTTTAACGTATCCATAATGACAAAAAAGATTAAAATGTGATGAAAATGTAACACTAATCAATAAACAAATGACTACTTTTGGAAAAAGAATTCCATGTTTTTAAAATAAAATAAATTTGAAATTAGAATTCTTAGCCAAACAAAAATTATTTTGATTGGAAATGGCCAGTACTGCAGAACGTATTTCATAGGTAAATACCTATTATTAATGTGATTTATTATACGCAAGTAAATAAAAGGCTCGGATTTATATTTTGATCTTCTTCTCCTAGGAATTAATTGACATATAAAATGTACGTTTGAGAATGATAATATTTAATATCCGGTATTTACCGGTTAATCTTTGAGAGCAATCATCAGAAATGCAAATTTAGGCGGATGAATACATTAATAATATCTATATTAGTGTATTATCTTATTATTATTCATATTAATCTTATTATTATTATGATTTGTGTTCTTTTATTAAGTAATTAGACGCGTTTCCAATATGATTTCCAAATTCAAAGCGTTTCAGGAATAACCCTCTTCTCCCATATAACCTTTTTAGGGAATAAGTATTTATAAGTTCTTTCTTTTCTCCGGAATAATCCCCTTTTTAATCTCACTTATATCCTTTTTAGGGAATAAGTATTTATAAGTCCTTTCTTTTTCTCATGAATAATACCCTTTTTAATCTCACTTGTATCCTTTTTAGGGAATAAGTATTTATAAGTCCTTTCTTTTTCTCAGTAATAATACCCGTTTTAATCTCACTTATATCCTTTTTAGGGAATATGTATTTATAAGTTCTTTCTTTTTCTCAGGAACAATGCCTTTTTTAAACTCCTATGTATCTTTTTTAGGGAATGAGTATTTAAAAAATCTTTTCGCCTAACTAAGAGTTATAATGAATTCCTGTGGAAATTTACCTGCTTCCAGACACAGCGGTTAAGGTGTGCATTGTCTGTGAGTAAACTTTAAGAATTTTATTAGATGACGGGACTTTGAACGGTGAGCAATTTAATGGGATTTCTTGAAAACCAAATGAATCAATCTATGTTGATATATACGTATTTTCCTTTTTGTACGTTGCTACTTTAATAAATTTGGATTTTCTGTACTTAAAGTAACTGACGTCATAATTTAGTAGGTTCGTACTTCAACTGTTGAATTATAAATTCTTGACTTGTGAATGAAATTTTGACTGCATGGGTAGCGCAGTGGTTAAAGCACTGACCTCACGGCTGTCGTTACCCTGAGTGTTGAGTGAATAATGATTTGTGTGATAAACAAACGATTGTTCTGACTTTGAACTGAGTGTACATTGTGGTCGTGAATGGTATGTTTATAAAATTACCCATGATGCTGGTTTTAAATAATAGGGTAAGTCTTTTTGAAATAAAAATAAAAGTATTGCTTGCTTACCTTACTCTCCGATATGACTATTGTTGGTCGGTAGCCTTCGAAATAATCGTCGTCCCTGTCATTACTGTAAAATAATAGGTATTCATCAATTGAAAATGCATAATGTAAAATAAAATATAATTTCATACCACAGTTGTAAAGAACAAAATCGTCTGATTTTTTGTTATTGCCTTTGTATGTTATGATTATTTTAATATTTAGTATATATGACATCATTATTTTATGTCTATTTTAAAATTCAAATGAGAATTATAGATGTTCAAATGACGATTCCAACAAAAAACTATCTATTTATCAAATGTTTTTTTTTTTCGAACTGACTACGCTATTGACCCAGCAATGTCTTAACAGCTTCACCGGACTACTTATCAAATGTATTTTCGACTATATAGTAAATTATGTTGATAATAAATGCTAAAAACTACATTTTGTGTTCATTACTTATAATCAATTTAAAATTGATAAAACCGTTGGTCGTCTTGTTTGTGACGCCATGTTTTTTTTATACCAAGATGGTAGCAAACAAGTATGTGGGCCGCCTGATGTTAAGCGGTTACCACAGCCTATGGACGTTTGCAACATAAGAAGTGTCACATGCGCGTTGATGGTTTTATTTTCCCTTTGAATTATAATCATTACATAGTATAAAACAAAGTCCTCTGCCGCGTCTGTCTGTCTGTTCACGATAAACTCAAAAACTACTGAACGGATTTTCATACTGCTTTCACCAGTAGATAGAGTGATTCATGAGGAAGATTTAGGCATATAATTTGTTAAGATTTTTTTATTATCAGGGTAGGACTATGTCCGCCAGGACCCGCTTGTATTTATATATGAGAATTATAACGGAAATGTAGACAAAAGATAATTTTCTTATGTAATTTATATAGATTTTTCTATTTATCAAAATAATCAAAAGGCACTTGTTCTCTTTTAATATTAATAATATATAAGGTTATGTATTAATTATAAGTGAGGTATACATTTTTAACATAAAATTGAAACCAAACCTGTTAGTATCACTGTAGTCTGGGATTTCAGTTGTCGTGGTTGTGCTAGGACGTAGTGTGGTAAACCTACCACCGCTAGATGGTCGAGAGTTGGAATCGTAGCTCAACGATGGGACATCTACGTTGGTGCTAGAAAAACATACTCTTATTCATAATAATATAACCTTTGACCGCATTCTCACCTAATGTTAAATGTCGATGATAAAAAATACTTGCTTTAAAAAGGTTTGGTATTAAACGCACCGCGCTCGCCCGAGGCAAGTTCACGTTATCCTGTTTCTCAAGTTTAACCTCACCTAACCAAAGCGAGACAAAAGAGAAAGATAGCGAACGTTCAGGAACCGCAGTGCATTTAATACGAAACCTTTTTAAAGCAAGTATTCAATACGTATTTAACTTTTTTGTAATAACATCGAGAAGACACGTACAATTGCTTGGCGACAGACTTTCAACTTATAGGTGGTAGCTAGTCAGGCGGAATTAGAAAAAGCTGTACCATCATGCTTTGGTTACATCACGTTTTCCGTCATCGGAAGCTACAGAATATTGGCAATTATTTGTTGCGGCCGCGGAAACTTACTTTGTGGTAAAATATAGTACCAGCGAGGGTAGGAGTTACTTTTGTTTTACGATTACCCATGCACTTGCATCAGTCTATTCGTATGCTGTCATCGTGTGTGAAGTGCATGTCCTTTGAGATAATTGACGGCTTATCGCATCAAATTGTACAAATGAATGTAAATATCTATGTATGTACAAAATATGTATCAGCAAAAGATAAACCAGATCCAGTTTCTTACCGGTTTGACATCATATCTATAGTTTGACATCTGTAGGTGTTTGGCGATTGATTTTTAACTCGAGCGTGATATCTAGCCAGGCGTGGTTAACCCCTTTTTTATCGAGATCCATTATGGATAAAAATTATTTAAAATTAGGAGTATAGGAAGACCGAAAAAGGTATGGGTGGATTGTGTGAAAATTGATATATAGGCGAGAGTGGAAAAGGTAACGTGCCGACCCTACATAGGAGTTACGTTAGTTACCCTTAGTAAGAAGATGATGATGAACAAATAAATTAGAATTGTACATGTGAAGTTAGTTTATACTTTAAACCTTTTAATTAAGTTATTTGCTCTACCATGCAATAAATAGTAAACATATAATTAAGATTCCACTTGACTCTATAAGTCATTCTTTCTAAATGTATGTATTGTACTGTCCTAATGTAAATCTTGCTTGTGTTTCGAATAGTAAATAGATAAAAAATTATAAACTAGCTCCTGACTGCGGTTTCAAACCTTTTTTTTCGAACTGTTTTACGCTATTGGCCTAATGGGCCTTCACAGCTTCACCGGACTACTCGGTGTTTAAGTAAGCTTGACCTATTACTCGTAAACAACACTTTTTTTTCTGGATGACTGATAACTTATGTACTTTTATGTTTTGCTGACGACGTGTATGCAAAATTTCATAATTATCCGTTAAATACTTAAGACGTGAAAGCGTAACGTACAAACAAAGTCACGTGCACATTTATTATATTCATCAATGACGTTAAAAAAAATTGGTTGCCTGTAAAGTCGGTTTACGGTCGATAACTTTACGTAGTAATGACTCGAACGCATTGGCCGATAGAGTGGAAGAGAGATATATGCGTCACAAGCCGAACGCTTACTCCAATCACGCCTCTCTACCGCTTGTTCCGCGCTCTCGCTTTCACGCTCGGCTCAGGCGGAAAGTGACAATGAGTCGTGCTTTTATTACGTCAGTAAAAGAAAAACTTACATTATATTACCGCTATTAATGTTTGAGGTTGGTCTTCGAGGAGTCGTATTGCTAGTGGATGATGAAGTCTGTCTTCCGCCGCTATTTGGTTTTGCATTCGTATCATAAGATTGAAAACCGCCACCCTCGCTAGAAGAAAAGTACTTTTAGAACATTTAAGTTCTGTGGCGTTGAACTATTAATGTTAATGAGTGCGAATTCAAGAAAGATCGTCATCGACACTTTTATGTCGACACTTTACTTACATTTGTCATTCACTTTACTTATGCACAATAACTTAACTATAATACGTAAAACACCACCAAATTTACAAAATATAGAGTCAGATAACACAAGATTATAAATAAAAAGTAAAATCCCCTACATGACAGATCAAGATCCCGCCAAAAACTCCAACTAGTATCTTATCATTAAATGCTACAAGTTCCCAAAGTAACATGGTGTACATTTTAGCATTTTTTGATCTACGGTACGGTACATAAAAGAAAATAACAAATTGGAAAATTAGAAATCATAAAGTCATAATGGTTTTAATGTTATTCTATTACTGTATTAAAAAGCAATAAATATGAAGCATACTTTTTTTTAGATTAGACTTACAGTTTAAAAGTAAATTAAACAAAATTCTTTTCAAATGTATGTGACATTGAAAACAGTTTTATTCAATTTACTCTTCAACTATAAGTCCAATCTAAAAAGTTCGTTGATGCATTTATATTGCTTTTTAATAGAGGAATCGAGTAGCGTTTAGAGTTTTGTAAAATTATGACTTTAATATTTTTAGTGGTGTAGGTCCGATCTTCAGTAGGAAGACGAACCACTGTACGGCCATCCTAAGAACTTGTCCAGATGAAGTGATTTACGCGCGAGCCTACTCGCGCGCTTCAAAATATATTGCGTCCAGATACCGAGTTTTACGCGAGTTTCTACCCTAGGAAACATCCCATACGCTGGGATACGTCGTACGGATAAACGACTGACAACTATGTCGATTCGCCACTGACTCGCGCGTAGTACTAGACGCAACTATGGGGCCTGAGTATCTCGAGGCGCGCGGCGCTCGCGCGTACGACGCGCGAGTGGAGTCTCGCTCATTGCACGCTTTTTTTTTCGAACTGACTACGCTTTTGACTTAGCAAGGTCTTAACAGCTTTACCGGACTGCCTCATTCAACACTCTGGAAGATTTATTGCAAAAAAAAAATCAGTATTGACGTAAAATCGAAATCGAAAAGAAATTAAAAAATACAAATACACTTTTGTAATAAGGGGTTTACCCCAACTCGCAAGTAAATTATCAACTGGGCGTGTGTGTGTTTGTATAAATTCATAGGGTACAAATAACATGGGAGAATTATAACCTGACCCTCCGCTGCTACCAGCTCCTCCTATGCCTCCGCTTCGGGCGGAAGTAGAGGAGGTATTCGACAGTCCTCCAATAACGGAGGAGGAGATGGGGAGGGCCGTAGAACGCCTGCTCAATCGGCGGAGAGCATCCGGCCCTGATGGGGTCCCGGGTTGGGTGCTCGGTCTAGCGCTGGGCCATCTAGAGGGGTGGCTTCGGGATCTGTTCGACCGGTGTCTGTCGATCGGACAGTTCCCGAGGCCCTGGAAGCTTGGGCGGCTCTGCCTGATGGCGAAGGAGGGCCGTCCTCCGGACTGCGCGTCTGCATATCGGCCCCTCGTCCTTTTGGACGACGCCGGAAAGGTGTTGGAGAGAATCGTCTCCTTCCGGGTCGTCCAGCACCTGAATAGTGTGGGGCCGAATTTAGCGAACGCGCAGTTCGGCTTCTGGGCAGGGCGTTCCACTGTGGACGCCCTGTGCCTTCTGAAGTCGCTGTCCACGGAGGCGACCTCTCAGGAGGAGAGGGTTTTGGCGGTGTCCCTGGACATCGCCAACGCCTTCAACAACCTGCCGCACGGAGTTATACGGGAGGCGCTCCGGTACTTCGGAGTGCCCCCGTACCTGCGGCGGCTGTTGGAGGTGTACCTCGAAGATAGGGAGGTCGCCTAAGTGGATGGCTACGGGCGGATGGTCCAGGACCTGGCGGACGCGCGGTACGGGTGGTATACCGTAGACGCTGTTCGCCCGGTCCTGCAGGAATGGATTGGGAGAGGCTGGGGTTCCTTGACGTTCCGACTGGTGCAGGTGCTCACTGGACACGGTTGTTTCGGGTGGTACCTGCACAGGATCGCTCTCAGGGAGCCGACCCCCGCATGCCATGAGTGCGGTGCTGACGAGGACACCGCGCAGCACACTCTGTCAGAGTGTGCTGTGTGGGAGGGACAGCGCCGCGCTCTGGCTGCGGTGGTAGGGCGTGATTTGTCGCTGCCGAGCGTGATTTCGGCGATGCTCGGCAGCAACCAGGCTTGGCGAGCAATGGCCTCCATCTGCGAGGAGGTCATCTCGCAGAAGGAGGCGGCGGAGAGAGCCCGTGAGGTGGACCCTCTAAGTAGCCCTCTCCGCCAACGGAGGACCGGCGGGAGAAGGCGGCGCTTTGCCCGACTCCTCCCGCCACCGTAGTCGGACCTGAGGGAATGGGCCGGGGGGCCCATCTCCTCATTGCACAGGTCCGGCGGACGAGTGGAGGTAGCTGATGTGTACCCAGTTTGCCTCTCTATAGGTAGGAGCCTGGCGGTGACCTTCCACCGGGCGGACCGTTGGGGCGGCTCTACAAGGTTGATTAGCATTGTACGATCCCTTGCCGCCCCAACAATTACGGTCTGTCAGTACACCGTGGGGTTTTAGTCTGTGCGAGCCGGACATAACCCACCCTTCCCCTCGGGAGGGTGGGGTATCCATAACGGATTTCCCCACGTTAATAAAAAAAAAGGGTACAAACAACATATGCCAGCTTTATTACGAGTATAAGTACTATATTGCGATTCATAGGGACGTACAAAAATTCTCTCGAATAAATTGATAATATCAAATTTAGGTGGTCGATATATCACTTATCGATACTTTCATGTCTTCAATATACACTACATACATTTATCGATACTTTTTAAAGCTCCCTAGTAATAAGTTTTTCCACTGTTTAAAACATAATCTGGAAATGATCAACTCCGCGTACGTATTAAATTGCTCACTAATTATAATAGAAAAAGTAATCTTAAACCACATTTGAAATTAACCAAACGTATATTTAACTACATGAATAATTAATAGTTGATTTTTTAATAGTTTCAATGTTATAATGATTACCTCAGTAAAGTTTTTTCTTTCCATATTCGGCGACGGAAATTTTCCATTGTGGAATAACTGTTTTTTTTAAACATAATAACAGTTTAATATATGTCTGCTCATTGAACATGTATTCGGTGTAAAGTCTTTTAGTTTCGGTAAAATCTAACCTTTTTTAAATACACGGAAACAGTCAAAAGCGACAAAACGAAAAAATAATGACTATGACGTACACTTAGTGTTAGATAGCAAATTACTTGACAGTAGAATAATTAACAAGACTTTATAAAGATGATTATTGGGTTTAAAGGAATCATGTCTGTCATGTAGTTGTTTTTATATCCTATACATTATCTTGTTATATTTAAGTCTATACTTTGTAATATTGGTGGCATTTTGCGTAATATAGTTCTGTTTATTGTGCACAAGTGAATTGGATATGAAATAATGTAACGGATGATCATTTCGTGGTGCCACGAAAACTCCCTGGAAAGTTCTAACAAGGGGAGCGCCGCGCCGTTTTGTTAAAACATTCAAAACATTACAATACAAAACTCGAAAATGGGAGGATGGCCGCACAGTGGTTTCTCTTCCTACTGAAGATCGGACCTACGCCACTAAAAATATTAAAGTCCTAATTTTACAAAACTCTAAACGCTACTCGATTCCTCTATTAAAAAGCAATATAAATGCATCAACGAACTTTTTAGATTGGACTTATAGTTTAAGAGTAAATTGAATAAAACTGTTTTCAATATCACATACATTTGAAAAGAATTTTGTTCAATTTACTCTTAAACTGTAAGTCTAATCTAAAAAAAAGTATGCTTCATATTTATTGCTTTTTAATACAGTAATAGAATAACATTAAAACCATTATGACTTTATGATTTCTAATTTTCCAATTTGTTATTTTCTTTTATGTACCGTACCGTAGATCAAAAAATGCTAAAATGTACACCATGTTACTTTGGGAACTTGTAGCATTTAATGATAAGATACTAGTTGGAGTTTTTGGCGGGATCTTGATCTGTCATGTAGGGGATTTTACTTTTTATTTATAATCTTGTGTTATCTGACTCTATATTTTGTAAATTTGGTGGTGTTTTGCGTAATATAGTTCTGTTTATTGTGCACAAGTGAATTGGATATGAAATAATGTAACGGATGATCATTTCGTGGTGCCACGAAAACTCCCTGGAAAGTTCTAACAAGGGGAGCGCCGCGCCGTTTTGTTAAAACATTCAAAAAATTACAATACAAAACTCGAAAATGGGAGTAATAATCTAATAAGTTGAATAGTTGTCAAGAATAAAATAGAAAAAACCAATGATTATTTATAAAATAATATAACAGAGTTATTAATAAGTGATATATAGCTGTTATTTTCGACTATAGTCACTAATAATTGCATTTTTAAATAAAATATAGCTACAATCAATAGTTGTCCTTTCTTTCTACACGTCACCGTGCACTTTGGGCGTTTAGTTTTATATCCCTTAACTAATAATCCTTGATAATCTGATATTTACAAATTATTATTTGAAATAATTACTACATGTAATTCGAGGAAACATAGTGTAGCATGCGCACCGCCGAAGTGGCTTTCTGCTACACTGGGGGACCCCGAAGGGTCTTCGAGAACCTTTAGAGTTTTCGTTCAAATCCAGCTAACAACAGTAAAGATACAATGCACGTACCTCGTGATGTCCTCTCTGTTACAGCTGGCCGCTGAGCTTCCACGAATGTTGGATAATGATATATTTGATGATTCAGCACCTGATTATAACATGATCGCCTCGATCGTTCGATGGAAAACAGAAGAATGAATAACACTTTGTTCTATTTTGTTGACGTTCGTGTGCATGACTACCAAAAAGTTGGAGTCTCGATACTATTAATTAACTGAGATCTGAACGTCAACAATCGATTTATATAAAAGAGGTTTTATTCAATAACGATCGCGATACACATAGTATACCCGCCTCCCTTCCCCCTCTCCCATTCCTCACACCCCCCTCCCCCTATGCAGACTGACAACGCATTAGCGACTCCCCTGGTGTTGCAAGTGTCTATGGACGGTTTTTTTTTTCTTTTTCCTCGGTCTGACTACGCTATTGACCCGGCAGGGTCTTCACAGCTTCACCGGACTACGTCTATGGACGGTGGTGATCACTTAACATCAGGCGAGTCAATTGTTCGTTTGCCTCCTACGATATATATAAAAAGAAAAGAAAAAAAGTAGTTACAAGAGTATCTTGGAGCAGGATTTGAGATAAAATTTAATTGATTCAGCAATTAAAATGTAATTATGAAGATTCTTGTTCAGGCGTCATCATGGTTCTATTAGCGAGCACTCTTTGAATGCCCGATGAGTAATTTCATTACAGTAGAATATCGTTAGAATATATTTAATTTATGTAAATAAAAAAATGGTGTATTATAAAATAGTATTTCACGAATAATAAATAGGTGCTTAGTTTTTTAATCATCGTACAAATACAATTGATAAAGTTTTGATTGGATTTAATGATATATGGTGATATATGGGATGTATGGGAAATAAAAAAAAATCGAGGCAGTCATAAGGACTGTCAACAGAAGAGAAAACTCAAATGAATGGAATAAATGTGTTGTTTTTTTAATTTTAAAATCAATTATAGCCTGAAGTATTTAAGTTTTATAATTTGTAAATTTAAATTATTAACATTACTCTGGTTTTCACATTTATTGGCACTCCGATCAATAATTGTATACACTTTTATACAGTTTATTATCAATCAAATGATAACCGCCAATAACAGTTGATAGCTTTCATCCAGAAAAGATGTATTGTTCCGGAAACAGATCAATACATTAACGAGAGCGAAGACGTGGGGAAAAACTAGTAGAAAATTACAAGAAATACCTGTGGAGTCTCCAGTATGACTGGTAAACAACGTTAAGAACAACAACGGAATTGTAAAATAAGTAAAAAATGTAACAAAATGCGCAATTCATGTGGAATATTCCACTTTATTTTATAGTATTCTCAATTTAGTTACGATAAAACTGATCAGATCCATAGTTATATTTTACAAGGACAACTTCGAGATTGTAAGTTTTGATTATGTAGCAAAAATTAAAACTAAGTAAGTAAAAGTAAGTATTAAACTAAGTTGACCTAGGACGGTGTTTTCCTCTGACCGCCGCCTCCTTCCACCGTAACTGGACCTAGGGAGGATGGGTCGGGGGGCCCATCCTCCCATTGCACATGTCCGGCGGACGGAGGAGACGGCCGGTGTGTACCCGGCTGTCTCCTAACAAGACGGGGCCCGGCGGCGGCGCTTTCGCTGCTGGGCCAACCGCTGGGGCGGCACGATGAAATCCGTAGAGATCTCGTGCCGCCCCGACTATGGCGGCAGACGTACACCGTGGGGTTTTAGTCCGTGCGAGTCGGACATAACCCACTCTCTCCCCCGAGGGAGTGGCGTAACCATAAGGGATTTCCCCACGTAAAAAAAATGGACGGTGTTTTCCTCACTATGCATTACATCAAAATCTAAGTAATCTATATGGTAGAATATGCCTTTTATTCTATATATGGCTGGAACAATCTGAATTCGCCTGTTTGAAGTCAACATTTAACCATTTCAGTTATAGTTTTAGTATATTAAAGACATTTAAAACTAGCTAATACCGGCGACTTCGTTTGCTTTCTTTATCTTAATTATGTTTTATGTGCAAAACAAAAAACGTAAACACAAACCCGCTTGCTCCAGTTTCCTACGGCAAAACACATTGCTGAAAGCGTAGTACTTTTTTATATCATAGAAGGCAAACGAATAGGTGAGTCACCTAATGTTAGGTGATCACCGCCATCCATAGACACTAGCAACACCAGGGGAGTCGCAAGTGCGTTGTCGGCCTTTTAAAGGAGGTGGGCTTCCGGCGGTCTTACTGACCGAACGAAACGCAACAATGCAAGCATTGTTACAACACGGTGGTGTTTCTGTGGGTCGGCTGGTAGTACCCCGGGCGAGCCGACCCATTCATGCTGAAACCAGTAATAGCTTCAGCGTGGCTCTACCACCTACGAAACTGCTTAGAAATCGTTCTTTTTTAAAACTTTAATAACCTTCATATCAAATGAAGATGTTGAGATAATTTTTAGATAAGGATCAAGTATCTAAGAAATAAAACAAAAAAAAAATTGGTATCGAAATCTATCCACTGATTTTTAGAGGGACATGTATTATTTGATTTATATAAGAAGATATAAGATGCGCAAGAAAGGATAAAGTCCAAAAACTGCCCCACATTTTGCTCCACATGGAGAGAAGGGAAACATTATATATTAAACATATAAAAGCAATACTCACATGCTAGATGGTACAGGAGCATTGTTTGATGGCCTAACGTATACAGGCCCCTCGTTTGACGGTCTACCCTGGACTGGTCTCGTTTCAGTACGGTCCTCCGGTTTTATTTCTGACGTTTGTGGCCTAGCACCAGACTGCGGTCTTGTTGTTTGTGATTTTTGAGGTGCTTGTGGTCTACCGCTTGTTTCTGTTCGGATCGGTCTACTAGAGTCAACAGGTTGGTCAACTGCCGGCTGTGGAGTCTTCGCGTTGCAGATCTCTCGACCGTTCAACCTGATTTCCACGAGTCTTGGAACTTTGTTCAAAGTGTTGTACTGTACGAAGAAACGTACTGCGACTGCTGGACCTGGACTTATCTTCATATTGGTATTTTCTATCTTGAAGTCAATATTGTCCTTTGTCGTGACATCTCCAACCCAGTTCTACAAGACGGAGAATTTATAATTTTTTTTATGACCTATTTATATATGACCTTAACGTGACATTATCATGAACGAATGAATGGACATTTTGCACTTTTCAGTTTGTGATCTAGCAAGCTTACTACAAGGCATTTTGTTCCCGCTAACCAGCGGTTCTGTTATCAAGAATAAAAGTTATAGTAGGCAGTGCAAATATAAACGAATATCATTTTTAGGAATGTCTGTCTGTATGAACACGCATCACTGCTAAAGTACTGGGTTCACAATAAAACCACACCAAGAAAATCATAAAGCATATTTTCGAGAATAACTTTTTACGTCGTATCACGACATATTCCTTCAAAGAACGCTTCTTCATTTTTGCAACTAAAAGTACACAGTAAAATCTACTATAAAACCAATGATATATAAAAACCCAAGATGCACAATCTTGAATGCAATCAAAGCAACGCTCAAATCCGTCCCCAAAAACTCACCGATATACCTAAGTAGTTAGTTATACTATAACCTTATGTTTTTGCAAATTCAACCTTACGTGAATTATTTAAAGTTGATTTTACAAATCAGTGTATAAAAAGTCCAAATACGTGAGTGGAGACGATTTGAAATGAGCTCAGAATACTCAATTGTGCACTCATTTTATGCGGACGAATTTGAGACATTGACCGAGACGTTTTTATATATCAACAACAATGTATAAAGCTCATAGAATTACTAGTAAATGTTTAAGATATCTATATAAATTCAAGCACCATGTGAAAGGGATTTTGATTCATAAAAGCTATTACAGGGTTAATCGATATGTGAACGATGGTGACAACTGGAAATGACGCCTATCTGTGACCCACCAAAAACTAATGTAACAGTATATGTTTATAAAAATATGTTATGCTGTCATGTATAATGAAAAGATAAACCAGATCGAGTTCCTTGCCGGTACTTCTCGATGACTGGGTTGTTTTCCGAACCGGTGGTAGTTTTGACGTTCATAAGTGCCTTCTCAGGGCCCAAATCCAATAAAGTATTTTTGATTCCGATTCTGATAAAGTATTTACTCACCCCTACTATATCAGCTTTGCTGTCTAACACGACGTTCAGCCACAAAGAATGCAACGTGCTATCTGTAGACAAGTGTACCACTCCGTACCAACGACCTGGCTCCGTCCCTGGTGGTTCATACTCGAACACATTTGGGCATGGCGATACAGGCGTGCTTTGTTCGTAGGTGGGCGCTGTTAGAGCCAATACTAGAAGTATTACAATGGGGCTCAACTGAAAAATATTTAGATTATTTCAGAATGTTTTTTTATGAAATCACGGATTATTTAAATTTACAGAGAAACGATAATTGTTATATTATTTCAGAAGTCTAACTTCTTATGGCACGGTAGGGAAACATTTTCTTTACGCGTTACGCTTTAAACGTACGGTACGCAGATTTTTGTATACCATAATGAGTAAATACAAATAATTAAGTATTTATACTACGGGACTTCGTATAGTATATAGTTTATGAGCATTTTCATGTATATATTTCAGCCAAAGAAGTTTCACTTATTCTGCGTGTACACACTGATACACGCACTGTTTTTTTTTTGTAAATCTGGTTTAAAGAAATTAGTTTAAATAAATATTTTGTCATATAGATAGACAAATAGAATTGTTTGTATAGAGATCCGCTTGCCTTACTCTGACATTGACTCAATTACGTACCTAATTAACATTGGAATTACTGTAACCATAATACGAAACCTTTCTTATCTGTTAATTTATATATAAATGGACGAAGAGAAAACAGTTTGGTAACATTTTTTTCTCTATTTGACAAGTGACCTTCTTCATTTTTTAAATAGCCAATGATGATATTAAATTAGAAAACCCAGAATGAATTGTTTTTTCCCATACCGTCGACGAACCGAAGCTAATATTTATTAGTTTTTATTCGTTGTACCTCACGATCTAATTACGTTTACTGATCTACAATGTGTGTTTATTCTTTAGAAAAAAAAGTCAATAATGTTGAACGCTAATTTAAAAAAAAAATACAATCGACCTTCAACTACTGGACGATCACAGATATTCTAGTAACTTGTCGTTTGTGAAGAGATATGATTTGTTTTAATCAGAGATATAAACAACAGATTGACAAGTATTTTTTTAAATTTATAAGTTTTTTTGCAAATATATTTTATCAATAACGGAAGCGACAAAACTTTTGTAATATTTGAATTGCTTGTTCGAAAAGTCGTTTTCCTTCAACTATTGCTTTAGAATATTTAATAAATACGTGTAAAACTTATAAAATCGAAACCTGATTCTGATATTCTCCACATCCTGGTACGGTATAGTTATTATTAAAGACTGTGGTATGCGAGCAACAAGTTAACACTATAATTTTCGTCCCATCAATGTTGGATTACATAACATATATCAGTGAGCCATAATAACATATATGTAATGTTTACTTTATTGAAGTTATACTTCTTTTGGCGCGTTAGGGAAAAATGATGAGAGTAAATTTTTACGATGCGCACGCACACCGTCACGAAAAACCGACACCTTGAAGTTAGCTATAGTGAACTTTTTCTATTGTTAGTGTCGTTTTTTCTACAAACGTAGAATAAGGCGAAAGATAAAAAAAAATTAAAAGATTTGTATCTTGTTACGCCAAAGAAGTATAACTTCTAACGCGGTGTACACACACTTTTTTCTAAGTATATCGTATTCCGGTTAAGTTCTAGTAAATGGAATATTTATTGGAATTGAATACACGAGAGACAAAATAACTGCCGTATTCATGGCGTAGTAGTTTAAGAAGATGAGAATTCAAGATTATTATGTTTATACGTCCAAATCTAGAAAGACGCATGACGACTTAGTTTTTTTTGTCCAAACTTGTTGTTTTCGCAAAGAGATCATTTGGGATTGGTAATATAAAGGGAGAGAGGGGTGATCGCAATTTGATACGATTCAGTACTCACTCCTTTGACGTGTTGCGTGAGTATAATATTAAGTCGCCGAGATTTGTTTTTTTTTTTATTGTAGCACGGCGAAATGGCTGCACTGTGCCTGATGGTAAGCACAGTGCAATCCAAAAACAATGGCGACCACCGAGTGACACACTATCCATCGCCGGTCGCCGCTGTCATGCCGGACTGCGAAAAGCTGGATATGCACAGGCTGATCCCGAAACGCGACCCGCAGAAGCGAATCACTATAACGAACTTTTTCGCCGAATCACCTATCCCATTGGCACCTTTGTATAATGATTGTAATTTGTAAATGTTTTTTTTTTTTTTATGTCATCTGTGGCAAACGAACAGGTAGGTCACCTGCTGTTAAGTGATCACCACCATCCAGGGACACTAATAACACCAGTGGAGTCGCAAGTGCGTTGCCACCCTTTTGGGGGAAGGAATTAGGGGTGGGAGAGGGAGAGGAGAAGAGGGGAGGGGAGGTGGGCCTCCGGCGCTCTCACTGACCGAACGAAACGCAACAATGCAAGCACTGTTACTTCACGTCGGTGTCTCTGTGAGAGGGTGGTACTACCCCGGACGAGTATTCTGTCAATGTATTCTGTCATTGATTGTAAGCCCCACCAGAGTATTTTTTCTTTAAATTATTTAATGTACAGATTTCGTCCCGTTAGCTTTTTATTATATGTATAGACTTGCAGAGTTTATCTTATCACATGAAGCGTTGAATACAGTTACGAGTACACTAATTATCTCAATTGCTACGTGTACATTTGCAAAATAATTCACCGTAAACCAGTTTAAAATTACAGATACCTTTTTATATTCGTTGTTCAGGTACTTCCCTCTGTTAATGACGGGGATTTTCCCAAATTTGTGGTTATTTTGATGCTTAGGAAAGGTTATGTTGAATTATATTGCTTAGTGTTTATTACTTTTCTAAATTAATATCATAAAGAGAGAAGATTTCGTTTTATGTTTGTAACAAAAAACTTACGTGATTTTAACAATTCTTTCACCTTCCTATGGCTATATTATTACTGAATAATATGGGCTATTTTATTATCAAAATCTACATAAACGCTATCGGAACTTCTTTCTGTATATTATGAAAAGTAATATTTTTTATTTTAAACTAGTTGACCCGTGCCCACTTCGTTGGGCGCTAATAGGCATTATCAAGCTACAACTTTTTTCTAGAACTCAATCATATATCTCTCATCGTTAAAGGCAGCGTTCGTGAGAAATGTTTTCGTTCGACCATTTTTTCTCCGACTCCCCAGATATTACCCCATACAACGTCACAAACTTTACCTCTTTATGATATTAGTATAGATAATATTATTATTTAATAGCTTCTGCCCGCGACTTCGTGCGCGTGGAATGGTTATTTTGGGCTAAGACGCAGCGGAAGCTCTGAAAAGGAAAAAATACCCCGATTTTGCAACATTCTTCATTGCTGCTCCGCTCCTATGGGTCTTAGCGTGATGATATATAGCCTATAACCTTTCCCGATAAATGAGCTATATAACACTGAAATAATTTTCCAAATCGGACCCGAAGTTTCTGAGATTACCCCCTACAACGTCACAAACTTTACATCTTTATAATATTAGTATAGACTAGCGGTCACGGCAGACGTTGTCCCGCCCTGATTATACAAAATATCCATAACAAATTATATACTAAAACCTTCCTCATGACTCGCTTTATCGACTGGTGAAAATCGCAAGAAATCCGGTTCAATAGTTTTTCAGTTTATCGCGAACAGACAGACAGACAGACGCGGTAGGGGTGTTTGTTTTATAACATGTAATGATTAGTATTCTCTTTAATAATTTTGTGTTATACAGTTATTGATGTGATCGTGACCTTCTTATTCTAGATGTAGCGTGAAATATTTGAAACTTATAAAAAAATATTACGTGAATTATTAGGATTCCTCTAAATTAACCTTAATTGTTGTAAACTTAGAAATAGATATTTATTTTAAAAATAATACCTAAAAATGGAAAAAAAAAACTGAAATATTATTAGAGTCATTTTGTACAATCCTTGTCAAACTTTTTGATCGCTCTGAATATAGGTGCCCAAACACAGTTTTAGCTATAAATGCGTATTATATATTATACTAGCGTATCGGGCGAACTGAACTGAGCTAAATTCAAGTCAAGTTCAAGTCAAAAAACTTTGGTATTATTTGTGTGTTATATTATTGTTTCTAAGGCTCACCCAGGGTAGTACCACCCTCTCACAGAAAACCGACGTGAAGTAACAGTGCTTGCATTGTTGCGTTTCGTTCGGTCAGTAACAGCGCCCCTTCTCCCCTCTCCTCGTCATCTCCCCCAAACACAGGCTGGCAACGCATTAGCGACTCCCCTGGTGTTGTTAGTGTCTATGAACGGCGGTGATCACTTAACATCAGGTGCCCCGCCTGTACGTTTGCCTCCTATGATATAAAGAAAACTTTCTAAGTTAACAGAAGGTAATCAAAATCATCTACAGTCCTATGAGATTATAAGCGAACTAATAGAAACTATGTGTACATTTATAGACTATTTGCAACGTGCAAACAACTCTCCGATAATGACATAATTAGATATTGACCGACGTAGTTGAAAGGCTAATGGGGTCATTAATTACTCATCCGTATTAACCACATATTATAACAGTAGTCTGTTGAAAGTGTACTGTGTTGTGAATTGTCTCGTAGGTTTAAACATGTTTACGATAAATGTATAAAAGAGTTTAAGATTGTTTTTATTGTTAAGTTTTATTGAAGCGTATGACTAAATATACTTTTATTATGGTCGATTTATTGATTACTTTATTTGTCACTGTGAGGTTCAATTTACGTAGAACAGTGCAGCGGCCAAAGATGTCTCTTTAGCACCACTCGGGGAGCACATGCACGGGAATGAGAAGTACATTTCCTGCGGATTAACATAAGAACCTACCAAATACCAAAGAGCCATGAAGTACGAACCGAACCTACTACTTTCTCAAAAGCCGGCAACGCATCTGTCATTCTTCTAGTGCCGCAGAAGTCCATGGACCGCGGTGACTATTTACCATCAGGTGACCCGCATGTTCGTTTGCCGCCAATAGTATAAAAAAAGGAAAAAAAAGAACATTTCAAGTTCAATGATCATAGTAGCTATATGTAAGGAAGCACAATAGGGCCGCAATCTTGAACTGAAAATTAGAGCAGAAATAGATATATCGATGGTGCGAAAGCAGACACATACGACTACCTACTTTGTGATTTTACCGATTAGGGTTGCGCCTGTTTGTTTTATGACAAAGTATATTGTTTTTTAATTTTAGGCAAAAGTATATGCTATACAATTGTATGTATGTCGTATGATATTAAAGGAGGTAGGAAAATAAGACGTCTCTAAAAATCAAAGCGAAATATACTTTATTCAGTTTAGGCCCGAAAGTGTTTATGAACGTCAAAACTCTACCACCGGTTTGGACAAATAATCCAGTCAACGATAAGAACTGGCGAGAAACTCTGTTTTTTTTTTTAAATATACTTTTATAACAATGCATTGCAGTTAAAGTTATTTTGGCGGGAGTCATTTCCAGACATCACTATCGTCTACATATTGATTTAATCTGTAATAACCTCCTGACATTAAAATCCTGCTTGACATGGTGATTGACCTTACTATCGGGGAAATTTGTGATATGTTTTGGACTTTGTTGTAGAACTCAAGAACCTGACCCAAGTGATGACTAACTTGCGATCGTTTCTGGTATTAATGCCATAAAAGCATGCCGGTGTTAACTGCTAAATCTAGCTTTTGTAAGTTTGTGCGGAAATACATAAAAGTATTGAGAATTGCGAGGACAGAGTAAGATACTTAATTTCTAAAACTTAATCTAAAGTCTTAAGATGAGAACACGCAAAACTTAGACGATTCCAACTGTCAAGTGTAGTTGCCGGAATACAATTATAGGTGATGTAATTTTGTAGGTTTCACCACAATTGTTAATAGCATTGTTTGACCATGTAGCACAATCATTGTTTGACCATGTAGCACAATCATTGTTAGACCATGTAGCATAATCATTGTTTGACCATATAGCACAATATGCACAAACACCAGAGGTGTCGCAAGTGCGTTGCCACCCTTTGGGGGGAAGGGTTAGGGGAGGGAGAGAGAGAGGGGAGAGGAAAGAGGAGAGGGGAGGGGAGGTGGGCCTCCGGCGCTCTCACTGACCGAACGAAACGAAACAATGCAAGCACTATTACTTCACGTCGGTTTTCTATGAGAGGGTGGTACTACCCCGGACGAGCTGACCCATTCATGCTGAAACCAGTAATAGTTTTACTATACTAGAGACTGGGATTTACAAACGCACAACACACCTTCAGTTGCTTAGCGAGAGATTTTCGACATGAAACTGGATAAGCGGATATGCAAAACTTTCGTCAGGATGTTTTCCTTCGTATAACACTCAGGATTTTAGCATTAGCAATTACCACTGAGCATCACCAAGACTCACCGATCCGTGTCATAATAACAGGTTTGAAGGTTATTATAACGAAGGTTCTTATACGTATTACTTAGGTAAAGATTTATCTTTGAAGATCTGTCAAGCTCGAGTCGGGCTTGTGCACTGAGAGTTCCGTTTTTTTTTATATTTTAGGAGGCAAACGAACAGGCGGGTCGCCTAATGATAAAGGATTACCGCCGTTCATAGACACTAGCAACACCAAAGGAGAGAGAGGGGAGAGAGAGGGGGCAAAGGGAACTTGGGCCTCAGGCGCTCTCGCTGACCGAACGAAACGCAACAATGCAAGCACTGTTACTTCACGTGGGTGTTTCTGTGGGTCGGGTGGTAGTACCCCGAGCGAGCCGACCCATTGATGCTGACACCAGTAATAGCTTCGGCGTGGCTCTACCAACTATAAAATGGGTTTGGTTATAAAACATATCATGAAATCACTTGCCATATGATTACTCTTTTGGCTCAGTGGAAGCGTGTTGTTTTTCAATTTCATTGTTTTCGCATTTCGCAATCCAATTTTAGCCGTTACTAATACAATCCAATCCAAAAATAATAGCGACGGGCTTTTTCGCCATATACGTGGTGGTTGCGACGCAGTCAGGCTGTATAAATCCCTACCACCCCGCTTTCGCCATTGCCACGTTCGTTATTCAGCAGGGTGCACCACGTGCTGCTGACGTTGGCTTCGGTGTCTCAAGTCTTATGATGTTATTCGACACCCTTTACACCCCAAAACCTTACCCTTACATAGCTTTGTTTTCCGGTCGTAAATTTTTGACTAAAGTTGTACGCTAAATACGAATCAAGATGGCGGGTTAACAGTTATCTTCTTATATGAAACGCATAGTGAATATCTCCAGTAGTTAATTCTTGATATATTAATGGATCTCTTAGCAATCATGTATTTATGATTATCGTTTTATTATTTAAAAAAATTTAAAAGTTCTATCAGGGGACCTCTTTCAGGAATGTAGTTCCTTTATAAAGTAAGGAATGCAAAGTAGAAGATTCATTATTGTTAGCAAAAATTTGTTATAAATAATTTAAAAAAATGATATAAAATGGTACATAAACATAATATATCAAGGGAATGCTAAATAAAAACAAGTTCTAAGGAAATTTCCATGCGTTAAGTATTGGGTTTACACAACGGACAGCGCGCATTGCTTGTCTGCTTGAATTTCGAGAAAGGCGCATGGACATAGCCCTTTTCCCTTACGTGATGATTTTTACCAATGTATTAATGGCACTTTTAAGATATCCACTGTTTTTTTAATAAAATTGTAATTAACTCAAATTAGAAATATTTTATTCAATTTAGGCACTAAGAAGGCGCTTATGAGCGTCAAAACTACTCATCGAGAACGAGAGAGAAATCGAGTCATCGAGAAGAACTTCTCAGTAACTCAGTAACTTGGAACTATCAAAGAATGTAATTTATTGGTGAGTTCGTATTCACGTTCGACAAACCCATTAGGTCATTAAACTCGCGCAATGTGATAACCGGATCTGCTTCTCAAATCCTTCAATCACTTCATATTATAAAACAAAGTCCACGGCTGCGTCTGTCTGTCTGTTCGCGATAAACTCAAAAACTAATGAGCGGATTTTCATGCAGTCATTGATAGATAGAGTGTTGCACGAGGAAGATTTCGATATATAATTTGTCATGATCTTTTGTAAATTGGTCGAAATATAACGATAAATGTTGGAAGTATCGGAAAAAGTCAAGGGAGCTTTTCGTCGAAAACGCTGTCTAATTCCTTTGAGATATAATAAAATAATTATATATAAACAACGCAGACGAAGTCACGGGAGTCAGCTAGTTTGTGTATACATATTTATATATCACAATATCATAATCTAATAATAAATCACAATAACATATATCTATATATGTTTTTATATATAATACAGTACAGAAATGTTTCCTCCTTTGTTTATCGATGTTATTTTGTTTAGTAGCTATTGACAAGTTTTAGGGTTATTAAGACAAGAATTTTGGAAACGGTTCTCCGTCGTATTGTTGAAGTACTTTACATACTGTTACTTTAAATAAAGGTAAAGCCTTTATTTATAAATCTCTATTTGTCATATTTCACGATCGTTGCGGCTATTAATCTATACATCTTCTATACACATAATAAGAATGTAAATACTGTCTGTACTTTTTAGATTTTTATTAAAAAAGTATTGCCGGTGTCTTGAAAATAAGTAATTGTATAAACACGCATCACTGCTAAAGTACTGCGTTCATGATAAAACCCCACCAAAAAGCATATCTTCGAGTACTATTTAGTCTTTGTTTCATTAAAATCGGTTCACTGTATCAAAAGTTATTGTAATTTTAATGAGGACGCAACTTAAGTACGAGAGAAAAGTAGATATGTAAATGGTCTGAATACATTCAAATGATTTTATTAGTCATTTATTTTTTACATTAAGTTCCATGCGGATGGAGTTTCGGGTACAGTTAGTCTAAAATATTTGTACAATCTTCAAGAAAACCATAACGATATTGACATTTAAAAATTAAAGAATTATGTTCGAATTGTATTTTTTTTTTTTTCGGACTCAGCTATTGACCAAGCAAGGTCTTAACAGCTTCGCCGGACTACTAAGGCGAGCGCTTAAGGCACTCAGCCGATTTTATTTTGACAACTAGCTAAAGGGTGCGCGGCACACCTCGGCTTTGGCTGTTGCCTGATACATGCAATTCGCGACCTATGTAAGCTAACCTAAGCTAAGCTAACTATTCATACATATAAGTTCCAATTGTAAGTATGGGATAACTTGTAGATTTAGTAATTTTACAAGTACGATTATTTTGTTCACTGTATTCATTATTTTGCCGACGAAAGAAAACATCGTGGTATCCATAGAATGGTGGTAGAATTGTTTCTAAGATCGCGTGGTTAGCTACAATCTTCAAGTAGAGAATCTATCTCGTAACACCTATTGGTGAATTCCTGTACTGAACTTGAGAGCTATATCTGTTCTATGTTTAGTGTGTTTACCATTTCAGACCACGTCATCATCTAATATTATACAAAACATAAAATAATATCGCTAAAGTAATATCTTATCCCCTCCTACGGTTATAAGTATTGGCATATTATATACAATATCAAGCACAAGTTTCTATACGAAACAAAAATGAGTGCGTTTAACCGTCACACGCGATTGAAATAAAACTTCTTCGGCGTAAACATAACCAAAATTTATATTTTAATTTAATTCGTTACTTATCATAGTTAAATCTGTTCGTACTTTTCTCTGTTTTATTTACTTTATAACAAAGAGTTGATAATAATATTTCCAGTTCCGAATTAGCTGATAGATGCCACTACAGATAATGAAGCTTTGATTTAATCGGTTACTTAGATTGAAACCAGATGGCAGCACGGTTTCGCGCCCACATATACATAATTAATTCTATTATATGATTTTTATTATTATTCAATTTAATATTTACTACTAATATTTTTTTTTCAAAAATTTTTGATTGATTTGTTTATAAACTGTTTATTAACAATATCAAAAATATTTAAAATCCGCATGGTACAGAAACAGTTACCTCCTAGTCGTGCCTAATGAAATAATTAAATATTGCTGACGCTATCGCCATTCGTTTCAAAAGATGCTAGGTTCAACTCTGGAATGAGTTCGAGGTTTTAGAGTTGGAAAATATCTTGATACACCACGATAGGATGTTAGACCAATTTCTCGCTCAGCTTCGTGCTGGTCTTCTGTCTGGTTATTGTTCTTAACATCTCGCCAAGACCCTCGCCGGTTTACTATTCATTTACGTCAGTCAACGGTAGTCAATTGTTTTTTTCACATTTTACCATATGCTAGTATTGGGTACACGTATTTTACAAGACAATTAATTAACCTTTCATATAAATGAAAGTCATTGGCAAAGTTTTTACAAGATTTTACGGCGGTGACTAAGAAAAATTGAGTATAGTTTTGGACAAAGCTGCTATATATATATATATATA
>MU158730.1:71247-84028 GCA_015888305.1 Antheraea pernyi | reverse complement strand
ATATATATATATTAAAACGTGAAGCCCAAACTTTGTATCCCTTTTTGAGAGAAATGCGCGAATGGATGAAACTGAAGCTTGGCATAATTAAAGTTTATATGGAGAAGTGCAGAAAGCTATTTATTTTATATAAAATGCATTAGAAGTACATTAAATTAATTAAAATATGCATTACTCACACTACTGCTTCAATTTTACACAACATATACACACATGTAAATAAAAAAGACATTTTGACATCTGTCAATAAAGGATTTCAAAAAAGGTTGTGAAGGAGGTTGCTATGCTCGACTGTATGGATTATTTTACTCTTTCGTTCCAATTACCCTTTTTCATTCTACATTCAACTTTAAAAAATCAATGAACTATGGTCGAATGTCGACCACTGGGCGCCCACTAATATGTATCTTAATCTATCATTATTCTTACCTTTATGGAGACGCTTCTAACTACTTAAATATTTATACCACCACCTTATTTACTTGGGATAAAAGTTGTTCTGGTGAAGAATGGTTTTCTTTTTTTAAGTTTTCGATATAAAATATTTTGGATGGAAACAATTTTAGAATCAAAACTTGACCGATGGTATATATAAAAAATGGGTATCGGATATTGTACATTTTATATGCTTATTGAGAAAAAAAAATGGCTATCTGTATGCTCGTTAAGGCCAATTTCTTGTCCTTTCTCCTTTATCTTGACTTTACAAATAACAGTACGTCTACCTTCGAAATGAAGAACCGGTCAGAATAACTCACAATCGATGCACGAACACATTTCACAGAAATTAAAACTTCCTTATTATAATCTCATACTAAGAACACATTATATATCACATACGAACAAATGGTTATTATATTTCAACACAATTAATTCTCTTACCATTTTAAAAAGGATTTTTCCTTATCGCAACACTAAGTAACTTTAATAAACAACAGCAACAAAAACAAAAAAAACATTAAAATAAAGATTCGCGACGTGCTACACACGCGTCGGATTCTTTTGGAATGACAAGAAAGATATAGAATTATCCGTCTCACCGTTATAAGGTCAAGTTCGCGACGGCAAGATGACTGTGAGACTTTTGACATGTACACGAGAGAGATAGCTATATGCATGTCAGCTTACTCGTTTAATTAAGGGTGAGCGCATACGCGAAACCAGTTGGCAATGAAATTGGTTTTTTGATTTATTATGGAACTTATAAATTATATAGCATTTAATAGTTGGTTATGAATGTTGATTAATCATTTTCATAGACTTTAGGACACTCCATGATGCGTTAACGGTTTTCCTTTCATTAAACTTACCAAGTATGTTAGAGAGATTTCATCTTTGTGATTGACCCTAACGATCGATGCAATAAAATTACAGGCTGTAATTTATACAGATTTTAGTCGGTTCGATTCCCGGGTGAAGCGTGAGAATTTTCGAAAATCTTTTAATGCAAACTTTCTTTTCAAAAATAAAGAAATATTTCTTTGAAGTGAACTTTGTGGCATTAAAAAAATTCACCTGTATGGCAGAAATTAAAAAAAAAAAAGTTTGGGTATTCGTTAAAGAGAAAAGTCATGTTGAAATCACAGTACACTGGAGTATTCTCTACTACGCTATTAAATATAATATTTAAATGGACAATAAGATAAAAATACGGGAGCTGGTAAATTGAAAATACATTCATTTTAATGGTTGTTTAATTTCAAATTCTTAACAATTTATTCCGTCACAGAAAACTTACTGAAGTGATAAGTAAAGTGATTATTAAATATTAATAGATGATGAAGGGTATTCTTCCACAAGCGAGAGCTACGTTGTACTCATCGACGACTCTGAGCTCGAGTGCTGCGTTTATCCCCTGAAATTTAATAGGTATAGATGGTTTAAAATTTTGATATGAAAAGTTCTTTAGGCGTGTTTAGCTGTATTTTACGCGGTAGATAAATTTATAATTTCGCATGATGATATGCTAGTAAGCGTATTGCGCTTGCGTAGCTTGCGGCAGACTAGCGACGTGTAGTATAAGGGCCTGTGTACATGTAATATTGATATATTGCAGCTCATCATAAGTTTGATTGAATAATAGACTTTATAAAAATATATAATACAAGCGGGCCGGGCGGACGTTGTCCTGCCTTGATAATAAAAAAAATCCTAAAAGTCAACCACAACGCCACCTACCGGGTCCAATTGGGAATCTAAACCATTCTCGGATCCACTGGAACACGCACACAAAGTTTTATTAAAATCGGTCCAGCCGTTTAGGAGTTCAGTGACATACATACGCACAGAAGAAATATATATATAAAGATATGCAACAGAGTTAATTCTATATCTTATGTATAATTAGCGGGCCCGGTGGATGTTACAACGCCTTGATAATAAAAAAACCTTGACAAATTATATAAGTAACTAAACGTCATCAATCACTGTATCTATTGGTGAAAATCGCATGACAATCCGTTCAGTAGTTTTTAAATATTTCGCGAACAGAGAGAGACTTGGCAGAGAACTTTGTTTTATAAGATCTTGCCAGTCTAACAGTGTAGTTCGTAGGTGGTAGAGCCACGCTGAAGTTACTACTGGTTTCAGCATGAATGGGTCGGCTCTTCCGGGGTAGTACCACCCTCTCATAGAAAACCGACGTGAAGTAACAGTACTTGCATTGTTGCGTTTCCTTTGGTCAGTGAGAGCGCCGGAGGCCCACCTCCCTTTCCCTCCCATCTCCTCACTCTCTTTCTCCCTTTCCCCCAAATACAGGCCGGCAACGCACTTTCGACTCCCCTGCTGTCGTTAGTGTCTATGGACTTTGGTGATCACTTAATATCAGGTGACCCACGTGTTCGTTTGCCTGCTGACATAAAAAAAGAAAAAAAGTAGTCAGTTGGAAAAAAAAAATAGTGCGTGTAACCGTTACACGCGATGGAAGTAAAACTTCTTTTGCGTTATAAGAGATGCTATTGTATAATATTTATTATTAATAAAAAAAAAAACTTTATAAAAAAGAGTTGCTAATAATGTTTCTTGTGTTATTTAAGTTCCGAATTAGCTGATAGATGACACTACAGATAATGAAGCTTTGATTTAATTTGTTACTTATATACATTGAAACTAGATGGCAGCACTGTCGCGCGTTTTTATATACTTATTAATTACATTGTATGATTTTTATTATTATTCAATTTAATATTTTAATTATTTTATTTAAAAATGTTTGATTGTTTTGTTTATAGACTACTAGCCGACCCGTGCCCACTTCGTTGGGCGGTAATAGCCATTGTCAAGATACAACTTTTCTCTAGAACATCTCATAATTAAGGCAGCGTTCGTAAGAAACGTTTTCGTTCGACCATTTTTCTCCGATTCCCCAGATATTACACCCTACAACCTCACAAACTTTACCTCTTTATAATATTAGTATAGATTATGGATAATATAATTAGTTAATAGCTTCTGCCCGCGACTTCGCACGCGTGGAATAGTTATTTTGGGCTAAGACGCAGCGGAAGCTCTCAAAAGGAAAAAATACCCCGATATTAAAACATTTTTCATTGTTGCTCCGCTCCTATTGGTCTTAGCGTGATGATATATAGCCTATAACCATTCTCGATGAATGAGCTATATGACACTGAAAGATTTATTCAAATCGGACCAGTAGTTCCTGAGATTACCCCTTACAACGTCACAAACTCCAAACTCACGTCACAAACTTTACCTCTTTATAATATTAGTATATGTAGACTAGTATAGAAGTATAGATTTATTGACAAAATCAAAAAAAATTAAAAACCGGATGGTGCAGAATCATGACGCCATATTGCCGTAACGTACTTCCGTTGCATTGTCGTTCAGTTACCTCCTAGTCGCGCCTTAAGAAATTTTACTTCACAAATGACGTATATAAAGAGTTACTAGACTAGACTTAGACTTAAAAACTCACTTTAGGGATAAGATTCGAATATGCGATATAGATACTAGCAGCGAAATGGGCCACGGTGTTCGCTTCAATAGGACACTTGGTGTTCGTCAAATAGTTGCACGCATGTTCGTATTCTCTCAGGTCAATCGATTTTGGGAATGTTATGTGTAAGAAGGTCACATATCCTGTTGCAAGAGTCTGCAATGATTTAACGGGTCGGGCTGCCATGGAAAATAAAGCATAATTATTGATATGATAACATATTACAGTGAAACGTATTTTTTTTTATTGTAGTTCGGCTATATGACTGTACTGTGCCTGATGGCAAGCACAGTACAATCCAAAAACAATGGCGACCACCGAGAGACATACTATCCGTCGCCGGTCGCCCGCTGTCATGCCAGCATGCGTAAGTATCTCTTCACGTTGCGCTTGAAGGACCCCATGTCATAGGAAGGAGGGAACACACTGGCCGGGAGATTGTTCCACAGCTTCACAATACGGCAAAGATGTTGCGGACTTTACAATTTTATGATAAATTTTAAAATAATAAGATCAATTTTGACACTAACTACATAGAGGTAAAGATGATAATTATTGCTATATTTAGCACGTTGATATTGATATAATTATATAAAGACCTAATAAACGCACTGAATAACTACAATTTATCATATTTTGCTAGTAAACTAAATATAACGATTAATCATTGCTATATTAAAAATATTTGTAGGTGGTAGAGCCACGTTGAAGTTATTACTGGTTTCAGCATGAATGGGTCGGCTCGCCCGCGGTATTACCACCCTCTCGTAGAAAACCGATGTGAAGTAATAATGCTTGCATTGTTGCGTTTCGTTCGGTCAGTGAGAGTGCCGTAGGCCCACTTCCCTTTCCCCCCTCCCTCAAAACACAGGGTAGCAACGCCCTTGCGACTCTTCTGGTGTTGCAAGTGTCTATGGACGGTGGTGATCATTTAAGACGGTGGTGATCCGCCAGTTGGTTTGCCTCCTATGATATAAAAAAACAGTTCGAAATATTTAAGAACTGAAATCTACGAGTATTGAGCTTAGGAAAGCAAGTATTTGGCCAATACAATTAAATGTAGTATGTTTTCGTTTACAAAATTACACATCTTATTTGACCAATCATAGTATCTTATTTGTTTTCATTGTTATCTAAAACCGATACTATTTGTATATCGTTTTTAATACGTTATATAGAAGACTTTTTTTAATTTTATTTTTGGCAACCAATCTCCCAGATTATTACTCGAGTAGTATTACAAGTTCTTCTTCTATTTTATTATTAGCAACCGGTCTTCTAGTAGACTATTACTGCTATTGTCAAGTGAGTATCGATATTACAAGTTTCTTGATATAATTTCAATGAACTAACAAAATGGCGGCCATCTTCTTAGAACTGTCATGGCATTCCAAGATCCCCCCAAAAATTCCTGATCAATTATAATAATTTTCATATTGAACTTCGTAGGTCTATGGGAGACTTATCGTTTACAAAATTATGATTAAAAAAACTATTTCTGAAATCTTTATAATGATTACTACATAATACATTAACTACTAGTATATAGAATAGTACAATGTATCTCATTTCATTCATTTTTTCTCAAATGAGTTACTAAGTAAAAAAGAGAGAGACGCATGAGAGAAAACTACATATGGCAGAGATGCGAATGTTAAGGTGGATGTGTGGTGTAACTAGAATGGATAAGATTAGGAATGAATATATCAGAGGAAGTTTGAAAATAGCACCAGTAACAGACAAGTTAAGGAGTAATAGGTTAGCATGGTATGGGCATGTTATGAGGAGAGATGAAGACCATGTAACTAGAAAAGCTTTGAGTATGACGGTCGATGGATATAAGAGTAGAGGAAGACCGAAAAAAGGATGGTTGGATTGTGTGAAAAATGATATATGTGTAAAAGGTGTGATGACTGAGATGACATCTGATAGGCGGGCGTGGAAAAGGAAAACATGTTGTGCCGAATCTACTTAGGTGGGATAAGGGTAAGAAGATGAAGATGATGAGTTATTAAGTAAAAAAAAGACGAATAAAAGTTAAAACAAGTATTTAAAGAATACGTACGAACTAAAAACTCAAACTCCAGTGAGATGTCTCTATTACTCTGCACAATACACGGAGGTGTCTCGCATCCTTCTATATAGATAGTCTTCGGTAAATCGCCTGCATGTTTTATACCTGGAATAAGTTATATTTAGTTAATATATTTTATATTTAACAATAGCTACCTATACGTACCACTAGAAGAAAATCCTCTAAACGTACCTATATACCTCTTTCACACGGGGTCTTTCATATAGAAGAAAGCTATCGCCAGAATTCTACCAATTAATTATATAATTTTATATCTGTGTGAACTTTTAAATGGGCTTTTTATGTTATTTCTTTTATATTTGTTGTTTTGTTAACTGTAAGATCACCTTTTATCTTAAAATAACATAATTATATATATTATGAACTCTAGAATTGTGTAGGAAATAAATAAATATCAACTGTCGAATGAGGTAAGCGTATTAATTCAGAAGATCTGCACGTAAGTCTTATTCTCTAATTCAGTGGCTTTTATATTTTTGTTATTACGAGCTCTACAAGGTTGATTAGCTTGTTCGATCCCTTGCCGCCCCCACAAAACGGTCTATCGGTAAACCGTGGGGTTTTAGTCTGTGCGAGTCGGACATAACCCACCCTCTCCCCCGGGGGGTGGCGTATCCATAAAGGATTTCCCCACGTTACAAAAAAAAAAAAAGATAGGTCGCGAATCCTCCTCAATCGGGGGAGCGTTTACACGTGCGTGCGACAGAACGGGGGGTCCATAGTGGACCTATCGTTTGCTACCCCGTCGGTCGCACGGCGTGTCCGGGGGTGGAGGGTGATGGAGGAGGTGGAGACCTTATCGGACCACAGATATATCAGGTTTGAGGTCTCCACCTCCCAATATGAGCCGGTAACCCGCCCCCGAAGGGGCGCTACGTTCACCCGGTGGGCGATGAGCCGCCTCGACCGGGAGCTAGCGGAAGAGGCGGCCATCGTCCAGGCCTGGTCGTTGTCCCCCCCGGACAACGATATCGACGCGTCTGCAGCCCGCCTTCGTGATGCTCTCACGGAGGTTTGTGACGCGTCGATGCCGCGGAGCGTACACCGCCCAAAGAGGAGGGCGGTGTACTGGTGGTCGCACGAAATCGCGGAACTTCGTTCGGCCTGCTCCGCGGCCCGGCGGCTGTACGGGCGCAGCCGCCGGCGACGGACCAATAGGGACCCCGAGGAGGAGGCCCGGCTGTATGGCGACTACAGAACCGGCAGGTCGCCATCAGCCAGGCGAAAGAGCAGGCATGGGAGGAGATGCTCCAGGAGCTGGAGAGGGATTCGTGGGGGCGCCCGTACAAGGTGGCCCGGAAGAAATTCCGCGGCCAGGCGCCACCGGCAACGGAGATTCTCCAGCCGGAGGTGACTGAGAGGGTCGTGGGAGCATTATTCCCCGACCCTCCGGAACTCGCCCCTCCTCCTATGCCTCCTGCTCAGGTGGCAGAGGAGGCGCCGGTCATCCTAATCGTGGCCCGTGGGGGGGGAAATAAAAGAGCTGTTGCGCCTGGCCACGGAAGCCGTGACTCTCGTTTATAATGATTACTACATAATACATTAACTACTAGTATATAGAATAGTACAATGTATCTCATTTCATTCATTTTTTCTCAAATGAGTTACTAAGTAAAAAAGAGAGAGACGCATGAGAGAAAACTACATATGGCAGAGATGCGAATGTTAA
Organism: Antheraea pernyi; assembly: GCA_015888305.1. Lineage (NCBI taxonomy): Eukaryota > Metazoa > Arthropoda > Insecta > Lepidoptera > Saturniidae > Antheraea > Antheraea pernyi. The sequence continues at coordinate 76,306 of MU158730.1, read as the reverse complement.
GGTGGATGTGTGGTGTAACTAGAATGGATAAGATTAGGAATGAATATATCAGAGGAAGTTTGAAAATAGCACCAGTAACAGACAAGTTAAGGAGTAATATGTTAGCGTGGTATGGGCATGTTATGAGGAGAGATGAAGACCATGTAACTAGAAAAGCTTTGAGTATGACGGTCGATGGATATAAGAGTAGAGGAAGACCGAAAAAAGGATGGTTGGATTGTGTGAAAAATGATATATGTGTAAAAGGTGTGATGACTGAGATGACATCTGATAGGCGGGCGTGGAAAAGGAAAACATGTTGTGCCGAATCTACTTAGGTGGGATAAGGGTAAGAAGATGAAGATGATGAGTTATTAAGTAAAAAAAAGACGAATAAAAGTTAAAACAAGTATTTAAAGAATACGTACGAACTAAAAACTCAAACTCCAGTGAGATGTCTCTATTACTCTGCACAATACACGGAGGTGTCTCGCATCCTTCTATATAGATAGTCTTCGGTAAATCGCCTGCATGTTTTATACCTGGAATAAGTTATATTTAGTTAATATATTTTATATTTAACAATAGCTACCTATACGTACCACTAGAAGAAAATCCTCTAAACGTACCTATATACCTCTTTCACACGGGGTCTTTCATATAGAAGAAAGCTATCGCCAGAATTCTACCAATTAATTATATAATTTTATATCTGTGTGAACTTTTAAATGGGCTTTTTATGTTATTTCTTTTATATTTGTTGTTTTGTTAACTGTAAGATCACCTTTTATCTTAAAATAACATAATTATATATATTATGAACTCTAGAATTGTGTAGGAAATAAATAAATATCAACTGTCGAATGAGGTAAGCGTATTAATTCAGAAGATCTGCACGTAAGTCTTATTCTCTAATTCAGTGGCTTTTATATTTTTGTTATTACGTATAGGGATCTCGTGCCGCCCCAACTATAGCGGAAGACGTACACCGTGGGGTTTTAGTCCGTGCGAGTCGGACATAACTCACCCTCTCCCCCGGGAGGGTGGCGTATCCATAAGGGATTTTCCGACGTTAAAAAAAAAAAAAGAAAGTGCTCGTCTTAGTAGTCCGGTGAATCTGTTAAGAACTTGCTAGGTCAAAAGAGTAGTCAGTACGAAAACAACAAAAATAAATTATAATGTATACCTACCTATACATTCAATAAATACAAAAAAAAACAAGCTGTTGGTAACCGATTGAGCACGGAATTGGTTATGACGTACCAATATTTACTGAGTAATAAAACAGCTGCTAAAATAAAGCGCGTCTTGAAATACCTAATAAGTCAACAGATTTGCGATAATACTGTGATTATGGTTTTCTGTCTCGTTTTTCTACTCTCATAACCGTCTAATGGAAATAGTGGTCCAATATTTGTGTTGGACGTCACGTTGGTTTGAACCCTTGGACTTGAGCCGTTATTTTCGGTGATGGAAACATCACAATGAACCCATAGCTTGGTGCTTCTTCTAACTCGCGTCTGGTTAGATACTGCTCTCAAGATGAATATTTGTTACCAAATAACTATAGGTGTATTCAGACAGCTCTTTTTTTGATGTGATAGCAGGCAACCGAATAGGTTAACACCTGATGTTAAGTGATCACCACCGTCCATAGACACTAACAACACCAGAGGAGTCGAAAGTGCGTTGCCAGCCTGTGTTTGGGGGAAAGGGAGGGAGGGGGAGAGGGGCGAGGAGGGGAGGTGAGCCCCCGGCGCTGTCGCTGACCGAATGAGACGCAACAATGCAAACACTGTTACTTCGCGTCGGTTTTCTATGAGAAGGGGGTACTACCCCGGGCGAGCCGACCCATTCATACTGAAACCAGACTACAAAAATTTCTTTTGAATGAAAAAATATTGTCCCTTGGTTCATTTAGACCAAACCGCAGACTTAGCAAAAAAGTATATGTAAAACAATTTCTCATTTATTCTTTTTTTACAGGTTTTTATAGCTATATGGATACAGCGTCTTTTTTTATTCATAACTACTTATAAAAATATTTTAAACATGTCGAAATTAAAAGTGGTATTTTATATATAAACTTTCTGGAAGGAATTCTCTAAAACATAGTGAAACAAAATCTTTAGCTTCATAGAACTCAGGAAACACACAGACAAATACGTTATACGATTGTTTAACTATATTTATAGATTAGAATCTAATAGGTCTTTACTTTATCTACTTTGATGATAAGCTTATTAACAGGCCAGACAAGTCTTCGTATGCCCTTGAATTACGTGTTCTTCGACTTTTAAAACAATGACGCATAAATTTGATTATTTATAACTATCTTATAACTATTTCTGCATCGCTTAGTACCTTAAAATACATTGTATGCACAGAATAAAAAGATCGCAACAAAGAGAAATCGGTGAATGTGTACTGTTTAAAATTTTAATAACTTTATGTTAAAGGAAGTTATTGCGATAATATTTTTTTGCAAATAAGTATCAAGTATTTAAGAAATAACACAATTTTTTTATCGGCATCTATGCAGAATTTTCCTGTAATTTGGGACCTGTCCTTTTATTTGTATATAGATGGATACAAGATAAAATAAGACTTACATTTTTCAATTTTAGTTTGGTTTCCTGAACATAATATTTCATTGGGAATCATAAATAAAATTATTAAATAAATTTTCATATTTAAATACTGTCTTCTCAACTGACGGAAGGTACGAAACGAATTACGATTTTGTGTTAACTGGTAGCGTAAGTGTGAATTTCGTAAAACTGATTACCACCTGTGCCATCATTTTGTTTGCATAATTCGTATTTACTGCCCCATCTACAAGGGTATAAAGTGATATAAGCGAAATATTATGATATTCCTACATGCAGATTTGTAATAATATTTAAGATAGAGTGTATTTTACTGTGGTTTATATTTCATCTTAAATATATAAAAATCAAGTGGCATGATGTTTGTCTACGATAAACTCCGAAACTACTCTACGGATCTTCATAAAATCTATGTATAATTTAGTCCAACTTGAAAGATAGGATACTTTTATATTTCCATTAATGGCCTCAATATTTTTAAATTACAAATGAAGTGATTGTCAATGTTGGTTATTTTTATTAATTGTGAGTTTCATAGTCCAGAATAGATGGCGCTTTTAATTAGTTTTTTTGACAGAAAGCTATAGGACCGAATGTTATAAATATCTCATAGATGGCGCCACGCAAACACTCTATCATAATTTTAATTCAAAATGTAGTACCTGAAACACAGCTAGTGTATATATAAATATGTGAAAACTAAATGGCTCAGTTTCTTTTTCTCCTTTTGTTGGTTAAGCGATTGTCGATTTTTTTACGAGCTTTAATGCTATCAGTAAAGAACAGAGAAAAAAGTTAGTTTTTATCCTTACTATCGATGAGTCAAAGCGTTTAGCCCAGGAGTCATCATATTTTTCGGGCGGAACATAGAAGGTATAACCATGTAAGGTATAATGCATGCCGCATATTCATGGAATAGGTATTTTTAATCAGCAATCTATTGGCATATTATTATTTATTTTCTTTTATTTTTGACAACCAATCATCTAGATTATCAATCAAATCAAATCAAGTGTCTAGTGATAATTTCAATGTTCTGACAAGATGGTGGCCCCCTTGTTAGAACTTTTCCAGGGAGTTTTTGTGGCATCTCAGAATTTATTCTCCGTGGTATGATTTTCCATACACTTCATTTGTGCATAATAACCGAACTATATCACGTAAAATGCTACCAAAATTTCAAAATATAGAGGCAAATAACACAAGATTACGAATAGAATATAAAAGCCACTACGTGACAGACTAAGACCCCGCAAAAAATTCCAATTGGCATATTTTTTATGAACTGTCAAAATACAATTGCCCTATATCGAGCGACTGCTTAGTCACCAGCGATATTTTTAGAGGATAATTATTGTCGATTCTCGTTCTAAAGTAATTGAAAAAATAGATGCTTGACCTAATTATCTCGAAAAATGCATAACGGATATGCACTAAACATCAGTTGATTTACGTAAAAACGAATTGGTGTAATAAATGAATAACGCCCTGTTGCGCAGTCCGACCAGCCTCCCGCACCTCGACTGGCGCTCCCATTGTTCAATCGTGCGGCGTTCCCACGATTAGCGGTTACGTAATTAACCTTCAAAAGCGCTCCTTAAAAGTTGTTCATTGAAGCTAGACCTGATTTTTTTACGTTTAAAAGTATATAGTTTAAAGTTTTAGAACAAACTTTAACCGAGGTTCTTTTTGTTTATTATCAAAAAAAGAATTACACATCCAATTTACAATAACGTGAATCAAAATCAAAATATCCTTCATTCAATTTAGGCCCTGAGAAGGCGCTTATGAACGTCAAAGCTACCACCGGTTCGGAAAACAACCCAGTCATCGAGAAGAACCGGCAAGAAACTCGATCTGGTTTATCTTTTCATGTTATATATTTTTACAAAACATAAATAGTTACATTAGTTATTAGTGGATGCACAGAGAGGGGCGTCATTTTCAGACAATCGTTCACATATTGATCCACCCTATTGTTGGCGACGCAGCGTAAACGTAGCGAAATATGAATATGTGTTGGCGCGCGCATACCAATGTCGGTCTGACGCCATATAGGGCACTGTGAGGACAATTCTAGTGTACCCAATTTTTTATGTTAATTTGTGTTTTTCATGATAATTAGTAGGAATTGCTGAATAATTGTATTATATTAATTGTTTTAAAGCTAAAAAGCATATATAGGAATAAAAATGAGCGTAAAATCTTTGAAATTGTAAAAGTAAACATTCTGTATCATATTACGTAAAATGTTAGAACTTGTGGATTTTTTGAGTAAATAATGTATAAAATAAATATATGTAAATAAAATATATAAAAAGGCCAAAAAAGGCCAAAGTGAAAAATAGGAAAATAGAACTTTGTCGTAAAAACATATATTTTTCGTGTATAACTTTTTAGGTATTTATCGTATAATTAAGCTAATTATTGCATTGTATCGAGCCTTCCGAGACGAATCTATTGATATATAA
>MU158730.1:18305-68578 GCA_015888305.1 Antheraea pernyi | reverse complement strand
AAAACTACTGAATAGATTTTAATAATATTTATTTAGTTTTGCTTTTTAAACACTTGACCGTCATCTAAAAAATATCATAATAGCTTCACTTAATATAAAGTTATTAAAATTGCAAGAAACTTTGACTTTCACAAGTACTACAGGATCCAGAATGAGGATTGCCGTAGCGATGAAATAGGGCGAGTGGTGTAGTACTTATAATGTTTCTTCTGTACATAAAAAAAAACATAATTGTTGGCGACGCAGCGTAAAATTTAGCGAAATATAAACATGTGTTGGCGCGCACATACCATTATCGGTCTGACGCCATATAGGGCACTGTGAGGACAATTCTAGTGTACCCAATTTTTTGTGTTAATTTGTGTTTTTCATGGTAATTAATAGTAATTGCGTAATAATTGTATTGTATTAATAGGTTTAAAGCTAAAAAGCATATATAGCAATAAAAATAAACGTAGAATCTTTAAAATTGTAAAAGTAAACATTCTGTATCATATTACGTAATATTAGAACTTGTGGATTTTTTGAGTAAATTACGTGTTAAATAATGTATAATTGTATAAAATAGTAATAAAAAGTAATGAAAGTGTATAAAAAGGCCAAAAAAGGCCAAAGTGAAAAATAGGAAAATAGAACTTTGTCGTAAAAACATATATTTTTCGTGTATAACTTTTTAGGTATTTATCGTATAATTAAGCTAACTATTGCATTGTATCCACGATGGATTTTCCACGATGAAACGATGCACGATGAAATTCCGATGATCTTCTTACGATTGACACTCTGTTGTAGATGGTCTGATTAGCTAAGAACCTGCCACGCTGCTACGCCAGGAAGAACCCGCGTTTTCGGTCTGATCCGTAGCTACTGGCCTGCCTGTCCTGCGACCTGTACCCGAGTACAGTGAACGCTGTAACCGCGATTCGCGTAATTGTAAGGACTATTGTAAGTCTGTCGAATAAATTCCCCTTCGGTGAAACGTGCAGTTTGGTGTTGCCCGCCAGCGTCCCGGATCCTTTCCCTTTCACCCTCTACCCTTCCTCTCTCCCTAGTCTCCTACCCCTCCTACCCCCTAGCACCCGTGACTGGGCCCGGTCGTGGGTATTCGGGGGTTCCGTCCCTTTTACTATATTATATAATCTTTAGATATTAAAACCCGCTTGACATTGTTCTTGAACTTACTATCCGGCGAATCGGTAACGTGTTTCGGGACTTTGTTATAAAACCTAACACTATTACCTAAAAAACTGTTTTTGGACTTAGTGAGCCTCAAGCATAGAATGACCAAATTGTTGCTGTTTCTAGTACCTATTTAAGTTATGCTGGTCTTTTACTAAATCCAGCTTGTCTATGTTTTTGCAGACATACATTAAATTATCAAGAATATATTAGGAGGGCAGAGTTAAGATACCGAATTCCTGAAACGTAGTCTTTAAATATACGCTTGGCCTCATATTATAAGTTGCTCGAACTGATGAGCCACGAGCAAAAGCTAGTACGATAAAATAAGTAAAGATATTAAATATCTAGTTATATCTACGTCTCGTATAAAATTCCGAACACCCCTCTCTCCCTTTATATTGCTAATTCTAAAGATCTTTGTCCAAAACCAAGAAAAGTAAAAAAAAAAGTTATAGACGCAGATATTGAAAATCTTCTTTTCATATCTGTATATATAAATGTAAATCAATTTCAAAATCACAATCAAATAATACTTTATTCAATTTAGGCCCTAAGAAGGCACTACTGAACGTTAAAAATAACCAACTCATCGAAAAGAACCGGCAAGAAACTGGATCGGGTTTATCTTTTTAACATATAAATAATATACATTACACGTCAAAATCGTTTTTGGAGTTTTTGGCGGGATTTTGGTCTGTCATTTAGTGGATTCATAATCTTGTGTTACTTGACTCTATATTGTGTAAAATTGGTGGTGTTTTATGTTATATAGTTTGTTTATTGTGCATAAGTGAAGTGAATGGAAAATAATACCACGGACCATGAATTCTGAGATGCCACAAAAACTCCATGGAAAGTTTTAACAACATGGCCACCATCTTGTTAGTTCATTGAAATGATATCAAGAAACTTGTAATATTGATACTCACTTGACAATGTCAGTAATAGTCTACTAGAAGACTGGTTGCCAAAATGGAATGGAAGAAGAACTTGTAATACTATCAACTACTCGACAATGGCAGCAATAATCTAAAAGATTGGTTGCCAAAAATAAAGTAAAAAAAAGCCTTTTTACACCAAAACCCGCTTGACGTGGCGCTTAAACTTATAGTTCAGAAAATCGGTAACATGCTTTTGGGACTTTATTGTAAAAAACAACACTATTACCTAAAAAAACTATAACTGGTTTTGCTAAGTCCGAAGCATGGGACGAACAGTTTGTCACAGTTTCTAGTATCTTTGTATTTAGTATTTGCTGGAACGTTATCAAAGTGTATCCATGTATTTTTCATGCATTTATATCGATTCTGATTTATTATCTATAACTCGCTACTAGGTGATGCTAAACTGTACTTTATTAAGTATATACTGTGGTTTAAAGTCGACGGCGGCGCGGTATAATTTAATTAAAGTGAATTAATACATTATTGTACGCCAATATTGGATACAAACTAAATAAATACAATTTTATATTTTCGTAAATTCGTTAAATCCATTTAATTTGTGAATATTAATTGTTATTTAATTATCATTAGTAATAGTTTAATCAGTTCGTTTTGGAGTACGATACATGCAGAGTAAATACTCATTTATATGCTAATTAAGATTTCAACGATGTTTTAGTAGTTTGGGTTTAGTAGTTACGTTAGTTGACTAATACGGTGTTATTACAAAAAAAGTTAAATACGTATTGAACCCTGGCTTTAAAATGGTCTCGTATTAAATGCACCGCGGTCGCTGAATGTTCGCCATATTGCTCTTTTGTCTCGCTTTGGTTACTTTAGGTTAGACTTGTGAAAAAGGATAACGCGAACTTGCCTCGGTCGAGCGCGGTGCATTTATTACGAAACCTTTTTAAACCAAGTGTTTAATAGGTATTTAACTTTTTTGTAATAACACGGATATTGTTATATAAATTTTTTTCGCATTCGATAGAAGGGCAACCAACACTATATTCCAAGTTTATATTTTCCCCCACTTCTAACTCTTAAATGTACGTCCAGAGAATTTAAAGATGTCAAATCCCTTAAAACACTGTATCGTTCTTTGCTCCGAACTCATCTTGAATATGCATCTTAATTTTGGAATCCTTTCTAGAATATATACAAAATAGAAAGGGATTTCTTCCATACCTACAGTTTAAGTTTCAAACGTATGTATTTTCACGTCGTAAAAAAATTCTAATGCTCCTATTGTATGAACGAAGAAGAATAGCTGATATAATAGATCTTTTTGCATACTCACTGGTATAATTGACTGCTTGGAATCATTATTCGTTTCAGTAGTACCTAATAGAAACTTTATAGAGTTACTAAAGGTGTTGCAGTGACCTATAGGCAAAATTCTTATTTAATTAGAGTATGTAACAGTACAAATAAGTTGATTAGGGAACTGAATGTAGATTTATTCATACAAGATTACCGAAGCTCAGATGTTAGATATTTTGTTATAACTAGGTGCGGAAACTTGTAAGTTGTAAAAGTTTAAAATAGAATAACCCTTAGAAATCTTTTTTTTTCAAACCTGTACAGCTGGTGATCACCTCTATATTGTTAGACTATGATCGATCGACTTTAGAACACTGCAAGTATGTGTGATGCGGGATTGTCGTCTAGGTAGGTGTAGGTAACTCCCGCTAAAAACGATAAATGATGAAAAAAAAATTATAATGGGTTAGTCTGTTGTAATTGTGGATCAAATGAATTTTAGTTGTTTATTTATTACATTGTGTTTTAGTTACCTACCTACTAAAACAAGATGTGTAAACAGTTCTATATATCCAAAACCAAAAGTAATTACAAATTAAGAATTAAATGTAAGGGAGAGGAATAAGAAGAAAATCATTTCTTTTATACTTAACTCAATAATCTATTAATATTCTAATGCTGCAAAAAAGTAAAAGCACAATATCTCGAGTACTATCGATCTTAGAGATTTGGTTTAAAAACCTTTTTTGTAGACGGTGATACCTCCTACAAATCTCTCATTAATATTTTTCTTGTAGGTTTAGCGATTAATAAAATAACTAAAAACAGTTTTATTGCGGCACCAGTGTGTGTTACAGTTAAGTCGCAATAGGCACTATTATAGATCTCTGAATCTCGAGTAATTCGTGAGTTCGAGTGATATGACAGTATACAGTGCCGCCGAGTTATAAAAATTAACAAAAAAAAATGTATTCAAAGTCTACTTTTATTTTATATGGGAGATCTCACACTTTTTGCAGTAGAGAAAATGTTTAAAAATAATAAAAAAATAACAGAGCACCAATTTTCTGGTGAAACTGTACAACGTAGTTCATATTTCATTTTGAATTAGTACAGCTGTGTCCATACTTTGACATGAAATAATTAAAAGAACATTTCAGAGTTAGGTGCTACATTTCAATGACTGTATTAAATACAGTTTATAAGGGTAAATAAGCTTTTTTTCTCCAAGTGATTACGCTATTGGCCTAGCAAGGCCTTAACAGCTTCACCGGACTACTAAGGCGAGAGCTTCAGTGTACGTCCAGAGTGGAAGCTCTCGCCCAAGAACGATGCTCGCGCGCCACTCAGAACACTCACGTATTAATGCATATGTATGAAACGAACGCCGGACGCGACGCCACGCTCGACGCTCGATTGTAGTTTCCACCATAGATAAGATACTATATACTGAGAGTGTCCATTCTGGTCGTACACTAAGGTACTCAGCCGATTTTATTTTGACAACTAGCTCAAGGGCGCACGGCACATTTCGGCTTGGGCTGTTTGTTGCCTAAGTTACGCAAAATTGCGACCCGACTAAGCTAACCTAAGGTAATTTGTAAATAAACTTGATAAAACTGAAAACAAAATCGTTTATATAACGCTCATTGGCTAACTTCTATACAATACAGCTAAATACAGCTCCATCTCTTGATACAAAAAGTAAATATCCCTACTGGCGCTACTGTGTGGATGGTTTGGTAATAAAATTATTTATAAACTTAATTGCCATTGAGACGATTGTGCCATGAAGAGAATTTAAATATTCAAGGTTAATGCCCGGTTTCTGAGTCACATTTATCTGTTCAATAGCGTTATCAGTCCGATAACTTGTCAAATTCATGTCATTGTCGAAAAAACGAACGAATTGAAAAGTTTTGTATCTAAAATAATTACATTTATAAGTAAACTAGCGGGCGCGGCAGACGCTGTCCCGCACTGACTATATACTAAAACCTTGAAAACCGCATGAACTACTAAACGGATTTTAGTAGTTTTTGAGTTTATAGCGAACAGACAGACGCCGAGGGGACTTTGTTTTATACTATGTAATGATAATTATAATATAAAATTAAAACATCCACTAATCTCCAAAGTATGTTTTTAATCATAATATTACTACTATAAGTTAAGAATTAAAATAAAGAAAACAATTTCACTCTTTCTTAAAAAGAGCCATCTAGTGAACATCAAAGAACTAGTTACAACTCGTTGTGTACTCAGAAACGCATTGACAGTTTATCTTATGGATAACTTTATTGAGTCAATAACTAATGATAGTTTAACCGAGTACCTCAAAACCGGTCAACTTGATTGTTTTCTATGATAATCACAGAAAACAAGATTAATCAGTCACAGTGACTTGCTTCGGTCTGTCATGTTTCGGAATAAGACACAGCTACCAGGCTCTATCGTGGTATAACGTCAATAAAGCACGCTTTTTTTTTTCGAACTGATTATGCTATTATCTATCTATCTATCCTGGCAGGGTCTTTACAGCTTCACCGGACTACCAATAAAGGCACGCATAACGACTGCCACAGTACAATAATGAAATTAATAATTATAAAATTTCTGAGATCACAACCTGAATGACAAAGATGAATCGATGTTTATCAGGTTTTTAAATAAAATTCGAAGTGAACGCAAAACTTGTTTGTCATAGATTATTAAAATATTTTTATGTTACAATATTTATGTAGTTGAATTATTTAACAACACTGACAATTTATTTATAAACTAGATTTTGCCAGCGGCTTCGCTCACATTAATCTGACCTATCTCTTCGAAACGGTACCTACTTTTTCTCTGGATGAAAGGTAACCCAATGTCCTTTTCAGTACCCTTGACCACCTTTATGCTAAATTTCATGATAATCGGTTAAGTAGTTAGGCCGTGAAAGTGAAACAACAAAGAAGTTCACGTTTATAATATTAGTAAGGATATAGTGAGAATTTCTGTAACCAAAATACAAATAAAAGTAAATACTATGTTAAATAACAAAAATATAAATAAATAGCAAGATCGACTTCAAAAGAATCTATTAAAAAAACGCATCAGAATGTCCTTATGCCTACTTAGACTTGGATAACCTCATAAACCTAATAATATGAAAGAAAGAAATACTTTATTGTTGGAACAACCATACAACTAAATTAAATTACACAAACTAGTTAGACAGAAAAACAATACATTTTAAAAATGAAAAATAGATGTCCTACAGTTGGCGAACCCATTCAGCAAAAATCTGCAATACTGTAAGTAGTACTGCAGCGCTGAATATCTTAGTTACTATTAATGCCGACCCGAAACGTAAACCGAAACGCACAATTGCAGTCTTCTTCGATGTCGCCAAAGCCTTCGATAAGGTCTGGCATGGAGGGCTCGTCCATAAATTATGTAAATCTCACGTACCCGATAAGTTAATTCATATTATCCACGATTACCTCACTGATAGGACTTTCCGCTTTAGAGTGGATGGGGAACTATCCTTGCCCCACCCGATACGCTCAGGTGTGCCACAAGGCTCCATACTCGCGCCCTCGCTTTTCAATCTGTACATCAGTGACCTAACGTCGTTGATGTTGTGCCTCGTTGCTGCCACGACGGTACTCCTATTCTATAATTACTCGAATTTTTAACGTATTGACGATGACAAAAAAGATTGAAAAGCGATGAAAATGTAACACTAATCAATAAACAAATGACTACTTTTGGAAAAAGAATTCCATGTTTTTAAAATAAAATTAATTTGAAATTAGTATTCTTAGCCAAACAAAAATTATTTTGATTTGAATTGGCCAGTACTGCAGAACGGCAATTTCATAGGTAAAGACCTATTATTTAAATGTATCGTTGGAGCATGCCGTGGTTGTCTCTAAACATGACTACAATTATAATGCATCACAATAGTCCTACTTTTTATATACTTACTACTGTATTGTCATTTTAACGATCCTAAAATAAATAAATAAATAGATTTAGATGTTATCAAAGATATATAAGCTACGTAAAATTCTTTACAACAATGAATACTTTATTTAATTTGGGCTCTAAGAAGGCGCTTATGAACGTTAGAAGTACCCAGTCATCGAGAAGAACCGGCAAGAAACTCGATCTATCTTTTTGACATACATCCGCGTTATTACAAAAATGTTAAATACGTATTTAATTGTAACATAGTGGGGATGCCATCAGTATCTTCTAAATGTCGCGTAGTTCAATCATGATGGTATCAGGGTCCGTCTGAGGTGCCTGTGGAGTTGACGACTCGGCATCTCCAGTTCGCCGTGCGGTCAGTGCCGAGCTTATGGTAACCTTGCTCGGTAATGCCGGCACAACCACCAGACTAGGCCCCCCTCGGCAACGGCTCAAGCCTAGGTCCGTTCCCTCGGCGTGGAGCCCTTGAGTACGCTGCTCGCGCGATACAGTGACACAAAATCTTACATCATTGCGACAACATTACACATATCACCTCCACACACGTGCACGCATACACGCTTACACATGCAAGTGGAAGGGTTTTATTTTTTCCCTTATCAAACTGAAATAGTTTAGAATATTATCCGATACGAAATATATATTAATATTAAAACAATTTATTATCGAATAATTAATTTTTAATCACAAAGAACAATATTATAATGACAGCAACGGGAATTAACCTAAAATTATAGAAAAAAATCCCGCACTAAAATATTTATTCGAATAATTCGACGATTCGAATACGCGCCGTGCGATAAATACCGCCAAACATTCCGAGCCTACGCCTAGTTGAGTTTTTGTCTTTTGTATCTAATAAAAAAGAATTGTCAGGCCAAATTTTCGAAAGGGTTGAGTCGATTTTAAGGAGACTTTTTTAGAAGATGGACGAGTTTTTTTACCGTTTAACGGTTTTACCGTTCTAAGAGATGGTGGCAAAGTGGTTAGCGTGTTCGGTACCTCGTTTATCGATGTAGAATTTAAGCTTTCGGTGAAAGAAAACGCCGTGAAGAAACTATAGCGTGGTTAACAGATTTCTAAACTATAATCAAACGAAGTGTTGATGACCACATTCTGTTTTACATATCTGTACTATCATGATCTTTGATTGCATACATTATTAGATCGCAATGTAGCTAGTGTTTTTATTGTATATATTTTTCTCTCTCGTTCATAGGTGAGCCGACAAACATGTTGTTGTCCTCTTTCGTTCATCACGATATATTTCGCTGTCTCGCTCTTCGGCCATGCTCAACTTTGAAAATGTAAACCAGTGTCTTTACTCATTTGGAACATAAGACGCGGATTCGCGTTCGGTGATTGTAGTTATTTTATTTTATTATTATTATTAGAAAATAACATCAGTTTTTTTTCATAATGGTAAGAAATTTTAATATTTATTGATGATTTATTTATTGATGATACATTAATAACTAGCTGTGCCTGCGACATCATTCGCAAGGAGTCTATGTAAACAAAAAATGTGAGTAATAAATCACGTCCATTTATCTACTTTTCTTTTGTACTTAACTAAAAGCGTCATTTAAATTACAATAACTTTTGATAGAGTGGACCGATTTTAATGAAACAAAGACTAACTGTTACTTTACTGCTTTTTTGCCTGATGGTAAGCACAGTACAATCCAAAAACAATGGCGACCACCGAGTGACACATTATCCATCGCCGGTCGCCGCTGTCATGCCGGCCTGCGAAAGGCTGGATATGCACAGGCTGATCCCGAAACGCGACCCGCAGAAGCGAATCACTATGACGGGCTTTTTCGCCATAAACATGGTGGTTGCGACCCAGTCAGGTTGTAAAACTCTACCACCCCGCTTTCGCCATTGCCACGTTCGTTATCCTGCAGGGAGCACCACGTGCAGGTGAGGTTGGCTTGGGTGTCTCAAGTCTTAGATGTTATTCGTGATTCGTGTTTAAACAGACAGCGAGACAGTATGAAATTTCTAAAAATGATTGAAATGTATTTTATTATTAATCCTGGACATCTGCAACAATTTTTTTTTCATAAAAATCTAAATAGTACAGACATGTTACATTTACATTGTTATTATATGAATATTAAATAATTATGGAATCAGAATAGAACTGATGATTTCATTGCGCATTCATGTTTTACATATCGAATAATATTTATATGTTTAGCTTGTTATGCGGTTTCGGAATTGGTTTTAACGGACTTCAAAAAGTGGGTTCTCAATTTGGCTGTACGTTTCTTTTATGTTTGTTGACTCAGAATTTCGTTATGTATGATTAGCTGACCCGGCCACGCGTTGCTGTGGCTCAGTTACATGTTGAATTAAATTTATGATAAAGTATTAAACGTTTTTTAACGTTTTAAACGTAAAATTTTAAACGTTTTTTATACCATCTCACGTTCATTGATGTACTTATGTACACGCGTTAGATGTTATACTTCTTTGGCGTAACAAGATAAAAATCTTTTATTAAGAATGCCTAGATATCACCGACATCTTGCCTTTTAAAGGCCCATCTATATAAGTCAAAGCGATTACTATTTATACATAATTCCGCAAAATAATTTAAGTAACACAAAAATAATAAAGTATGAACAAATTAATGTTTCAAATCAAATCAAATCAAAAATACTTTATTCAGTTTAGGCCCTAATAAGGCGCTTATGAACGTCAAAACTACCACCGGTTCGGAAAACAACCCAGTCACCGAGAAGAACCGGCAAGAAACTCGATTGGGTACATCTTTTTAACATATATATATATATTTCAAATACATTATACGTTACAATACCGTTACGTTACGTATAATACGTAGTGGATGCACAGAGAGGAGTCAATTCCAGACGTCACCATCGTTCACGTATTGATCCACTCTATAGTAGTCTTTCGACACTAAAACCCGCTTGACATGGTGCTTAAATTTACAGTCCGGCAAATCGGTAATATGTTTTGGGACTTTATTGTAAAACCTAACACTATTACCTAAGAAACTATTACTGGTTTTGCTAAGTCTCATTATAGTCATTGTATTATGGTCCGTTACCATCATTAAAGTGTAACTCGTTATCGTCATTGCAGTATGGCCAATTACCATCATTACAGTATAGCTTGTTACCGTCATTGCAGTATGGCCCGTTACCGTCATTACGGTATGGCCCGTTACCATCATTACGGTATGGCCGTCTATCGTAATTACAGTAGGGAATATCACGAAAATTAATATGATTTCATGACCGTTGGAGAGTTAAGATGTTATTGTTACGTTACGCCTGCGATTCGATGATCTTACCTGATCAGAGGACGGTAGTGCTCAAAGTTTCCTCGGGCGTGTGAGACGACGCTTCTTGCGCTCGGGGGTGCCGCTGGTCGCGTCCGCGGAGGCGCGGCGCCGCGTCGGAGGACTAGAAGCCGCACCTTCGTTACCAGACTCCGCTTTAGACTCCGTTTTACATTTAGTATCCGTCTTTGTTTCTGTCTTAGTTTTCACCTCCGCCTTCGCTTCAGGTTTAGATTTACATTCGGTTTTAGAATCTGTTTTAGACTTGGACTCGTTTTTAGATTCAGGTTTAACTTTAGATTCAGGTTTGAGATCCGTTGGTGTTTCTAAGGCGGCGGTTGTGGCCACTGCGACGGCGTCTTCGACGTTTGCCACGGCGACCTCATTCTCCATTGTTTCAGCACTAGATCCGGCTGCCCACTGTGAAAGTACGTAATATAGAACTTATTTCCAATTAGAAATTTTCATTATAAACTTGTCAGTTCACAATCATTTTTGACAACAGTAATCTCGTATAACTCGAAATATTCCATGTAACCTAGAATAAAGCAGACCCTAACGTTATAATTTTTTTTTTCGCATTTTATTATAGGTATAAAATTTATTTTCTATTTCTGACCACATATTCCTTAAGTCGGTACAGTTCCGCGGGAGCGTTCGCAGAGGCATTGCCGAGCTCCAGAATTTGTCTAAACGCATTTTAAGTATGGTTGTTCTAACAACATATTCATTTAATCAATAATTAAATACATTATTGTATAATTTGACATGTCGTCACAGTGACAAATTTTTATTTTTCGACATTAATAAATTTATTAATAACTTTACAATAACGCAGGAAAGTATGTATCTTCCCAAGAAGTATAAACGAGACATAGCTACATTGATAGCTTATAATATAAATAGATTAAGTGACACAGCAGTATCATCTAGTTTACCTAATGATACTGTGATTAAATATTTAAACTAGTTGATAAGACAAAGGAGCAGTGTAATATCACATTGTACTACCAAAATATTAATCGCTTCTCCGGCAAAATATTAGACATAGAATTACTTTTAAATAGAGAGAGACTAGATATATTATGTTTTACAGAAACATGGCTTAAACCTAATAAGATGCTATTTAATGTACCCCATTTTTCAGTAGCCAGTGTATTTAATAGAACAATCACTGTCGGTGGTGGTTGTATTGTATTATTCAAAAATCATTTAAAATATAAAGAGAGGAAAGATATATGTAGTCTCTCAATAGATCGCATTTGTGAAGTGGCTTGTGCAGAGATGGGTAAATTAATTATTATCTGTGTTTATAGACCTCCATCATCAAGTATTCATCAATTCTTACAAAAAATGGAGGAAATTCTAATAAAAATATCTAATAGTAATAAGCAAGTTTTAGTCTGTGGTGACTTTAATATAGATATTTTAAGTACGTCACCAGAGGTCACTATGTTCATATCGTTATTTAGGTCATTTAACCTGGATCCACTTTTTAATGCGCCAACTAGATGTACGTCTCAGACTGCATCTTGTATTGATAATATCTTTACTGATTTCAAGACCATTGGTAGTATTATTACGGGGATACGGTCTGATCACAAAGGACTTCTTGTTAAAATAAATTGTGATAAACCCAGCAGTGTCTGTAAGAAAACAACTAGGATTATATCCAAAAATAGACTAGGTCTTTTAAATCATAATATTGCTCAAAATTTATCTTTGAAGACTTTTATTAATCAAGATCCAGATAGTGACTATGACAGCTTATTTAATATCATAAGCACTGAATTTAGTAAACGTTGCCCAAGAAAAGTTATTAGTGTAAGGAAAAAAAAAAGTTTTAGTGAATGGGCAACTACAGGCATTAAAATAAGTAGAGATCGATTGTACGAGCTATATTACAAGAGATCACTAACAAATAGTGAATCATTTCATGCTTATGTTAGAAATTATTCTAAACTTTTTAAACGTGTTTGTGTAGCAGCCAAAGCAACATTTTTAGGAAATAAAATTCTCAAGTCTAAAAATAAGACCAAAACTGTCTGGCATATAATAAATAAAGAATTAGGAAAAAACAAAATAAATGATAACTCATTTAATCTAAGTGTCGACGGAGTACGTATTTCAAACAGTTCAGAGGTAGCAACTGTTTTCCAAGATTACTTCACTAATATACCTTCACAAATAACAAAGCGTATAACATCATCAGCCGAGGGCGCTGCAAATGATTTTTGAATAATATAATACAACCACCACCGACAGTGATTGTTCTATTAAATACACTGGCTACTGAAAAATGGGGTACATTAAATAGCATCTTATTAGGTTTAAGCCATGTTTCTGTAAAACATAATATATCTAGTCTCTCTCTATTTTAAAGTAATTCTATATCTAATATTTTGCCGGAGAAGCGATTAATATTTTGGTAGTACAATGTGATATTACACTGCTCCTTTGTCTTATCAACTAGTTTAAATATTTAATCACAGTATCATTAGGTAAACTAGATGATACTGCTGTGTCACTTAATCTATTTATATTATAAGCTATCAATGTAGCTATGTCTCGTTTATACTTCTTGGGAAGATACATACTTTCCTGCGTAGACAGACGCGGTAGTGTTTTATCCAATGTAATGCTATATCTTGTAGCAAAATTACAATAACCTATATATTAATACCAAATTTATTAATTTTTATACTGTTGTGAATTCGAAAAAATACCTATTGTGTGGTATTAACATATGTGACTGAACACGACATTGAAACAACATTGAAGAATTTACAAACAGCAGCTAGTATAAACTAAAATTGCTTAAATTACTTTTTATAAGATCAGCTCTGCCAGTGAAAGTTATGTAAAAATCGATCAAACCGTTTTGGAGATAGCATTACGGGCGAAATCACAGTTAACAGCTAGTATAAACTAAAATTGCTTAAATTACTTTTTATAAGGTCCGCTATCTGCCAGTGAACGTCCCGTGGAAATCAGTTATTACACTAATCACGTATAGTGTCGATGCAGTCCGGAATGGCAATAAATACTTCGTAGATACTGCACTATTTATTTGGCCAGAGCTTCGCCTTACAATACTTGGTATATAAGAAGTGTCTAGATATCACTGACATCTTGCCTTTTAAAGGCCCATCAATATAAGTCAAAGCGATTACTATCTACACATGATTCCGCAAAATAATTTAAGTAACACAAAAATAATAAAGTATGAACAAATTAATGTTATTTAAGCTATACAACAATTTTATATAATTATCCTTATTTATGTATCTCGAATGTGTTTACTAATCTGTTTCGACATGTAGATCAGCGACATCTAGCCTTTCATGGCCGAACTATGAAGTCAAAGAATATACTATTATTCATAATGATCAAAGTAATGATTCAATTCTATATAATGATATTCTTATTTAAGTCTTATTAAAATCTATAGAATAATAATAATTCTTATTTATGTATCTTTAATATAGTGGCGCTAGTATCAATGTGTATCTAATATGTTGGCGCTAGTGTGAATGTATATTTATAATATGGTGGCGCTAATATCAATGTTCCGGTCGTGTTGTAGTCTCGTCTCTTGAATGTGATGCAGCGGCACCGGCGGTGGGTGATAACAATAGATAATATAATTAGTTAATAACTTCTGCCCATGACTTCGCACGCGTGGAATAGTTACTACTCTGGGCTAACGCTGACACACAGCAGAAGCTTTAAATAAAACATCTCGTTTTTGAAACATTTTTCATAATACCTATAACCATTCTGGATGAATGAGCTATAATAACACTGAAAGAATTCTTCAAATCGGACCAGTAGTTCCTGAGATTACCCCTTACAACGCCACAACGTCACAAACTTACAAACTCACAACGCGCATCGTGTTAACTTCGGGGGTCGGTTTTTCATGACGGTTTGCGTACCCATCGTAAAAATTTACTCTCATCATTTTTCCCTTACGCGCCAAAAGAAGTATAACTTCAAAAACCTTGACAAATTATATACTTAAACTTTCTTCATGAATCACTTTATCTACTGGTGAACACCGCATGAATATCCGTTCCGTAGTTTTTGAGTTTATCGCGAAAAGACGGACAGATGTGGTAGAGGACTTTGCTATATAATATGTAGTGATAATAATGCTTTAAATTTATTTTTAAGGCACTTAGAACGGGCATAAAAATTGACAAGGATAGACGAGCTCTATATTCGTACCCTATAGTAGCGTTATAGCGATTTGCAATACTAAAACGTATATCACGTAGTTTAGAACGTTATCAATGTACAAAACAAAGCTTAAGATGTAAATAACACAACATATGTAAATAACATAACATAACACAACACTCCTCTTTATAAATTTATTCATATTGAAAACCAGTTTTTAAATCGACTCAAAGCGTTTCTGGTTTACGTTTCGAGAGAAGAAAAAAATAAGGAAAATAATTTGAATATGTTTCCATATACTTCTAAACTCGTGTGATTATAATATTACTAGCTTCTGCTCCTGGTTTCACTCGTCTTAATGTAGGTTTGATGTATCCGTTGACGAGAGAACTTTTTTGTAGTTAAAAGGTATCCTGTCTATCACTGTACCTATGACAAAGTTTCACAAAGAGCGGTCGAGTAGTTAAAACGTGAACTTTAACAGACAAATCGACATTCGAATTTGTTATCTACATATATATAATAAGAATGAAAATTGCACGTCTCGTAACATTATCGATTTTCGTAAAAAAAATTGCAGGTGTTTTTGACTAAGTAATAGAATACATTTCAATCATTTTTTGAAATGTCTATCTGTTTGTATTAACACATCACTGTTAAAGTACTGAGTTCACAATAAATCCACACTAAGACAATCGTAAATATTCGAGAATAACTTAGTCTTAATTTCATTAAAATCAGTCCACTCTCTCAAAAGTTATTGTAATTTTAATGACGACGCTACGTAATTACGAGAGAAAACTAGATAAGTAAATGGACTTAATATATTCAGATGACAATATTAATCACTGTTTTTATACATAAGATTCCACGCGGACGAAGTTATTTAAGTAAGAATTTTCTGACACTAATAAATATTATAAAACAAATACTCTTTTCGAGAAAGTGTACTCGTTCCCGCAGTTATTGTAAACTGTGCAATGGATTTTGATATAGTTTTTCTTATCGTGTAGAAAATTACCTCCAAAATAATTATGTATATAACACGTGCATATTCTGTTTATAGAAAGTAAAGAAAAGTCGATTGTAAAAAACATTGTTCAGACGTTTAAATTGTTGACGCTGGTCAAACCTTTTGAGATATATTAAAATAATGTACTACGTAATCGTTGTGTTCCGGCGACTAGTTGACTGTATTACGAAAATTGGATGGTACAGAAAAAGTGAGGAAAGAAACGATATTGGGGGTGGTTACCTTCCAAAGGCACGCGAAATCGTGTTTGTGGTCAACGTCGTTGCAGCGTTCTCTTCTCCGATCCCCTTTTATCTGCGTAGACACCAAAGAGTATAATAAGTAATATAGGAGCGTACGACGGCTTCGAATGATACGAGCATGCTATACCGTGCGACAAAGCGGACTCGAGTGTGGAACGACTAATTGTACTAGTGGGCGCCCAATGGTCGACATTCGACCATAGTTCGTTGATTTTTTTAAGTTTGAATTTCATTAGGGTTAATATCATTCTTGAATGTAGAATGAAAAAGGGTAATTGGAACGTAAGAGTAAAATAATACATACAGTCGAGCATAGCAACCTCCTTCACAACCTTTTTTGAAGTCCTTTATTGACAGATGTCAAAATGTCTTTTTTATTTACATGTGTGTATATGTTGTGTAAAATTGAAGCAGTAGTGTGAGTAATGCATATTTTAATTAATTTAATGTACTTCTGATGCGTTTTATATAAAATAAATAGCTTTCTGCACTTCTCCTCCACATAAACTTTAACTATGCCAAATTTCACGTTCATCCGTTCGCCCAATTCCGTTAAAAAGGGATACAAAATTTAGGCTTCACGTATTAATATATATGATGATATGGGTGGCTGGAGCGGGCGAGGGTTGGACACAGAGATGGAACATTAACACGTCGATTCCCAAACACGATGTCGACATTTATGCATAAAGAACATTGTATAATAAGACCAGTCATGTTATATGGATCTAAATACTGGATCAGGAAAGAGACGGATGAGAAAAGATTACATGTGGCAGAGGTGGGAATATTAAGGTGGATGTGTGGTGTAACTAGAATGGATAAGATTAGGAATATGTATGTCAGAGGAAGTTTGCAAATATCACCGTCGATAGAGAAGTTGAGGAGTAATAGGTTAGCATGGTACGAGCACGTTATGAGAAGATAAGAAAGTAACTAGAAAAGTCTTGAGTATGAAAGTGGACGGATATAGGACTAAAGGAAGACCAAACAGGTGTAGATGAATTTGTAACAAATGGTGCATACCATACAAATGGTGTCGGTATTGGGATTACGTCTGGTAGGAGAGAGTGGAAAAAGAAAAGATGTTGTGCAGATCCTACATAGGTGTGATAAGGGCAGGAAGAAAAAGACTACTGTATTGTATAGATATATCGTTTTTTATGTCATAGCTGGCAAGCGAACATGACGGGTCATGTGGTGTTAAGTGACCACCACCGTCCATAGACACTAACAACACCAGGGGAGCCGACAGTGCGTTGCCACCTTGTGTTTGGGGTAGAGCGAGGGAGTAAGTGGGGAGAGGAGAGGGGAGGTAGGCCACCGGCGTTCTTACTGACCGAACGAAACGCAACAATGCAAGCAATGTTACTTCACGTCGGTCTTCTGTGAGAGGGTGGTACTACCCCAGACGACCCGACCCATTCATGCTGAAACCAATAACAACTTCAGTGTGGCTCTACCACCTACAATCCACACCTCTCTCTAAGATAGAGATGTCTACAAAAAAGTCCTTTATGGTACATGTCAATCTTCTACATGTTATATAATTGATTAAAAATTCTCCATTGTTTACAGCTAGGTATACTAATTCCAGTTTTGATATTAGCGACTGGCAGTCGAGCACAAAACCTGCCTCCGTCGCCATGCCGCGGTGTATTCGATTATGATCCTCTAGGAACAGAACCCGGACGATGGTACGGCACTATACACTTGTTCACAGATTCTCCACTACGTGCTTTATGGTTGGACATCGAGTTGGACAGTAAAGCAGATCTGCTTGGTGTGAGTATTTCTTATAGTACCATGGTAAAATCGCTACATTGCCCCTGATAGTAATTACAGTATATTTAATTAGATTGAGTTACTTTGCGGAAATTCATCAATAGATGAGGCTGGGTCATGGCAGTGCCCAATCAATTTCAAGCGGAATTGCAAAGTAACTACAGGATAGTTTATAAACAACGGCGACCATCAATAGAGTTACTATCCATTACCAGCCTCTTGGCTGGCTGATCCCGAAAGCAACAAGTGAAAAAAGTCAACATGCCAGGACTGTGATAAGGTTACCACTAAGTGTATTGTGGCTGTGACCCACTGGGGTAGACATTCTTCCCGCCTGCTTGTTTACTGGATATTTTCTTGTTTACACTGTATATGTGTAACGTTTGACCACAATCTCGACTGATGTTAAGTGGTGATGTGGTCCAAAGTACTAGGCACTTTAAATCTAGATTAGTCTGGCTATTAATCGCAGTTGCCGGAATACAGGTGTGGTTAATCGTGCAGGTGGGTTTAGGAAAACCCTAGCACCATGCTAACTTATAGTTTTATAATGTCGTTCCATAACTGATGAATCTTTGTGATCTTATTATGTGCTAATGCAACGCGCAATGGAAAAGGCAAGTGACTCGTACTACGATCACCTCTCTATCCCATTATAGCACTAATTACAAATATATTTTTGCGAAAACAACAAAATTGATGAAAAAAAACAATGCTATACGAAAAGTTCCCACTCATTTGCAAGGCCGGCTACGCAATTGTGAGACCCCTGGTATTGCAGTTGTCCATAGGTAACCATTTACCATCAGATTGTCCAACAGCCTGTTTACTTCCTTTTTGGAATTAAAAAAGTCAGTCGAACTAATACTTACGCTTTCAAAACTAAGTACAGAGGAACAATACTTGAGCAAGGAGAAAGTACTATTAAATACCGAAACTATGCCTGTTGAATTAAAAGATTTCAGACGAACACTTATTTCTTTCATCAGAATTATGTCGGAGAAATATTTACAACAGACAACATGAACTACAAGATAGAAAACACCCAACTTATGATAAAACCCGGTCCACCTCTCGACGTCCGTATCTTTGTTAAATATAACGTCTTGAATAGAGCTCCGAAACTTCGTTCTATCAAGTTTAATGGTGTGGAGATCTGCAATGCTAATAACCTCCAGCCTATAGTCCTGTTACCCGACAACACTGGGGTAACCAATCGACCAAATACAAATGTTTCACCAACACAAGCAACTACAGAGAAATATGAAACCTCCGCACCGCCTTTACCAACACAACCAGTTGAAATGACAAGGCAAGTTTCATACTCCGGTCTATTTTTATTAAAATGAAAAAAATAATCTAAATGTATTTTAACTTCATTCTTCATTTTTTTAGTTAACAAAGTTTCATCCTGTAAATCTAAATATATCGAGATTTTCTCAAAATTAAAAAGTTGTTGTTGCACTTTAAAATCCAAGTAGTTTAAAATTGATTTAAGAGACATGTAACCAATGTTCGTTTAGTGATGTCAATGAAATTATGATCTGAAAAGTGAATTAGCAATGATAAGTCTTTAGATTTGTATGGGTTTTACGTAATTATAAATCAAAATATATTTTTCACAGTGTAAAGATACCAACAATTGTCAACAAAGCGTCTGAGGTGAGCATTCTATTTCTTATATCTCCTATTCTATAAATAAAGCGTCTCCTAGCAATAAAAATAAAATAACATTAATATAATATATTGGGACATACTGTTTTTGAAAAGTCGAGTTCATATAACATTTACTAGCTGACACGGCCACGCGTTGCTGTGGCTCCGTTACTACATGTTGAATTAAAATTATAATAAAGTATTGGTGTGGCGCCATCTATGAGATATCTATAACATTCGGTCCTATAGTTTTCTCTCAATAAAACTAATTTAAAACGCCATCTCTTCGAGACTGATGAAACTTACAATTAATAACAATAATCAACATTGACAATAATTTATTTTGTAATTTAAAAAATGTTGAGTCCATTAATTGAAATATAAATTATCCTATCTCTCAAGTGAGACTAAATTTTACATAAATGCCAACTTTCATGAAGATTACGTAATTTCGGAGTTCATCGTGGACAAATATGACACTGGATTTTTATTTATTTTAAGATGACTTTAAGAATTCTAGGTTGATATGCAAATTTTGGGATACGAATATGTAAGATATTCACGATATTTATTTTAGACTAGTTAGCCGCGTGGGATAGTTACTTTGATGTTAAGACGCAGCGGAAGCTCTCAAAAGAAAAAAAGGGGTGCAAGGGGTGTCGAATAACATCTAAGACTTGTATTTATTTTAGACTAGTTAGCCGCGTGGGATAGTTACTTTGATGTTAAGACGCAGCGGAAGCTCTCAAAAGAAAAAAAGGGGTGCAAGGGGTGTCGAATAACATCTAAGACTTGAGACAACCTCACCTGCACGTGGTGCACCCTGCTGAATAACGAACGAGGCAATGGCGAAAGTGGCGTGGTAGGGTTTTACAGCCTGACTGGGCCGAAACCGCTTCGATTCGCTTCTGCGGGTCGCGTTTCGGGATCAGCCTGTGCATATCCAGTTTTTTGCAGGCCGGCATGACAGCGGCGGTAGGCGATGGATAGTGTGTCACTCAGTGGTCGCCATTGTTTTTGGATTGTACTGTGCTTACCATCAGGCACAATGCAGTCATTTTGCCGTGCTACAATTAAAAAAAACGATTTTGAAACATTCTTCATTGCGTCGGCGACTCCGAGATGAGCTTTTACAAGCAGCGCGCGTGCGCCGTACTCTGACAGCTGAGGACACTGGACGAGTCTCTGTTGATGCTGAACCCTCGCGTATCTTTTTAAATGAAAGACTTACACGCGCTAATCGTCAGCTTTTTCACCGCGTTCGTGAGGAATGCCGTAGGTGGAATTCCGTAGGCTTCAGTGGAGTTTCTCCTGGACAAAGCGTGGACGAATATATGCTCGGCAGTCTGATGGCAAAACGGCCTACTCTATTCGATGTGAGGAGGACTTGACTCGGGTTTTTGGAACCGGCTCCGTTTGAAATTGAGGTCTATTTTGGAATGCACCTTTGTAATTCTTCTTATTTGTGTATATGATATAATGTATTTCTGTATGTTTCTTACAGTTACTATATATATAACATCTACCAATTACCTCTTAATATATTACTTTTATTATATGATTATATATGTATACTATTTGTATATTATAATATTTATTTTACATAATAATATTACAGCTGCCAGATTAATTGCGTCATATTTACTCTTAAATCAAAATTCGATTCCAACAATAATAGTAAAATAGTAAATAGCATAGATTGTATAAAGGCTGGTCCCTCTTTCGTTTTAACTCCAGAGGCATGCAACAACTTTTTAACAACTGACCATGCAGCACACAATAACATACAAATCCTTACCTTAAACATTCGTAGTATAAACAAAAATTTTTCTGAATTCGAAGTGCTTTTAAATAGATTAAATGTACCATGTGAAATATACATTCTTACCGAATCTTGGAATTCTAAAACACTCAATTTTCCAAAATTATTCAATTATGAAATACACGTTACCAAAAATAACCGCAATCAAAATGATGGAGTCATAGCCTACATCAAGGAAGGTGTTGGATGTTCAGTAACTGAACTATCTCTAATTGATGCTACTGGTCTACTTATAGAAATTAATGAAACAACTGTCGTAATAGGCGTCTATAGATCACCTTCACATAGAAATCTAGACAATTTTTTAGACTCCTTAGATAAGTTATTACTTACACTTAGTAAATATACCAACATATTACTTATTGGTGATATAAATATAGATATTAAAATAAACAACGAAGACCATAACTCATTCAATTATCTAAATTTATTAGCAACTTATGGTTTAATGCCAGGCCACTTATATCCAACTAGAGAACAAAACTGTATTGATCACGTCATGATTAAAGCAAGAAATATGGCTACCACGGTTGTTATAGATTCTCTTGTAACAGATCATAGTCCTGTTCTTACAAGAATCAACTTAAAAAATAAAATTGAACAATTTAAATATTCAACTAACCATAAGGTAAACAATGAAGCTGTTCTTGATAAACTACGCACTATAGATTTCAGTCAGTTATTGAATTCTCAAGACGCAAATTGGGCCGCTAGTAACTTAGTCAATATATTAAATAATTTGATTCTCAACAATACACTTAAAATTCTGTTTCCTAGGAATACAAGATGTATAAAGCCGTGGATAACACCAGGTCTAGTACGCTGTATAAAAAATCGTGACCGTATGCATTTAAAATGTAAAAAAGACCCTAAGAATATTATCCTACATACTACTTACATCCGATACAAAAATTTTTGTAATAATTTATTAAAGAGGCTCAAACGAAATTTCGAGAAAAATGAACTTAACAAATATGCTTCAAATCCAAAATTAAAATGGAAAATAATTGACAAAATTACTAACCGAAAGAACAAAATAAATTCAGCTTCTGACCTTCTTAAAATATCAAATACACCAGAGTTATCTATTAATGAAGTTAATACTTATTTTACAAATGTAGCTAAGGAATTAACAGATAAAATACCGAAAACAAACACAATTAGACATAGTTATGAGATCACATATACATCACCACACTCGATGGTTTTACTGGAGACAACTGACCAAGAAGTTCGGTCTATTCTAATGAATCTAAAGTCTGACAGCGCCATAGGTTTGGATAATATTTCAACGAAATTACTGAAGATGACAAATTCAATTATTGTACCACTTGTTACACATATCACGAATTTATGTATTAGAACTGGAACTTTTCCTCAAGTATTTAAGATGTCGATTATTCATCCAATCTACAAAGCTGGAGATAGAAACCGCGTTGAGAACTACCGTCCGATTTCAATATTACCAGCGATATCTAAAATCATTGAGAAGATTTTGAATAGAAGATTAATAAAGTTCCTAGAAAAGGAAGCTATTTTGTCAGATAACCAATATGGCTTTAGAGCCGGCAAATCTACTGCTCTAGCAGTTTCTTCTCTAACAGAATTTATCGCTACCAATATTGATAATAAATACAAGTGTATTGGTATATTTTTAGACCTGGCAAAAGCCTTCGATACGGTCTCCAATGAAATTCTTCTCAGTAATATGGAAAGAATTGGAGTCAGAGGATTATCTCTTAAGCTATTTAAGGATTATCTAGAAAATAGAACCCAGACAGTTAAAATAGAAAATTATACTAGTTATGCCGCTCCAACAAATGCAGGTGTACCTCAGGGTAGTGTACTTGGCCCGACCTTATTCCTCATATATGTTAACAATCTTTGCAAACTTAAATTAGACAACTGCAAAATGTTTGCTTTCGCTGATGACACAGCTTTAATTTTTCATGGAAGAACCTGGGAAGAAGCAAAATTACACGCTGAAAATGGACTAGTAATAATTGTAAAATGGCTGTATGAAAATTTATTGTCACTGAATATATCCAAAACAAAATGTATACTTTTCACCAATACAAAGAGAACACTTCCTGTTGAGAGTAACATCAGTATCCAAATACACACTTGTCAATATAATTATCAACAAATCGCAAACAACAAATGCAACTGTGCCATTCTAGACAGAGTAAGAACAATAAAATACCTAGGTGTCTTGATAGATGAAAATCTAACATGGGAGCCCCATATTAATCAACTTACCGAGAGAATAAGAAAGTTAATATATATATTTCGAAAATTACGACATGTAGCGGATTATGATCTATTGAAGATGGTATATTTTGCATTACCCCAGTCTATCCTATCTTACTGTATCACGTCATGGGGAGGGGCAAAAAAGACTCATTTAATCAAACTTGAAAGAGCACAACGAATATTATTAAAAGTAATGGCATTCAAACCTTTCATTTACCCTACAACAAGTCTTTATAGTGACTGGGATGTTCTGTCGGTCAGAAAACTATTTATTAAATATACAATAGTTGAACAACATGATAGGGTTCCTTACACGCCTGATCAAATAACAAGTAGGCGGACATACTCAGTTTGTTCTACAAAGCAATACAAAACTTTTTTTGTAAATAAATTTAATTTTTATCTCGGCCCTATTTTATATAATAAACTAAATAAAATTCTTGACATATATCCACTAAATAATCATAAATGTAAGGAAGTAGTTGTAGCCTGGTTGAAGACGCAGAAATATGAAGACATAGAAAATTTATTTGCAATCATACGATAATTGTCTGGTAGAATTATAAACAATTAGGCATATTTATATACATTCATACACATACACACTTATTATATAAAAACTAGTTAGACACATCCAAATTTAATATGTACTCGTATATTATGTATGTTGATAAATATTTTATTTATCACAGTATACTCTATATATCCATATATTACGATGTAACTAAATTAAAATGTTTGTAAGCTATATCTATGACACGCTATAATACGTCACTGTACAGAGATTAGCGTCTGAGATACAGGCTCGGCCTAGTTCAGGCGCTAAGATACATAAATATGTAACAATACTGTATATCATAATATAAACCTTTTGTATTTGTATTGTATTTGTTGCTCCGCTCCTGTTAGTCTTAGCGTGATGATATATAGCTTACATATTCTTTCTCGATAAAGAAGCTATCTAACACTGGATTTTTCAAATCGAACCAGTATTTCCTGTAACTAGCGCGTTCAACAAACAAACCCTTTATTGTAGTAGTATGAATTACTACACTCGTACTTAACTCGTGCTGTCATTCAAATTACAATAACTTTTGATAGAATGGACCGATTTTAATGAAACAAAAGCTAAGTTACTCTCGAGGATATGATTTATAATTTTCATGCTGAAGCTTTAGCAGTGATGCGTGTTCAGACAAATAGACAGACAGACATTTCTAAAAATGATTGAAATGTATTCTATTACCTATTCCTAGACACCTGCAACATTTTTTTTTTCACGAAAATCGAATAAGTACAGACACGTTAGATTTACATTCTTGTTATATTTATAGACTAGCGGGCCCGGCAGACGCTGTCCCGTCCTGACTATAAAAAAAATCTTGACAAATTATATACTAAAACCTTCCCCATGAGTCACTGTATCTACTGGTGAAAACCGAATGAAAATCCATTCAGTAGTTTTTGAGTTTATCGCGAACAGATAGACAGACAGACGCGGTGGGGGACTTTGTTTTATACTATGTAATGATTATATTTTTAGAAGATAATTTGCTTATTCTTTACAATAATGCTATAAATAATTTTAGGAAAAGTGTGGAAGGGTGGTCAACGAAATCCCATTAATTGTGCAAGGGACTAAAACATTGGAAGGACAGTGGCCGTGGCAGATAGCGCTCTATGAAACGAAGGTCAGTTCATATATTATTTACATTTTTTTTCCGGTATGGAAGTTGGTCTTTAAAGATTTATGTGCATAATGTATTCCACGACAAATCGGGCGGTTTAATTTTTTTAAATTTATTCCCTCAATTTTGTGATGTTTTTAGTAATAAATTGAATAGTAATTTTTGACACTTTTTAATACTCATTCAAAAGATAGTGTTTTTTTTTTATTTTTAGTACATGACTTTTTAAAAATTGGTCGAAATGCCTATAAATAAAACAAAGATGTTTAGATTTTTTTAAATAAGCATTTTTGAATTTTAACTTTTAAATCGAGTTAAAAAAATGAATGCAACCTTCGATTATTTAAAAAAATGAGTAATCTTTAACTTCTACCCATTCCTCAGCTTTTAAGCCCAGTCTGGTAATGGGATTATTTTTATTATTTATGAGGCGAACTGTTATAATGAGAAAAACGCTGATCTTTTTAAAAAAGGTTTTTTTAATCCACACTGAAAATAATTGTAAAATAGAGACTTAGCAAGTGTTTACGACTTCGCGGTCCGGCCCGAACTAACTATGAAAAGCTTTAAGTTAAACACGTAAGGTCGGTCTAGATCTAAAAGTGCTGACCAGGCACCTAATTAATCATCAATAGCTCATACAGTCAGGGGATATAACAGAACGAACGGGTCACCTGATGTTAAGTGATCACCACCGTCCAATAGACACTAGCAACACCAGGGGAGTCGCAAGTGCGTTACCAGCCTGTTTGGGGGATGCGGCAGAGGGAGAGGGGGGGGGGCGTAAGGGATGTGGGTTTCCGGCGCTCTCACTGACCGAACGAAACGCAACAGTACATGTACTGTTACTTCACGTCGGTTTTCTGTGTGTCTGGTGGTAGTACCCGTGCGAGCCGACCCATTCAAGCTGAAACCAGTAATAGTGTCAGCGTGGCTCTACCACCTCTCCCTAATTCTCTAAAATCTCTAATTACTATGTATTTTTTATTTTTGAAAATTTGTAAACGCCTCGATATTTGCAGTACTGAAGAAGTTCAGTAAGTAGTAATTAACACAAATGTAATTAAAACATATAACACATAAATTTCATCGACCAATGCAATGGAACGAATACCAATCAAACGAAACGAAATTTGAGGAATTTCTCAACAACCATTAAGATATGAAAGAAAGAAGAAAGAAATACTTTATTGTTGGAACAACCATACAATTAAATTAAATTACACAAATAATTATGACAGAAAAAAAAAAACATTTTAAAAATGAAAAAATAGGTGTCCAACAATTGGCGAACCCATTCAGCAAAAATCTGCAATACTGTAAGTAGTACTGCAGCGCTGATTTTCGATGGGAGCCTATATATGATGATAAACGGACGTTAAAGTTAGTATAAAATTTGAGACGAACAAACAAATAACACAGACACACGTAACACGTCAAAGTTGGTCATACTAAAGAGAAATAAATGCTGTAACCACAAATTTAGGATTAAACATAACAAATGTAAATGTATACGGAAAAAGATTTAAAAAAATAAAAAATACACACCAATAAACAGGGCTTAAAATAAAACTACGTGAATACTACGTGATATGATGTCAGGATACGATTTAGAAATTAACGTTTTCTGTTAGCGCAGTAAAACTAAATTAAGTTAATAGGAGTAGTTGTTGTGTAGTGTAAAAAGGTATCCAACCGAATATAATGAAACTATATGATTCAGTAACATTGTTTGTTCCTTTTTTACTATCAAAAACAGATCGCCGATAGTAAGTTTATTTGTGGAGGTACTTTACTATCCCATCGTCATGTCCTCACAGCAGCTCACTGCACCACACACGAACACTCAAGACGCTTAAAAAATGCAAACACCTTTATAGTGTTCTTAGGCAAACATAATCTACGAACAACGACCTTCGGAGTTCAGATAACATATGTAAGTACATTAAAACCCTATATATTACAATATTAATAATTAAAATACAGAAACTATCTTTTCCATTCTCACAAGTGTCATCGTATTTTTTAGAGTGAAGTGAAGAAAGTATACCGCATAATTTAACTTAGTGGTAAGGTTGTAATAGAATTTGAAAGCTTCTCGATTCTATAAGTATTTAAATAGTTCCTACTATTTTTTGTAAATAATTAACCTTTTGTTTTTGGCGTGATAACGTACTAAATCGATGAACGTTGTACGCACGGAAAAGCATGACTCATTGTCACGTTCCACCTGAGCCGAGCGTGGAAGCGAGAGCGCGGGACAAGCGATAAAGAGGCGTGATCGGCCTAAGGGTTCGGCTTGTGACGCGTCCATCTCTCTTCCACGCCATAGTCCGATGCCTCCCAGTCGTTATCACGTAAAATTGTCGCCCGTAAACCGATTTTTACCGACAATCAACTTTTTTTTTTTAAGTTTCTAAAATACACGCATTTGATGTAATTTACAATGGTTATTTCCTAATTACCTATTATTTTCTCGATAAAATTAATCTAGGCCATATCTAGCGAATATAATATTTTGATACAAAGCCAAGCAGAGCACAAGGGTCAAATAGACTTTTTAGCTGATGGAAAATACTTTGAGACATTTTCTCTTGCAATCTGTGCGGAATTAAAAGAAAACGTACCAATTATCAGTACACTCTATATATGCCACAAATTATTTCTAGAAATTCTTCTAGGAGAAACATATTCTCCATGCATTTGATAACAGAAAATAGTCTTTAGAAAAGCTTTTCTAATTTAAAAAATCCTTGCAGATTGAAGAAATTTTAATAAATCCAGATTATAATCCTACAACTTTCTTCAACGATATAAGCATCATAACTTTGTTGGAGAGAGTAAAGTATACCAGTAGAGTGCAGCCAGCGTGTTTATGGCCGGAGAATTTGATTCCGCTGTCCAACGTTATTGAGCAGAAGGGTTCGGTAAGTATTTTTCAGATAATTTTCCCAGTGATAGTTCTAATGCATGAAAATTTTGACATACCAGTAAAATGCAATTGCATTTAATACGATTATACAACGGGCATGCAACGACCTGCGCGTTCAATACAATAAGGTGTTCCGGGTGCTGATGGGGCTGCCGCGCCACCGCAGCTCCTCTACAATGTTCGCAGATCCTAATACCGACTGTAATAAAACATGTACAAATGGTGCACTTTTATGATGCGTCGCACCCGCGACATCCCTAACAGTATATTGTGCGCGCTGGCGGACCGGTGAGACTCCCCGATTCAGGCTCGCTAGATACGGCTACATGCAGTCGTATAATGAATTTCCAACATCATTGGGGGATCTATCTGGTCCCGGCACTTTCTATTACATTGTGTGCACGGTGTTTTTCTTAATACATTTTTTTTATTATTATTATTACTATATTAAACATAAACTTGTATTTAAGAATTTAAGTATATTATGTTCCATAACTTAAGAGCACAATTTTATGAAAGTAATACGCTAATATTATAAATAAGGAACTGTTCCTCTTAATTTTGAATCGTCATGTATATATATATACAGCTTATGTGTATGTACTCGTGTAAACAAACTCAAAAGAATTGCAGATTTTAAGCCAGTCGTAATGCGTTGGAACTCTTCAGAAATCAGTTACAGCACCTTTAGTGTTAGAACGTGCTGCTAACAGTTTAAATCGTAATTCAGCAACAAAAGTAGCTATGATGAGTGACATAAATATGAATGGCAATGATGATTCCGTAGGCGAGTCCTGTATAAGTTCTGCTATCCTTATACGGTCTATGTGCAAGCATTTCTACTGTCACTCTTGTCAGTTTCTGTAATTTTTGCTTGAAGGAAGTCTCGCTAGTCTAGCAAGAATATAACTAGGATATGCCTTACTTTTAAATACCTTATTATTGATATACCTTTTTTAAATAAATGATAACTCATTTAATCTAAGTGTCGACGGAGTACGTATTTCAAACAGTTCAGAGGTAGCAACTGTTTTCCAAGATTACTTCACTAATATACCTTCACAAATAACAAAGCGTATAACATCATCAGCCGAGGGCACTGCCGCTCTTTTAAAAAATGTAAGTGCACCCACAGATTCAAAATTTAAGTTCTCATTTATTAGTGCAGGTGAAATAATAAGGGCATTCAAACAATTAAATTTAAAAAAACAGCGAAGACATATGGGGAATGTCAGTAATAGTAATACAGTCCTTAATTGTCACTATTTATTTATTTTATTATATATTTAATCAGTGTATAGCAAAAGGAACCTTCCCAAATTTAATGAAAATAAGCAAAGTGGTTCCTTTGTTTAAATCAGGCTGCAGAAGTAATCTTGGAAATTATAGACCTATTTCTGTATTACCGTCGATTAGTAAAATTTTTGAAAAGATTATGCTCAGACAATTGGTAGAATATTTTAGAATGCAAAAGTTTCTGGATGGTCGACAGTTTGGGTTCACCAAATCGAAATCTACTACTGACGCTGGTGCAATGCTCATAAACCATATATTGGGAGCCTGGGAGGATTCGCAGGATGCAATTGGTGTGTTCTGCGATCTGTCTAAGGCCTTTGATTGCGTTGACCATAGTACGCTTATTCTTAAATTGAAACACTATGGTGTTTGTGAATCTTCTCTCGACCTTCTAGTCTCTTATTTACAAGATCGTTGTCAGAAAGTTAGCATACATGGGGTAACATCTGCGGGATCTTTTGCGCGAATTGGTGTCCCTCAGGGCTCTATTTTAGGGCCGTTTTTGTTTTTAATATATATAAATGATCTGCCGCTAATGGTTAATAACTGTGCTGACATGGTGCTTTTTGCAGATGATACTTCACTTATATTTAAAGTTAAACGGATAGATTCAGAGGTTGGGCATCTGAATAATACATTAAATGAAATTTGTCATTGGTTTGCGTTAAATAACTTATTGTTAAATACAGATAAAACGAAATGTATGAGATTCACCTTACCAAATGTTAGACAGGTTAATAGTAGAATCAAGATCGAAGGGAATTTGGTAGGGTTAGTTGACAGTGCTGTATTCCTGGGAATCACACTAGATTCTAAATTACAATGGGGCCCTCATATTAAAAAATTAGCTAACAGATTAAGTTCGGCTGCATACGCAATACGTAAAATTCGCCAGCTTACAGATATTGCCACTGCTAGGTTAGTCTACTTCGCTTACTTCCATAGCCTAATGTCTTATGGTATTCTGCTGTGGGGGACGGCTGCTGAGGTAGACACCATATTTTTATTACAAAAACGGGCAGTTCGAGCAATATATAATATGGGACCTCGCGAATCATTAAAAACGAAGTTCCAGGAATTCGGTATCTTAACTCTACCCTCCCAATACATTCTTGATAATTTAATGTATGTCCGTAAAAACTTTGAAAATCTGCATTTTGTAAAAGACCGGCATGATCTAAATACTAGAAACTGTGACAAACTGGTCGTCCCATGTTTCAGACTTAGCAAAACCAGTAATAGTTTCTTAGGTAATAGTGTTAGGTTTTACAATAAAGTCCCAAAACATATTACCGATTTGCCGGACTGTAAATTTAAGCACCATGTCAAGCGGGTTTTAGTGTCGAAAGGCTACTATAGAGTGGATCAATACGTGAACGATGGTGACGTCTGGAATTGACTCCTCTCTGTGCATCCACTAAAAACGGTATTGTAACGTATAATGTATTTGAAATATATATATATATATGTTAAAAAGATGTACCCAATCGAGTTTCTTGCCGGTTCTTCTCGGTGACTGGGTTGTTTTCCGAACCGGTGGTAGTTTTGACGTTCATAAGCGCCTAAACTGAATAAAGTATTTTTGATTTGATTTGATTTGATTTAGCTTTGTTTTGCAAAAACTTTGACTGGTCACATTATTAAAGCTCACAATCACGAGGCTAAGGAAAGTTGAAATTTATTCAAATATGAATAAGGAAAATAATTTGGTAGCTTTCTTTTCTAGGTCCATTTTAACTTAAGCCTTGGAGTTACATCGGCCTTGTTGTTTCCACATACTGTATTTGAAATTACTAGCATATAATTTAGCTGAACATGGTAGCGCAGCTATCACGTTGCTACTTTCAGAATGTTGTACGAAGGAAAATAAAATGTGGGCATAAAAATCATAATCTGGGATAGTAACGATTCACTGCATTATGTGTAAAGTTTGTCGGTGGGACTGTTTTTTTTTTATTGTAGCACGGCAAAGTGACTGCACTTTGCCTGATAGTAAGCACAGTACAGTCCAAAAACAACGGCGACGACCGAGTAACACTCTATCCATCGCTGGTCGCCGCTGTCATGCCGGCCTGCGAATAGCTGGATATGCACAGGCTGATCCCGACCCGACCCACAGAAGCGAATCACTATGACGAGCTTTTTCGGCATATACATGGTGGTTGCGACCCAGTCAGGCTGTAAAACCCAACCACCCCGCTTTCGCCATTGCCTCGTTCGTTATTCAGCAGGGTGCACCACGTGGAGGTTAGGTTGGCTTGGGTGTCTCAAGTCTTATGATGTTATTTGACACCCCTTACACCCCAAAATTATACCCAGGTAAAATGTGATTGCTGCCTGAGTGGCAAGCCTCTGATAATCGTGCTCTCAATATGCATGCATCTTGTATTCCTATAACGCTTGATCTTTTATAGTTCCGCTTTTGGGTTCTTACGCTATTTATTGTAGTACACGCAGTAACGTTGCCTGTCAGCTGTGTGACACTACACCCGCTATATCATTACATAGTATAAAGCAAAAGTCCCCTACCGCGTCTGTCTGTCTGACTGTTCGCAATAAACACGCAATAAAAAAAATTGTTAAGGATTTTTTGATAATCAGGGCGGAACAACGTCTGTCGGGCCCGCTAATTATATACATAAAGTATAAGAACTATGTGAAAACTGTAATCTTTTATGTACTTTTGTTTATTTGCAGGTAGTTGGTTGGGGATATGACATAACAGGCGTGCTTACGGAAGAGTTATATCTTGTACGGATGAAAGTTGTTGATACGGAAACTTGTCTGAGATCTAAAAACGAATTTTACAATCGTTTCACATCTAATCATACTTTTTGCGCTGGAAATAACGATGGTAAATGGCTTATAATAATATTATGATTACATGTGTATAATATGTATTTGTATGATAATCAGAAATAACTGCTGAACTTTCCAATTGGACTTTCGTTACCTTAAAGGACACCTTTCGGAACTAATTGTTTATTGATCCGACGAATATGCAATCGTAGATTTATATTCAAAATATACAAGAGATAACTGCTAACCATTGTTGATGCATCAGCAGTCTACAACAAGCAAAGGCTTATTCATCAATTATGAGAGTCAGTTTGGCTTCAATCTTTATACACGTCATATACAAGAAAACAAAGTCTAAAACATCGATTAGGAGAGTCAGTCTGGTTTCAATCTTTATACACGTCATATACAAGAAAGCAAAGGCTAAATCAGCGATTAGAAGAGTCAGTCTGGCTTCAATCTTTATACGGGTCATATCCAAGAGATAACTGCTGTCACTGACGCGTCAGCAATCTTCAATAAGCAAAGGCTTACTCATCGATTAGGAGAGTTAGTCTGGTTTCAATCTTTATACACGCCATATATAAGAAAGCAAAGGCTATATCATCGATTAGGAGATTCAGTATCAAATCATAAAACTTACTTGTGGTTCACTTACTTTCTAACTAAAGTCAAAACTCATCATAACAGTAGTATGACCAATTAAACTGCCACATCCATTCTTATATATCTTTACTTATAAAGTTCTGGTGTTAGTGTGTTTGTAATTCTTTTTTCCTTAAACGACTTAATCGATTATTATTTTTTTGTATTTACGGATTTATGGGTCTTATGATCGAGATCTAGATTGTGTTTTTTTAACTTTCTTAATAAAATTTTTATTTATATATTTCATAGGTTTATTAATATGAACTCTAATTAATACTCACAAAAAATGTAAGTACTACATTAGAGAGAGACTTATTCTGTTCAATAGGTCGGTAGGTAATTGTGGCCTCCTGCCTCTGATCTCTCCATTTTATCGTATGTGGTTAAAGTTATTTTTTAATGAAAAAAAAAAATTGTATTTTTACTGATAACAATTTAACAGCGTCATCAACACTCAATCACATTATGGTCACACTTACACCGTATAATATTGTCGTCATACTTAGTTTGTAGGTTTTTTTAGAACCTGGTTATTCTTGGTTCCCACGATGAGTGACTCATCCATTGATTGTTTGTAATAACGAGTTTGCATACGGATTATAACCATATTATTAAAGTTATTCTATCAAAAATCAAAACTGCATGAAATACCTTGATATTTAATAAATATATTTTGTAATCAGGAACCTCGGCGTGTAATGGTGACAGTGGAGGGGGAATGGTGTTCAAATTGGACGACGGCTCCTGGTACATCAGAGGCATCGTGTCTCTGTCAGTAGCCACGCCGGACGACAATCGCTGTGACCCTAACCATTACGTTATCTTCACAGACGTCGCGCAGCTTTTACCATGGATAAAAAGCAATGTATTTGATTATTAAATTATGTAGAAAAAATTGTTGTTCTTTTATTTACTGTTTTCACTATGTCAGTTCTCTTACATTGTATGGACTTATACATGGCCCTCATGTTTTAGCGTGCCATTATAGTGGACTATTTTGCTTGAGGTGTAATGGTTGCTGTCAATTCGGTCTATGTCTTGTATTATTGTAAAATAACTCATTAGATCGCTAGAAAGTTTGTGTGGCATAATTTTTGTATGGGAATTAACGTATTGGTATTTTGATATTAATAGAAGAATACAAAAATAAGTCGCACAGAACCAATAAAGTGTATAGTATACGCGGGCGCATATACAAAGGAGTCGAGAGTGGTAGCGTAGAGAGTATGACGGCATTACAGAGCGTCATACCGTTTGCCGTGCCGACATAAGGAGTGATTATGCTGTCAAGGCACGTCAATAGCTCTTCCTTATCTTTTAAAAACCCTAATAGTCTTATTTTGTTATTAAACAATTTGGTTTCGAAGTATCCTCGAATGTCTCTGTAGTTTGGTCAACCTGCTACACCATACTTTAGTAATATATTAAAACAAATTAAAGAAAATGTTAAAATATTCTATGATATGGTCACAGTATCTCTTCATATTATGACAAAATAAATAAATATAATATACCACTAAATGCTCGAAGAAATCAATATGAAATAGTATTCTTCTACAAATTACTGCACAATTATATCTCAGGCTCCCCCTTGTAAGAGTCTAAACTATAACACCAATTTTAAATATCGCTTTCCTAAAATATTTATCCTTAAAACTTACAAGAATAACACTTCTTAATAAAATACAACTGTACGTATGACTCGTTTGTACAATGAGCTCGCATCCAAGCACATCTCATTTGACATATTTGACCACCGAGCGAACATTTTGTAATTTATACTTCAATATTCTTGATTATATTTTGCATATGAATTTTCTATAGGGACGATAGCTGCGCGATAACGCTGCCGATTTACGTTCTGACAAGAGTATGAAGTTTATCGTTGTTCACTGAACATGTCTAAATTTGAATTTTAGCGTTGAGTATCGGATTCATTTAGTTTAAAGCGAAAATAAGTAACGTAAAAGGCCTTTAATTTCAATGGGTTTTTCTGTTTGTGGGTGATTCGCTGCTTTATAGTTTATTACCATCTATCCGCGACTTCGTCCGCATGAAATGGCCACTAATAGCCATGATTTTAATACAGCTCTCTGAGCTCTCTCTAGTCGGAGTAATCACTTTCCAGCTCCACCCCAAGCCGATACGCAATACTGTTTTCAAAGTATCGTAGTCCGCAGACGCTCTCAACGTTTTGAAAACAAATATATGTTTTCTAACCCTAGATACAAGTGTTTCTACAAGTTTATTCCATGATAATGTGTTATCAATCCAGACACCAAGATATTTGATGGTATGTAAACGTTCAGTGATAGAGCAGTTACACGATAAGATAGCTAATAAGGAGTATTCATGA
Organism: Antheraea pernyi; assembly: GCA_015888305.1. Lineage (NCBI taxonomy): Eukaryota > Metazoa > Arthropoda > Insecta > Lepidoptera > Saturniidae > Antheraea > Antheraea pernyi. Next base: position 33,200 of record MU158730.1, on the reverse strand, counting down.
GCAGTCGGAATATATAGGGCGATAGGCTGAGATGTAATTCTAGGCACAAATGTAATAAACTTAGTTTTGTTTACGTTTAATGTTAATACATTAGGAGACAGCCACTTCATAACTACATGTAAAGCAAATTCAGCATTGGAACGAACTTCAGCCCAATTTGTGCCCCTAAAAAATATTGCTGTATCGTCAGCAAAAGTTATGATTTTTGCGTTGGTATAGAGAGCTTACAAAGATTATTTAGATAGATTAGAACTAAAGTAGGACCCAAAACATTGCCTAGAGGGACTCCATATGTTAGAGTTTCGTCATTACTCATTATAGCGATCTGTTCAAATTTACTCGGCAGGACAGGAGTACAAGTAGCGTCAAATGCTTTGGATAGGTCTAGAAATATTGCGATTGTTTTGAGTCCATTATTAAAATTTTCGGCCACAGATTCAGTTAAAGACAAAACTGTATCCTTAGTACATTTACCAGCACGAAACCCATATTGGTTTTCAGCAATAACTTTGTTAGTATTGAAATAGTTGATAAGCCAAAAAAAACACATATTAATTCAGACAAGATTGATAAAACAGAAATAGGTTTATAATTACTTCTGTCTCCACTTCTATAGATATGGAGTACTAAGACTTTTTTAAACTATGGGAACAACACCGGATGAAATCCAGAGGTTAAATACATGACAAATTAATGGAATAAGGACATGTCTAGACGTTTTTATCAATACTGTGGGTATACCACCCAACAGCACAACTTGTATTAAGAATAAGGTGTTCAATCTCCTCACAAGTTGTTAAAAGTATGACCATAGAGAAGTAGCAACTTTTTAGTGGAGGGTCTACAGCCATCCTTTCAATATGTGTGGATAAAAACTTGGATGCTAGATTTGAACCTACACAAGCAAAAACTTATTTACCGTATTCGTAACTTTGATTCAAGATTAGGGGATAATAGTTCACTAGCTATATTTTTGACAGTATCCAAATTAGTAATTTTGTTGAGATTCCAGGGAGCTTTGGGATTTCTACGATATTTTTCGAACTCGCTACGTTTGTATTGACGTTATATCTTCTTTAGCCGTTTTTTTTTATAATAAACTGTGCGACGCTTGACCTCAGTCACACCCGATGTAAAGTGAGGACGAGATTTTTGAAGATTGCTACATCATATGCTTCAGGAAAAACAGACGCAGGCAGCGCATTCCACTCCTTCGTGGTTCTTTTATTACAGAGTGATTTATACCGTACGTAGGTTATCTTAATAGGAAGGTTATTGAGGTTTCTTATTGTTTTCTGATAAAGATTGTCTCGATTACGTATGCAGCGCAAAAAAACCAGGAGTTATCCAGGGTTTTATTATACGTTTCCTACTATGAGTACTGGCTGTCACCACATTTGATATAGTCGTTACAAGTATCGTGGCAGCGTGATTAGTATTGTGGGAACACGCACACATATATTCATAAGGTGTTAGATATAAGAAAGTACTTTCCATCAGGTACAGTGCAGTCATTTTGCTGAACCAGTTTAAAAAAAAAAAAGTTATATTGTAATAAACAGTTAGTTGGCTCGCAGCTCTCGTGCTATCATTTCGTATCCCAGTAGGAACCCTACATTGGTGACCCCGCACGTTCAGTCGCACGTTATCCTCCTCACGGTGCACAATGAATTCCCAACACGGCGCACCCGCTTCGCTCGTGGCACAGCCAACTCCGACTGTAGACATAAAAGTGAAGGAACAACAGGCTATCATCTCCACACTATCGGTAGCTAACAAAATCCCTTACTTCTGGCCCGAAAATCTACGCCTGTGGTTCATGCAGGAGGAAGCAATTTTAGCACCGTAGAAGACATCAGACGCAAATAAATTCTTCATGATAGTAGCGAATTTAAGTAAAGAAGCCATTCAGCAAGTTGTGGAAATCGTTGCAAGCCTTCCGGATACCAACAGATTCGAAACACTAAAAAAGCGCCTTCTACAAATTTATGAAGAATCAGAAAGTAGACAGATCCAAAAATTAGTTTTGGAGATGGAATTGGGCGACCAGAAGCTAAACCAGCTGTTGCGGAGAATGAGGGATTTGGCAAGGGATAATATAGACGATGGTACATTAAAAATACTATGGCAAGGTCACCTATCTACGCAGAACTTAGAGAAATTAGCCATAATCGCAGACAAAGTTATGGATACCCACCAGCAGACAGATATCAATGAGGTAGCCCGGAGTAGATTAGTTTACTCTTCGACATAACACCAATCATGACAGAAATCGGCAAAATAAACCTATTAGAAATAAACCAGGAATAAAGTACAGAAATGGACACAGAAGCTACAGGAATCAACTTTCTCATTCGAGGTTGCGCAGAACTCCACAAGATCCTGACTGGTTATGCTCGTACCACTGGAAGTACTGGACGAGAGCGTGAAAATGTGTCACTGTGTGTCGGAAAAAATCGGAAGAAGTAATAATTGCGCAAAATGGTGCAAATGATGCATCGAACTTGCATGTTGAACAACCGTTAGAGAAATATGGTTGGTTGATACTCATCACATCGACAGCAATATTTATATATTTTTCATATATGATATACAGAAGGTGTTAGAAAAGTACCAAAAAAATGTTACGTAAGGAAATGACTGTTTGGCATAGCAAAAATAATCTTCTGATGGCTCAGCAACAGCCACAGCCACCGCACAACATTGTATAAGTGATATTTTTCCAAACTAAGTTATTTAAGAAAACAACAGTGTAAAATTCAAATATTTTTATTTTGTATTCATTTTTTTAAAGGGGGGAGTGCTGTGAGAACACGCACACATATATTCATAAGGTGTTAGATATAAGAAAGTTATATTGTAATAAACAGTTAGTTGGCTCGCAGCTCTCGTGCCTATCATTTCGTATCCTAGTAGGAATCCTACAACATCATTAGAGTCAATGATCCTAGATAAATCTGTGTTTTCCAGATCACTGATGCATGCATGAGGTTTAGAAACACGCATAAACCGGTGTTTCTCTACTAGTATAGTATCTGACAGTCTGCTTAAGAGCTAGAATGGCGTTCTTAGTTAATAATCCAGGTTGTAAACCGAATTGAGCATCGTGTAATTTACTCATTTAGTTGTACATATAAGAAACCGTCAAATAGTTTACAGTAGACTACAATTACAGTAGAAAGTGAAGTCTAAATTAAAATAGATTAAATTACTTTTTATAACTTCCGCTATCTGCTGGTGAAGGTCCCGTAAAAATGGGTCGAAACGTTTTGAAGATAGCACTAGCATTGCGGACGGAGCCACGATTAACAGCTAGTCTAACTTAAAATAGACTAAATTACTTGTTATATAGTCCTCTATCTGGCGGTGAAAATCGGTCCAACCGTTTTGAAGATAGTATTGCGGACGAAGCCGCGGTTAACAGCTAATCTAATTTAGAGTAGCTTAAGTCACCTGCTATAATTTTAGCTGCCTCACAGTGAAATTCCCGTCAAAATCGGTCAACCGTTTCGGAGATTAGCCGGAACAAGCAGACAGACAGACAGGCAGACAGACCGACAAAAATTTTAAAAATTGCATTTTGGTTATGAGTAGCGTGTATACTTTCATACCCAATCATTAAAAGTTTGTTATTATGATATTACATAAAGACACTTCATTTTTATTATATGTAAAGAAAAGATATGCAGCTTATAGAAACTACGAATTTAAAGAAATGCCTCATTTGATATAGAAATATTAAAGTATAATACGTAAGTTCTGTTGGAGCAATTAGGCAGCGAGTCGCACCGAACCGTTTTACTGTCATTTCAATTCATCGTAGTGATACTCATTCTTTTACTATTATTATACCTTTATCGCAACACAACACAATACATTACAATCCGCGTAATATTAAAATTTAAGAAAATCCTGTGTGTAACACTATTCATCGAAATAATAACAAAGTAACATAATTTTAGACATCACTACATAATATTAGAAAACAAAATCCCATGCCACGTCTGTCTGTCTGTTTGCGATAAACTAAAAAACTACTCAACGGTTTTTCATGCGAATTTCACAAGAATATTAAGTGATTCATGAGGAAGGTTTAGGATAGTATTTCTATAAGTACAGTCGGTCCGAACTGCAGTTGTTTCTCTCGCGCTCTATTTGACAGTTCTACCTATTTTTATATATTTCTCGTAAACCGTGATTTTCCCTATTAAAGAACCGCAAGATGGCGAGAACTGCTTGTGAATTAAAGGCAACTCTGTCATAGACAAATAAAAATTGATACATAAAAAGCAGGTTATGCAGTAAATAGATTAACAGAACACGTGCCCCATAGAAGAAGCTGCAGTTGAAAAAGAAATTCAAAATAAAAACGTGGCGTACAGTTTTTTGTCAACAAACTAATTTAAAGCGCCATCTGTTCGAGACTGATGGAACTTACAATTAATAACAATAATCAACATTGACAATAATTTAATTTCTAATTAAAAAATATTCATACCATTAATCGAAATATAAATTATCCTTATAATGCTATTTTAGATATTTAAACCGCGCCCGACGTTATTTAATTTCGGTGATCGAACGTTTTCGTATATAAAAATTGCCGATCAGATTTTAAAGCCCTGGGAGGCAGTTTCACGCCAGGAATGATCAAACGAAGTGTTGATGACCACATTCTGTATTGGAATATAAACTGTATTACATATCTGTACTATTATGATCTTTGATTGCACACATTATTACATCGCAATGTAGCTGTAGTGTTTTTATTATATATATATTTTTCTCTCGTTCGCAGGTGGCCCGACAAACATGTTGTTGTCCTCTTTCATTCATCATGGAGTGGTTCGCTGTCTCGCTCTTCGGCCACTCTCATCTTTACCAGTCTCTTTACTCATTTGGAACATAAGACGCGTATTCGCCTTCGGTGATGGTAGTTAATTGATCTAATTTTAAATATATTTCATAAATTCTTATTATTAATAACTAACATCAGTTTTTTAATAATGGTAAGAAATTTTAATATATATTGATTAATTATACATAAAATAATTAAATAAATAATCATGGAACCTATACTGAACTGATGACTATATGATACTGATTATTATTCGAGTTTTCCTTATCGCGAATAATATTTATTATCGTGCTTGTTATGTGGTTTCGCACGTGGTTTTAACTTCAAACAGAAGCAGGCAAAGTCAATTCAGCTCTATATTTTTTTTTTTACTTTTGTTGACTCAGAAATTGGTTATTTGTAAATTGACTAGCTGACCCGGCAACGCGTTGCTGTGGCACAATTATTATATGTAGAATTAAAATTACGACAAAGTATTTGGTATTATGGGGTAATGAGACAGGCAAATAAATGTCAGGGTAAAGAAAGAAAAACTAAAATTTAATTCCGATAGTGATTAAGAAAGTATTTAGATGATCAATCGATATAAAACATTTCCTCTAAACAAACTCATTTAAAGCGCCATCTGTGTGAGACCGATAAAACTTACTATTATTAGCAATAATCAACATTGACAATTATCTAATATATAATCAAAAAATATATTGAAGCCATTAATCGAAATTAAATTATCCTATCTCTCAATTTGGATCAAATTATATATAAATGCCAACTTACATGAAGAGTAGTTGAATAGTTTCGGAGTTCATCGCGGACAAGACACTGGATTTTTATTTAGATTTAGAAAAATCTTTTTTTATTGGAAAGGAGACATCTTTGCATTTCATCATTTTTAGAATTGAAATTTAGTGAATACAAAAGGGAACTTCTCAAAATCTATGAAGCTTGTGACAATTTAATATTAATATAAGACTATGATCGAAGATGTTCTGATGCATTTTTATTAGTAAAATTGTTCGATGGCGGTTTTAATTTTTATTAAAATTTCCTTGTTATTATTTGTTGTCTACATTACTAATAAAGGGGAGAGAATGTTTTTTTTTATTTATAATGGATAAATAAAAAATAATATTTCTTCGATTTAAAAAATTGTTACACCTATACGAAGCTGCATTATCAGTGAGTGACATGAGCTGTATTTTATTTTCAAAATCTACATAAACGCGATCGAAACCGCAATAGAAATATAGTTTTATATATTACGAAAAGTATATTTTTGAAATCCACATTACTGCAAGCGAAGTCGCGAGCATAAGCTACCAATTAATAATCAAGTCCAAGTGAATATTGATTTAATATCATTTCATATTATAAAACAAAGAACAAAGTCCTCGGCGACGTTTGTCTGTCTTTTTTTTTCGTACCGACTACTCTATTGACCTATCAAGATCTTAACAGCTTCATCGGACTGCATTTCTTAAACTCTACAAGTACTGAACTGATTTTCATGCCGTTTTCACCAGTAGATAAAGTGATTCATGAGGAGGATTTAGATTTATAATTTGTCATGTTTTTATAATCGTCACTACATTATTACAGAACAATATCCTCTTCCACGTCTGTCTGTCTGTCTGTTCCCGAAATATGTCGATAGAAACAGAATTAGAAACAGGGCATGAGACAACTTGAAAATAAATATGTGTCAATTTTAGATTTCTATAATAATAATGTACCTTTATACAAGGTTGAAAAGGATTGTAGTATATACTTAGTCTGGCCATAAATACTGTTACAATTACAAATAAACAAAATATTACATTTGAATTTGGAATCTGTCATTTTTATATGATTATTCATTGAGATTTCTCATTTTGGCGCCAATACATTGTACAATATTTTGCGATATTAAAATGGAGTGGGGTGATAAAGAGCACCGAATCGCTGTGATTGCATTACACAAAGTAGGTATGGAGCCAAATGCAATATTTAAAACTCTCCATACGCTTGGTATTAGTAAAATGTTTGTTAATTACTTTTTTTTCCTTTTTTTCGAACTGATTACGGAATGTTTGTGTACCGGGCTATTAATAGGTACCATTGTATCTGGTCTCATTAGACCTCCTCTGTTTGTGACAAAAAAAGATCTGGCCATCCACGTAGTGTTCATACGAAAAAAGTGGTCAAAGCAGTAAGGGTGTTTGGTTTGCGGGATGGTAGGGGTCTACAGCCCGACTGGATCGCAACCACCATGTATATGGCGAAAAAGCCCGTAATAGTGATTCGCTTCTGCGGGTCGCGTTTCAGGATCAGCCTGTGCATATCCAGCTTTTTGCAAGCCGGCATGACAGCGGCGACCGGTGAGAGATAGTTTGTCTCTCGGTGGTCGCCATTGTTTTTGGATTGTACTGTGCTTACCATCAGGCACAGTGCAGTCATTTTGCCGTGCTACTATAAAAAAAGAGAAAAAAAAGGAAATAATTCGAAGAAATCCTGTCCGAAAGCAAAAGATTTTATCTTGGAAGATGAAGAATGCACCTAGAACCATATCGCGTATTTTAAAAGATGACTTAAGACTTGCAGCCTGTAAGAGACGTACTGGTCATTTCTTAACTGATAATTTAAAAAAGAATAGGGTGGTAAAATCTAAATAACTGCTGAAACGGTACGTAAAAAGAGGTTTCAAAAAATGTTTGTTTACGGATGAGATTTTTTTTACACTTGGATAACATTTTAACAAAGAAAATGGCCGTATTTATGCTCAAAGCTCTAAGGAAGCTTCCCAATTAGCAGATAGAGTGCAACGTGGGCACTATCCGCCTTCAGTGATGGTTTGGTGGGGTATTAGCTACGAACGAGTGACTGACCCATACTTTTGTGAGAAAGGTATCAATACATCGGCACAACTGCACCAAGATACCATTCTTGAGAAAGTAGTGAAGGCCCAACATCACACCATGTTTAATAACCAAGAATGGTCCTTCCAGTAAGACTTGGCGCCGGGTCATAAAGCTCGGTCTAGACAGTCTTGGTTGGAAGCGAACGTGTCGCACTTCATCAGAGCTGAAGACAGGCCGTGATCTAGTCCCGATCTTAATCCACTGGATTATGATTTATGATCAGTTTTAGAGAGTACGGCTTGTTCTAAACGCCATGATAATTTGGAGTCCCTAAAATAATCCGTACGATTAGCAGTGAAGAATTTTCCCACGGAAAGAGCGTGCTTCTATTGATGATAACTGGCCTCAACGTTTAAAAGACTGTATTGCAGCCAATGGAGACCACATCGAATAAGCTTTTTATATTTTAAATTGTTTTATATTTATGTATTAAACTAACACACTGTGGAAGTAATAAATGTTATTTGCAATAGGAAATATTTTTTTTCTTTTTTCAGTATTTATGGCAAGTAGTATACACTAGGGGGATATATTCTTAACCTAAAGTAAGGCATATAGAACTTCGAGAGATTAAAAAGTATATCACGTATTTTAGAACATTAGGGTCAATATAAAAAACAAAGTTTAGGATACTAAGATGTAAACAACAGAACATCACCTATTTATGAATTTTTTCAAATAGAAAACCAGTTTTTAAATTATTTCAAAGCGGGTTTTGCATATAAAGAGGAAAAAAGGAATATAATTCGAATATGTTAGCATATACCTCTAAAGTCGTGTGATTATAATATTACTAGCTTCTGCTCCTGGCTTTGCTCGTCTTAATGTAGACTTGATGTATCCCTTGACATGAGAATTTTATATCTTCACGAAAGGTATCCTATGTATCTCTGTACCTATGATGAATAAATTATATGCAAAATTTGATAAAGAGCGGTCGAGTAGTTAAAACGTCAGCTTTAACAAACAAACCGACATTCGCATTTGTTTATCTATACATACTAGTGGGCGCCCAGTGGTCGACATTCGACCATAGTTCATTGATTTTTTAAAGTTGAATGTAGAATGAAAAAGGATAATTGGAACGTAACGAGTAAAATAATACATACAGTCGAGCATAGCAACCTCCTTCACAACCTTTTTTGAAGTCCTTTATTGACAGATGTCAAAATGTCTTTTTTTTATTTACATGTGTGAATATGTTGTGTAAAATTGAAGCAGTAGTGTGAGTAATGCATATTTTAATTAATTTAATGTACTTCTATTGCATTTTATATAAAATAAATAGTTTTCTGCACTTCTCCTCCATATAAACTTTAACTATGCCAAGTTTCACTTTCATCCGTTCGCGCATTTCTCTCAAAAAGGGATACAAAGTTTGGGCTTCACGTATTAATATTATGATAATATAATAATAATACATAGATTTTCGTGAAAAAAATTGTTGCAGGTTTCTAGGAATATGTAGTAGAATACATTTCAATCATTTTTAGAAATGTCTGTCTATCTGTCTGTTTGTATGAACATGCATCAATGCAAAGGCACAGACAGGGTTCACAATAAAATTTCAGCATGAAAATCATAAAACATATCATACATTAAAATCGGTCCATTCTATCAAGAGTTATTGTAATTTGAATGACAGCACGAGTTAAGTACGAGAGAAGATGAGTAATTCATACTTACTACTATAAAGATGAAGGTTTTGCTCTCGCGCGATACAGTGACACAAAATCTTACATCACTGCGACAACATTACACATATCACCTCCACACACGTGCACGCATACACGCTTACACATGCAGGTGGAAGGGTTTTATTTTTTCCCCTTATCAAACTGAAATAGTTTAGAATATTATCCGATACGAAATATATATAAGTGTTGTTGAGGTATGTATGCTTGGTATACATATATGTTTCAACAACTCATATATGTATGAATAGTTAGCTTAGCTTAGGTTAGCTTACATAGGTCGCGATTTGCATGTATCAGGCAACAGCTAAAGCCGAGGTGTGCCGCGCACCCTTGATCTAGTTGTCAAAATAAAATCGGCTGAGTGCCTTAAGCGCTCGCCTTAGTAGTCCGGTGAAGCTGTTAAGACCTTGCTTGGTCAATAGCGTAGTCAGTTCGAATAAAAAAAAAAAAATGAAGGTTTTGTTTGTTTGGTTGAAAGCGCTAATTTCAGCAAACTAGTCCAATTTAAAAAATCTTTCAGTGTTACATAGCTTACTTATCGAGAAAGGCTATACGCTATATATTATCACGCTAAGACCAACAAGAGCGGAGCACCATTGAAGAATGTTTCAAAATCGCTTTTTTTCCTTTTGAGAGCTTCCGTTGCATGTTAGCGTTAGCTCCAAGTAACTAACTCGGCTCGCCCGGGGTAGTACCACCCTCTCACAGAAAACCGACGTGAAGTAAAAGTGCTTGCATTGTTGCGTTTCGTTCGGTCAGTGAGAGCGCTGGAGGCCCATCTCCCCTCTCCTTCCCCCTTCCCTTCCTCCCTCTCCACACACAGGATGGCAACGCACTTGTAACTCTCCTGGTGTTGCAAGTGTCTATGGACGGTGGTGATCTCTTAACATCAGGTGACCTGTTCGTTTGCCTCCTATGACATAAAAAAAAGATAGATTGTGTAAAAAATATGTGTAAAAAGGTGTGGATATTGGGATAACGTCTGACAAGGGAGAGTGGAAAAAGAAAACATGTTGTGTCGACCCTACTTAGTTGGGATAAGGGTGAGAAGAAGATTAAGGCATTGTATATCTTAGAGATGCCTACAGAAAAGTGTTCCATTGTATATTGTATATGTCTATCTTGTATTGCATGTTAAAATTGATTAAAAATTGTTTATTGTTTACAGATAGGTATACTAATTCCAGTTATAATATTAGCAACTGGCAGTCAAACACAAAAACTGCTTCCGTCGCCATGCCGCGGCATATTCAAATATGAGCCGGTAGGGTCAGAGCCCGGACGATGGCATGGCATTATATACTTGTATACAGATACTTCACTACGTGCTCTACGGTTGGACATCGAGTTGGACAGTAAAGCTGAACTGCTTAATGTGAGTATTTTTATGGTAGCATGGCAAAATCACCGACTTGTTTTTTTATGTAATAGGTGGCAAACGAACAGGTAGGGCACCTGATGTTAAGTGATCATCATCGTCCATAGACACTAGCAATACCAAGGGAGTCGCAAGTACGAGGAGATGGAGAGGGGGAAGTGGTCCTCCGGTGTTCTCACTGATTGAACCAAACGCAATATTGCAAGCACTGTTACTTCACGTCGGTTTTCTATGGGTCGGATGGTACTACCCCGGTCGAGCCAGCCATTCATGCTGAAACCACCGAAATCTGAAAATTCATTATTAAATATTACACTGGACATTACTTTAGATTGATATGTGACAGCGGCTAATTCATTCCAAGCGGAAGTGCAAAGTAACTACAGTTCAAAAACAACTGCGACCATCAAAAATGTTTACTATCCTTTGCCAGCTTCTTGACTGCTGAATACACATAGCTGATTCCGAAAGGAACATATGAATAAAGTCGGTATGCTAGGACTGTGATAGCGCTATCACTATGTGTATTGTGGTTGTGACCCATTCGGGTAGACATGCTAACATCCTGCTTGTTTACTGGATATTTTCTTATTTATACTCTATATGATTTAACTCGTTGACTGCCATGGGGGTCACCGGTGATCGGCGGCGCGGTCTAGTATACTAAAAATACTCTGTCTCCCATTCTATTACTAATTCCAAATACATTTGTTTGAAGATCACGAGGCAATGGCGAAAGCGGGGTGGTAGGGTTTTACAGCCTGACTGGGTCGCAACCACCACGTATATGGTGAAAAAGCCCGTCATAGTGATTCGCTTCTGCGGGTCGCGTTTCGGGATCAGCCTGTGCATATCCAGCTTTTAACAGGCCGGCATGACAGCGGCGACCGGCGATGGTCAGTGTCACTCGGTGGTCGCCATTGTTTTTGGACTGTACTGTGCTTACCATCAGGCATAGTGCAGTCATTTTGCCGTGCTACAATAATAAAAAAAAAACAAACTCGATGGAAAAAAAACCTTTGTATACAAAAGTTCCCACTTACTCGCAAGAATTTGAAACTTTAGGCCGGCAACGCAACAGTGAAACCCCTGGTATGGCAGTTGTGCATAGGCGACCGTAACCATTTATCATCAGATTGTCTGACACCCTGTTTACTTCCCTTTTGGCATTAAAAAAAAACTTTGGTCGACCCGATAACTATGCTTTAAAAACTGTACTGAGTACTGAGGCAAAATACTTAAAAAGAAAAAAGTACTACTAAATACCGAAACGATGTCTGTAAAATGAAAAGATTTCAGACGAACACTTATTTCTTTCATCAGAATAACATTGGAGAAATATCAACAAGAGACAACATGAATTACAGGATAGAAAACACCCAATTTATGATAAAACCCGGTCCACCTTTCGAAGTCGATATCTTTGTCAAATATAATGTCTTGAAAAGAGCTCCAAAACTTCAATCGATCAAGTTTAATGGTATGGAGATCTGCAATGCTAATAACCTCCAACCTGTAGACATATTGCCCGACAACACTGATGTAACAAATCGAACACATACAAATATTCTACCAACACGGGCAACTACAGAGGCAGATATAACCTTAGCACCGCCTTTAGCAACACAACCAGTTGAAATGTCAAGGTAAGTATATAGGTTTTTTTTTTTTAATATAAAGGCATTTTAGCTTCACCCTTCAGATTACGATTTGTATTATTAATTTTTCAATTAACGATACATCCCATAAATCTAAATATTTCGAGATTTTCTCAAAATTCAAGACCTTTGTTTAACTTTCATAATTCGGATCAAATCCATCTAAAACAGATTTAAGAGGTATGAGCATTTGATCTGCATAGTGAATTAGCAAGGAAAAGTCTATAGATTTGTAAGGGTTTTACATAATTATAGATCAAAATATATTTTTCACAGTGTAAAATCAACACCAACAAATGTCAGCGGAGCGTCTGAGGTGAGCATGCTATTTCTTATATCTTCTATTATATTGCCAAAAATAAAGAGTCTCCTCGCAATAAAATTAAAATAACATTAATATAATATATTGGGACATACCGTTCTTGAAAAGTCGAGTTCATATAACATTTACTAGCTGACCCGGCCACGCGTTGCTGTGGCTCAGTTATTTCATATCGAATTAAAATTATGATAAAGTATTTGCGTGGTGCCATCTATGAGGTATCTATAGCATTCGGTTCTATAGTTTTCTGTCAACAAACTAATTTAAAACGCCAGACAGATGAAACTTACAATTAAAAACAACAATCAACATTGACGATCATTTATTTTGTAATAAAAAAATACTGAGGCCACTAATTGAAATATAAATTGTCCTAGACCAGATTATACATAAATTTCAACTTTCATGAAGATCGGTTGGTTAGTTTTGGTATTCATCGTGGACACACCTAATTTGGACACTGGTTTTTAGATTTAGATTTAAAACAAAACATCGGTCAAGATGAATTTAAGAATTCTAAGATGATATGCTAATTTTGGGATATGAACATGTAAAATAATCGCAATGTTTATTTTAGATAATTTCCTTATTCTTTACAATATCATTATTTTTAGGAAAAATGTGGAAAGGTGATTAATGAAGTCCCATTAATTGTGCAAGGGACTAACACATTGGAAGGACAGTGGCCGTGGCAGATAGCGCTCTATGAAACGATGGTCAGTTCGTATACTATTTATTGATCTTTAATGATTAATGATTTAGGTACATTATCATTACATATTATAAAATAAAGTCCTCTATCAAGTCTGTCTGTCTGTTCGGGATAAACTCAAGAACTACTAAAGCGATTTTCATACGGTTTTTACCAATAGATAAAGTGAGTCACGAGGAAGATTTTGGTATATAATTTGTCAAGATTGTTTTATTATCAGGGCGGGATAACGTCCGCCGTGCCCGCTAGTATATACATATGAAGTATTTCATGCCAAATCGGACGGTTTAATTTTATTTATTTATTTACTCTTATTTGCGATATGTTGTAGTACCCCTAAAAGTAGCCCTCTTGGTAAATTTGGACATATTTTTTTATTACTCGTTTAAAAGATAGTTTCATATTATTTTTACTTGGACATGACTTTAAAAAAAATGGTTGAAATTTACTCTTTTTTTACTTAATTGTTTTACATGGCCTTTATAGAAAGAAATAGAACAAAGATATCTCGATATCTTTTATAAACATTTTAGAATTTTAAACTAATTTCGAAAAAATGAATTTGTCCTTCGTTTATTAAAAAAAATTAGTAATCTTTAACTTTTATCGATTCCTTAACCTTTAAACCCGGTCTGGTAATGGGATTTCTCTAATTACCATGTATTTTCAATTGTTGAAAAAGTGAAATCAACAAGGGATTTGAAATTCTGAAGAAGTCCAATTAGTCGTAATATTTTCAAAACAAAGGTAATCAAAAAATATAGACACAGAAATTTAATTCGCCCAGTACGATGTAATGAATACTAATAACACGCAAAGAAACAAAGTAAAGTAATGGAAGAATCATTCAACAACAATTAAAGTATGACACCAGGGTACGATTTAGAAAATAACTTTTCTATTAGCGTTATAAAGCTAAATTAAGTTAGCAGTTAGTTCGTTAAGTTAACGAAATCATTTCAAAACAACCATAGAGACATATCAGTCTCTTCACAAAACACAGTTAAAATTTTTTTTTTTTCAGTATTTCCTATATTTCTCTTTCTGTTTCAATCTTCTCGTTTTTGTATTATCATGTAATATTTTTTTTTTATATGTAAAATAGTTTAATCTTTTGTTTTATTAATATTTAATTTATTGTTGGAGCATGCCGTGGTTGTCTGTAAATATGACTACATTTATAATGTGTTACAATAGTCCTACTTTTTATATAATCACTAATGTATTGTCATGTTGACGATCCTAAAATAAATAAATAAGCAGCAGTAGTTGTTAAATTATAAAGAATGTTTGATTGAAGAAGGCTTTACTTTGCGGAAATCCATCAATAAATATTATAGTGGACGCTACGTTGCTACGATAGGAATCGGAAG
>MU158730.1:0-18013 GCA_015888305.1 Antheraea pernyi | reverse complement strand
TGCGTTTCGTTCGGTCAGTGAGAGCGCCGGAGACCCGCCTCCCCTCCCCTCTCCTCTCTTCTCTCCCTCCCTCCCCTAACCCTTTCCCCCAAAGGGTGGCAACGCACTTGCGACTCCTCTGGTGCTGTTAGTGTCCATGGACGGTGGTGATCACTTCACATCAGGTGACCCACTTGTTCGTTTGCTACTTATGACACAAAAAAAAAATATATATATATATATATGTATATTGATTAATTGATTCGTTTTTTGTTACAGTTAGATGTAGTAGTGGTCAATCTATTCCAGGCGGAAGTGCAAAGTAGCGTCTACTATAATATTTTATGAAGAATGTATCTGACGCTTTTATATTCAATTAACATGACTGCTTCTCAATGAATTTTCGATTCGGTGTATTGGTTGAAGCTTGAATTTCAGTATTAAACAACTAGTCTAATATATTTTTATTGTTAGAAGTAAAACTTCTTTATGCACGCTTGACTTGAGGAGTAAGCTGGTGAATGCGTGACGAGAGCGTTACGAATACGTGAGATCGGGCGAGGCGAACGGAAGTTGAGAGATATAAGAAAATGAAGATAGAAAGAGAAAGAGTTAAGTTTCGTATTATTAATGAAAACCCATAAAAAAATTAAATATTAGTAGAAAATTAATATATGTTTGTGTAAACATGTATATATTACACATGTAAACATATATATGTATATACACACATATAAATGGAATTAAAAAAAGTTTTACTTAGTCGTGGAATCATTTAGACCCACTCGTTTGTTTTTAAATAACGGATAATGCTTAAAAATTATTTTAAAAGTATTTTTGCGATGAGATTATGTCACAGTAAAACGTTCCGGTGAGACTCGATACCAAATGAGATCATCAGAACAATTAATTTGAATAATAACTTTCAAAATTCGATAGCAAACGGCTCATTGGTTACGAGTAGTTTAAATTGATTTCGGGGAGCTGCGTGTTTTATTTTTTTTTATATCATTGGTAGCAAACGAACATGTGGGTCACCTGATGTTAAGTGATCACCATCGTCCATGGACACTAACAACACCAGAGGAGTTGCAAGTGCGTTGCCACCCTTTTGGGGGAAGGGTTAGGAGAGGGAGAGGGGAGGGGGGAACCTCCGGCGCTCTCACTGACCGAACGAAACGCACCAATGCAAGCACTGTTACTTCACGTCGGTTTTCTATGAGAGGGTGGTACTACCCCGGACGAGCCGACCCATTCATGCTGAAACCAGTAATAGTTTCAGCGTGGCTCTACCGCCATTAAATTTCAATTATCTATACTTCTATACTAATCTTATAAAGAGGTAAAGTTTGTGAGTTTGTGAATATGTGACATTGTAGGGAGTAATCTCTGGAACTACTGGTCCGATTTGAAAAATTCTTACAGTGTTATATAGCTCATTTATCTAGAAAGCTTATAGGCTTATAACTTCACGCTTGGACTAATAGCAGCGGAGTACCAATGAAGAATGTTTCAAAATCGGGGTTCTTTTCCTCTCGAGAACTTTTGTTGCGTGTTAGCGTTAGTTCAAAGTAAGTTAGACGTAGTCGTGGGCAGAGTGTAATATCAAAACAAACACGTGTCTGAAGCGCGTTTAACCGTTGTTTTAAGTAACCCAGAAAATTCAGTCATTCAGAGTGTGAGCTACGATTTGATGTTGTGGTAATACACTGCGTTGCGAAGCACAAAATTGGTCACGATTTTTGTAAGTTGACCAACTTGTTGAATCATTATTATTTTATTACATAGTATAAAACAAAGTCCCACACCGCGTCTGTCTGTCTGTCTGTTCGCGATAAACTCAAAAACTACTGAATGGATTTTCATGCGGTTTTCGGGTCATGCGGGTGATTCATGGGGAAGGTTTCAGTATATAATTTGTCAAGATTTTTTTTTATAGTCAGGGCGGGACAGCATCTGCCGGGCCCGCTAGTTTTAATATAATTTTAATCATTCTTTTTTTTTTATTATTGCACGTCAACATAGTCCCGGGCACAGCTGGTAAATAAATACGTACAATGTGTGTTATTTTTATCAACTTGACATTTACTGTCGTATTTTGTAACACAGATAAATTTAATCAAGACTTTGAAAAAAAAGTGAAAAATATTTTCAAGAATGAAGTCGGTCTTATAAGCAGTCACGTTAGTTAGTTACAAGTAATCGTTAAGTTCAACGTGTAGAAGCACAGAATATAATTTCAAATAAAAAAAGACGTGATTCAGTAATTTTGATTGTTTCTTTTTTACTTTAACAAACAGATCGCTAATAGTATGTTTATTTGCGGAGGTACTTTACTATCCCATCGGCATGTCCTCACAGCAGCTCACTGCACCACACGCAGCCACTCAAAACGCTTAAAAGAAATAAACACTTTTATGGTGCTCTTAGGCAAACATAATCTACGAACAACGACTTTCGGAGTTCAGGTCAGATACGTAAGTACATTGTATTTTTATTTCTAATGGTGGTAGAGCCACGCTGAAAGTGTTGCTGGTTTCAGCATGAATGAGTCTGCTCGTCCGGGGTAGTACCACCCTCTCATAGAAACCGACGCGAAGTAACAGTGCTTGCATTTTGCGTTGCGTTCCGTTCGTTCGGTCAGTGAGAGCGCCGGATACCCACCTCCCCTCTTCTCTCCTCTCCCTCCTCTAACTCTTCCCTCCAAAGGGTGGCAACGCACTTGCGACTCCTCTGGTGTTTAGTGTCCATAGACGGTGGTGATCACTTAATTTCAAGTGACCCGTCTGTTCGTTTGCCACCTATAACATAAAAAAAATCCCTGTATCCTTGGTTAGAATATTATTAACTGAAGCTAAGTGAAGCTAGAAGCTCGAAAGCTCCTTGTTTCTATAAGTATTTAAATAATTCCTACATCTTTCGTGTTTGTTATGTCTCTAAGAATTGCTAAAATACACGTATACGCTGTCATTTCCAATGGTTATTTCCCAATTGCTTATAATTTTGTCGAGAATCTAAGCCATATCTAGCGTATATAGTATTTTGATACAAAGTGATGCAGAGCTTAGGGGTGTACTCTAACAAACTTTATTTCGAAGTAGATTTTAATGGACTTTTCAGCTGATAGAAAATACTTTAAGATCTCTTGCAATCTGCGCGGAATTAAAAGAAGACATACAAATTATTAGTATAATACACCTACTCAGCTGGTTAGGTAAATCAGATTTTATTTTTTCACAAATAGTCTGTAGATATTCTACGAGAAACAGGTTCTCGAGGCATTTGGTGACAGAACAGGCTTCAGAGAAACTTTATTTTATTGTGTCTGTGCAGGTTGAGCAAGTTTTAGTAAATCCAGATTATAATCCTACAAATTATTACAACGATATAAGCATCATAACTCTGCTGGAGAGAGTAGCATACACAACCAGAGTGCAACCAGCGTGTTTATGGCCGGAGAATTTGATCCCTCAGTCCAACGTTATTGGGAAGAAGGGTTCGGTAAGTACTTTTCAGTGATAGTCCCAATGCATGGAAAATTGAACATTTTTAGCATATTGTGTTCCATAAGTTAACAGTTCAAGTACGAAAGTAATCGCTAAAACGATAAACAAAGAACTGTGCTTCTTAAGAGACACTGCTGAGACCGATGCAAACGTGAGGGTTTTGTTTTAGATTGTAAATTGTCGTGTAGTGTATCTTATGTAAAAGGATTACTACAGCCTATTTATACTGATATTATAAAGCTGAAGATTTTGTTTGTTTGGTTGACCGCGCTAATCTCAGGAACTAGGTCCGATTTTAAAAATTCTTTCGGTGTTAGATAGTTCATTTATCGAGAAAGGAGGAAGGCTATACATCATCACGCTAAGACAAATAAGAGTGGAGTACCAATGAAGAATGTTTTGTTTCCTTTTGAGAGCATCCGCTATGTTAGCGCAAAGTAACTATTCCATGCGAACGAAGCCACGGGTAGAAACTAGTATGTATATAAAAGAAAACTCAAAAGAATCGCAGATCTGAAGCCAGTCACATTTCCTTGGAACTTCTGAGAATTCAGTTAAACAAACACTTTAAGTGCCAATGCGTGTTGCTAAAAGTTCAGGTCATAATACAGCGATACAAACACCTGTTGAGCGACATAAATATTTATGTCAATAGTGATTCCGTAGGCAAGTCCTACATAAATTCTGCTACCCTTTTATTGTCACTGTTGGCAGTCTTTGAAAGTTTCTAGCTAGAATATAGCCATCAAAACCTTACTTTAGCTTTGCAAAAATCTTGACTCGTTACATAATTGAAGCTCGCCTATACTAGGCTAACGAAAGTTGGTATTTTTTGAAATATTATCAATGAAAAGAATTGAGTAGCTTTCTTTTCTAAGTTTATTTTAACGTCAAGCCTTAGAGTTACGTTGGTCCAATTGTTTCCACAGATTGTATTTGATATTACTAGCAAAAAATTTGACAATAAACCTGTAAATAACTGTTTAGCTGAACGTGGTAACGCAATTATCACGTTGTTACTTTCAGAAGGTTATACGAAGGAAAAGAATGTGGGCAAAAAATATTATTCTGGGATAGTAATAATTCGCCACATTATATGTAAAGTTTGTTGGTGGGATTGTAATTACACCCAGGTAACATGTGATCGCCACTTGGGCGGCGAGTCTTTGATAGTCGCTCTCTGAATTCGTACGCATCTTGTATTACTATAACTCTTGATTATAATTCCGCTTTTGCGTTCTTACGCTATTTATTGTAGTACACCTTCGATCAACAATAACTAGATAAAAGATCACATACAAAATCGATGCTAAAAACTGTCTGCGTAAATATATACTTATGTATGCAGCTATTTGTTTACTAAGAAAGGGAGATAAAAGGTTTTAAAACAGTTTTAACGTCAACCTAATTACAAACATAACACCTAGTAATAAAGTCACAAATGTTCAAAATATTATCTAATACTTATGATAAAACGAGTAAAGTAATAAATTACTCCCCTCACAAATAAAAAGACAACATAAACCACATTTAGTGTGAATTCAACCTTAACACGTAATGAATAAAGTACGTTTTCCCGTTGTTGTGCGTGTTTGTGAGGGGCGAGGCCAAACATTTGTATCACAGGTTTAAAATCGGTAATTTTGTTCAAAATTTGATATTATTTGTTAGCTTAAAGCTTGAAATATAACTTATTCAACATGTATTTAGCGAAAGTAAGATACTCCGGCCGTTAAATTGCTTTGTCGGGTATTATTTTGCATCTTTTGAATACACTGCGGCATGTGAAACGTGCTTACATTGGCTGTGTTTCAAACAAACTAAACAAAATAATGGCACACATTTCAAGTGAGCTGTTATTTACCGAGACGTTTTCTTCGCGCCGCCCCTTTATCTAGTTATTGTTGATCGAAGTAGTACACACAGTAACGTTGTCTGTCTGCGGTGTATCTCTACAACTGTATTATATACATGCGATATAAGAATTATGTGAAAAGTGTAATCTTTTATACACTATTGTCTATTTGCAGGTAGTTGGATGGGGGTTAGATATAACAGGCGTGCATACGGAAGAGTTAAATCTTGTACAGGTGAGGGTTGTGGACACGGAGACTTGTCTGAGATCTAAAAACGAATTTTACAATCGTCTTACATCTAATCATACTTTTTGCGCTGGAAATGATGACGGTAAGTGTATTACCATAAGATATATTATATATTATGATTACATGTGTATGATATGTATGTGCATGACAATAAAAAATAAGAATTCATGTTTCCTTATTGGACTTTCATTACCTCAAAGGTCACTTTTCAATCCAATGAATTTAGTATAGTTTATTTAGTAATGGTGGTTGGTCAATTACAAAGTTATTGGATGTTTATTGCAGTCATAGTTTTACATCCAGTATATAAAATAAATAACTGCTAATCGTCGTTTAAATGTCAGCAGTCTAAGGGTACATACGCATTATGCGGCTAGCCGCAAAGCGGTCAGCCGTGCGGCTGAACGTAGGATGCGGTTGCGCTTGCGGCTAGCCGGATGGCAGGTAGCCGCAGCCGCAACCGGAACATGTGTTTGAAACCGTCGTGGTTTGCGGTTGAATCGACTCATTTCCAAGATAGACTTCGAAGGTGTCACGGCTATTTATTATATTTACTCGCGTTACATAAAGAAAAAGAAACAAACAAAAAGGTAGAGAGCTGTATACTATCTGTATACAGTAAAAAGGCCAGATTGCTGACCTATTTTGTATCTCAATTATAAATTTTTCTGTATCGAAATCAATATATAAATATTTGTTATCGTTAATGAAATGCTCAAGCGTCGATGAACACGTATACAGTCAATGGCGGGCAACCGCACAGTAGCACTGTCCGCATAGTGTGTATAGCAACCGTCCGGCTGACCGTCATTCGGGCCGCAGCGCTCAGAACGACCGGAGCGGTCGGCCGGCAGCCGCATCGCAGTGCGTATAAAAACTACTTTTTCATACATATTTTTGATTGCGGACGGCTGGCCGCATTGCGGCTAACCGCATAGTGCGTAGGTAACCTTAAGCAAAGGTTCAAGCGCCATTTGGGAGAGTAGATAGTCGGGGATACATTTTTATACGCTAACTGACGCATCAGCAGTCTTTAATAAAGAAAGGCTCAATCATCGATTTCGAGAGTCAGCCTGGCTTCAATCTTTATACGCGTCATATACAAAAGATAAATTGATAACTAACTGTCGTTGACGCGTCAGCAATCTACAATAAGAAAAGGATCAATCATCGATTAGGAGAATCCGTCTGGTTTTAATCTTTATAGGCGTCATAACCAAGAGATAACTGTTAACTGTCCCAGACACGTCAGCAGTGTACAATAAGCAATCATTGATTAGGAGAGTCAGTCTGGCTTCACTCTTTATACGCGTCATATACAAGAGTTTTTTTTAATAAATTTATTCATTTAAATGAAATGATAAAACTCACTTGAGAGTTTTTTTTAATTACAGTCAAGACTCATTGTAGCAGTAGTATGAATCACTAAACTGCCACATCCATTTACGTATAAGGTTCCAATGTCAGTGTGTTTTTAATTCTTTTTTCCCTAAACGACTTGTTAGGTCCAGGTTTTTTTGGATTTACGGAATTATCTGGATGGGTCCTAATTATTACGTAGATCCGATAGGCGATGGTTTTATCGAGACTCAGTGTTTTTTTACTTTCCTATTAAATTTGTTATTTATATGTTTCATTGGTTTTTTCACATTGTTTTGTTCAATAGTTCGATAGGTAATCGTGGCGTGTCGCTTTTGATCTATCCGTTATTGTATGCGGTTAAATTTTTTTAAATGAAGTTGGTCCAATAAATTGAAGTGAGACAGATGCTGTTTTTTTAACGAAAAAAAATTGTATTTGTACTTATAAAAAGTGAACAGAAGTAGAGCCGTTATTCCTCGTTCCCACTATCGGTAACTCATCCATTGATTATTTGTAATAACGACTTTGCATACCGGTTGTAACTTCTTCTTGAGGTGGTTCTCCTTTATGACCGTCTTCACCACGCCCAGCCAGCGTTTTATGGACCTGCCGCGAAACCTTGGGCCTTGTACGATGATTTTAAGATATTTATTTCCCAGGTAGTCTGGATACCTGCTACTTATGTGGTCGTATGGGCGGAGACGACTTTCCTGCAGCTTGACTGCAATATCACAGGCACCAAGGCATTCGTTTCGAATGCGATATAGTCTCGTAACGCCACACATCCATCCCAGCATCTTCATATCAGTGACATGAAGCTGCTTAACATGTCTACTTAGGACTGGCCACGTTCCGTTGTCATACAACAAGACCGGAGGATGCACTTGCACACCAGGCCTTTTAAGTTCACCGGTATCCTTTGATACGGGCTATAACAATATTATTAAAATGATTGTAAAATCTTCACATGATACACAAACTTAATAAATATATTTTGTAATCAGGAACTGGGCCGTGTAATGGCGACAGTGGAGGGGCAATGGTGTTCAAATTGGACGACGACTCCTGGTACATCAGAGGCGTTGTGTCTGTGGCAGTGTCCACGCCGAACGGTTATCGTTGTGACCCTAACTATTACGTTATCTTCACAGACGTCGCGCAGCTTTTACCATGGATAAAGAGCAATGTATTTGATTATTAAATGATGTAAAATAAATTGTTGTTATTTTCTGTACTGCCTTTTCTTTGTCATTTCTCTTACGCTGTATGGACTTATTTTTTTCTTCATATTTTAGCTTTATTTTCTCGAACCTAGCAAGGTCGTAACAGCTCCTGGAGGCGAGAGCCCACGTGTCGCTATATCAACGACACGTGGAGGCGCTGGAGATGGGACGTAGACTCACGCCTCGCGAGATTGAGGCGCTGAGGTCCCAGCTCCTCCAGGTCCTAGTGGTCCAGCAGTGGACCCAACGACTGCAGCGACCGAGCTTCAGCGTAACAACTGTCGAAGCCATTCGGCCCGTCCTGGCTGAATGGCTGTCCAGGTGGCATGGCACCCTGAGCTTCCGGCTGACACAGGTGCTCTTGTGGCGCGGTGGGAGCTACCTGTGTCGTATAGGGCGGGAGCCGTAGCCAGGGTGCCATCACTGTGGCTGTTACCGCGAAGCACACTTTAGTCGAGTGTCCCGCCTGAGAACAGCCACGCCACGAGCTTGTCGCGGCTGTTGGTCCGGATCCCTTGCTCTCGGCCGTCATCTGTAACATGGTCGAGAGCGAGAGCGAGTGGAACTCTGTCGCCTCGTATTGCGAGGCGGTTATGCTTACAAAGGAGGCGGTGGACAGGGAGAGGGAGTAGACCAGCCAGCTCCCCTCCCGCGGTCGACGATCACGGCGGCGCAGAGTCAACGATGACCTGAGGCCGTCGTAAAAATGGCCTGCGGGTGGCGGACGCAGGCACGTCCGTCGTTCTGGCAAATCTTCTACACTGGCCCGTGTGGTTGAGGCGCATTGTGCTGATGCGCCTCCCACGATTGTCAGGGAGGGCAATTCTCGCCCTCCCCTGAGGGGTCTACGATTCTGACAAATCGACCGCGACGAGGCCCCTGATGAGGGGCCGACACCTGCTGGGGAGTAGACGTAGTGCCAGTTCGGCAGCTCCTGCTCCCCGGCCTATAGGTGATTGAAGGCACCATGGGGTTTTAGTCCTTGCGAATCGGACATAACTCATCCTCCCTTACCCAACGGGATGTCCCCATGTAAAAAAATGTATGTTGTGCATTGTATTTATCAAAATCAAATATTGAACACACAATATCATAAACTTTTTTAACCTAGAGTAGCTAGGCCACTAGCTGTTTCGATACATAACGAAGGCTGCATACAGAACATCACTACTATATTATAAAAAAAACCTTCCGCCGCGTCTGTCTGTCTGTTCGCGAGAAACTCAAAAACTATACTGTTCGGATTTTCGTGTGGTTTTCACTAATGGCTGGAGGGGTTCACGAGGACTATATTGGGTATATAATCTGTTAATTTAATTTTTACTTTGGTTGAAATATAACGATAATTGTTAGAAGTGTCGGAAAAAGTCAATCCGCCTGGGAGCTTTCGTCGAAAACGCAATTCGTTTGAGATATAAGAAAACAACTGATATAATTAACGACGCAGACGAAGTCGCGGGTATAAGCTAGTTGAAAATTAAAAACAGTAATATTGGATCATTCAGCCAAATGATTTGGCTTAAATATCAGAGGATATATATATTTAATGCAGATCGCTGTTTACAAAGAAGGTCAATTTTATTTTGAAACACGGAAAGCTGGCATGCAGTGTTAACCGTTTTTCTTGAAAATGAACCATAAAAACATCTTGTTAAAGCTTAAAGCAATAATATCGAGACGAGGCGAAAGACAATCTCCTTAATTGTCCATTATTGTAATTTCGAACGTAATATCTCATATACAAGGTTAAATTTCCAGTGTGAACATATGTAGTTTCTAATCTATCTGATCCGACGTTTCCATCCGTCTATGGTTGCCGATGAGAGATTACTATTAGTGTTGTCCTGTAATACTATCGAGGTATGTATATCGACATTTATAGATATATTTTTTAACACAATTATGAAGTCATTATTCATAATAATATTATGTAATGATTTCTATTTTTGTGATTAATTTTAATGATTATTATTGCCTTTTTCATATTTTATAAACTAAAATGACATTTAAATAATTTAAACATCTATTTCCAATATCCTTACAACACATCTCATACGCGACCGGAACGTTAACACTAGCGCCACTCTATTAGAGAGTTCGGCCTATAAAAGGCAAAATGTCGTTCATCGGACACTCACTTCTATGTTGAAGTTATTGTAGGGCGACACTCTGCTCGGATAAATAGTCACAGAGCCTACAGAGTGTTAATTGGTTTTCTTGACTGACCGATTGCACTTTTGATTATCTATACTAATATTATAAAGAGGTAAAGTTTGTGACGTTGTGGCGTTGTAAGGAGTAATCTCGGGAACCACTGGTCCGATTTCAAAAATACTTTCAGTGTTATATAGATCCTTAATCGAGGAAGGTTATAGGCTATATATCATCACGCTAAGATCAATAGGAGCGGAGCACCAATGATGAATGTTTCAAAATCAGGGTTTTTTCCTCTTGAGTGCTTCCGTTGCGTGTTAGTGCTAGCCCAAAGTAACTATTCCATGCGGACGAAGTCGCGGGCAGAGGGTAGTTACAATTATAAAGATCGGTATGTATGCAACTAATAGTCGTATATGAAAAATGATTTCTGGCTTCGATAACTTAGTTTACTACGATCTTTAGAAGCGGAATAATTACCATAAACAATATGGTTTAAAAAGTATGGTAAATTAGAATGTTTTAGCGCTTGACCACAATCTCATGGTCCTCTGCTGATGGTGGTAGAGCCACGCTGGAACTATTACTGTTTTCAGCATGAATGGGTCGGCTCCTCAGAGGTTGTACCACCCTTTCATAGAAAACCGACGTAAAGTAACAGTGCTTGCATTGTTGCGCTTCGTTCGGTCAGCGAGACTGCCGGAGGCCCACCTCCCCTCCCCTCTCCTCTCTCCTCTCCCTCCCCTAACCCTTCTCCCCAAAGGGTGGCAACGCATTTGTGACTCCTCTGGTGTTGTTAGTGTCCATGGACGGTAGTGATCACTTAACATGAGGTGACCCACATTTTCGTTTGCCACCTATGACATAAACGATGATGTGGTCTAAGATAGTAAACACGTCAAACCTAGAAAAGAGGACTGGCTCTTTGGAACACACCTATAGAGCTTTTATCATTTATCACGATGTTTTCCTTCTAGTCCGGTGAAGCTGTGAAGACCCTGCCGGGTCAATAGCGTAGTCAGTTCGAGGAAAAAAAAGCGATGTCTTCCTTCCACGAGAAACACGGTAGACCTAGAAAGGCAGCACTCAAGTGCTGCTGGAACACAATAGCAGGTGCTTGGTGACTGAGGGTGGTAGCTAGCAGGCAGCAAACTTAGAAAAACCCATCATCATGTTATCGTTTCATCACGATGTTTTTTTTTCCTTATCCGAAACTTCGGCTCATTCTCATTAAGGATTCGTACCTACGTCTAACGACTCTGTGTCAAAATCAAAATATCCTTTATTCAATTTAGGCCCTTATGAACGTCAAAGCTACCACACCGGGTCGTCTGTGCCCTCACAGTGTCACAACTGCCAGGTGTACGGACACTCCGCACGAAACTGCCTCCTGAAACCCAGGTACGTTAAGTGCCTCGGCGACCACTCCACTAAGGAGTGTTCTCGCACGAAAGACTCCCCCGATCCTCCGAGCTGTGTTCTGTGCCGCGGCGTGGGTCATACCGCGAATTATCGCGGATGTCCCCGCGCCCCGCGCACAAAGCGCCCTCGCTACCCCAGGCAGGCGCCCTCGATACCCCAGGCAGGCGTCGCCGTCTAAGACGGCCGCTGCCCCCGCCCGTCCTCGACCTCCGCCTCTCATGTCTCGAGAGGCCTTCCCGAACCTGCCGGGCACGTCTCGTGCACCGGCAGCGTCCGTACCCGCGACTAGTGCGCCCTCCCGCCCCTACCGGGCCCCTCAGGCTCCGTGGGCTCCTAAACCCGCGTCCCAGCACACTCCCAAACCTCCGGCGGCTAATCCTTCACAGGATGACCCCGCATACTCCTTTTCCCTATCGAGTATTGACTACGCAGGTCAACTACTCATTTTCCGCGAGATCTCGGAGATCTCGGCGTACGAAGAGTGCTCTCGTAATCCGCTACTAGGTGCCGTCACGGCAATCCATAGATTTCCAGCCATCGCGGCTACACTACAACGGCTCGCGCGCGCAGCTGTTAAAAAATAAATAACTCCAATAAGATAGAGTAAATCGCGTATTTAGGTCTATCTTCCCCTAAAACAACCGTTAAATAATAATAATAATTTTTGTTATGTCTATTTTTAGACTTCGGTGCCGTCACCGTTAGTAAATTTAAATTCGATCTTATTAAATGCGTGTTGCGCCCACGCTTTTGTAATCGATCCCTTTTAGTTCCCGCACACATCGCGGTTCTCAGTAATATCTCGAGCCTAGGTCGTCCCCGCGCGGAGCCCTCTTGATATTATTTTCGCGATACAGTGACTCACCTACATCACTTGAACACACATATGAGATTATCTCTCTCACACACGTGCACATATATACACATTGTGGGAGGGTTTTGTTTTTTTCCCTCATCGAACTGAATCGAATAGTTTTAGTTCGTTTCATTCCGATATACCAGTATTCATTTGTGAATCATGCAATTTCGATTGCATGGTTCACAAATGTCTATATGTATGAATACCTTAGAATAGTTTAGCTAGGACAGACGCGTCTTTTTTCGGTAACAGCCCAAGCCGAGGTGTTACCTAAAACCAAAAATCGGTTGTGTGCCTAGCTAAGTTGGCGCTTAGCAAACCTTAGTAGTCCGGTGAAGCTGTGAAGACTCTACCAGGTCAATAGCGTAGTCAGCTCGAAAAAAAAAAAAAAAACCACACCGGGTCGGAATAACAACCCAGTCATCGAAAAGAACCGGCAAGAAATTGAATATATACAAAACATAAATAGTTACATTCGTTATTAGTGGATGCACAGAGAGGGGCGTCGTTTCCAGACATCACAATCGTTCGCATATTGATCCCCCCTTTTAGCCTTTAGATATTAAAACCCGCTTGACATGGTTCTTGAAATCACTATCCGGCAAATCGGTAATGTGTTTTGGGACTTTGTTATAAAACCTTGTTATGTTACCTAAAAAACTGTTTTTGGGCTTAGTGAGCTTGAAGCATGGAATGACCAATTTGTTGCTGTTTCTAGTATTTAAATTATGCTGGTCTTTTACATACATTAAATTATCAAGAATATATTGGCAGGGCAGAGTTAAGATACCGAATTCCTGAAACTTAGTCTTTAATGATTCGCAAGGCCTCATATTATAAATTGCTCGAACTGCTCGTTTTTGTAATAGAAATATGGTGTCCACATCAGCCGCTGTCCCCCACAACAAAATACAATAAGACATTGAGCTGTAGGTGTGTCTAATTCGCTATCAACTAAGCCATCATCGCTTCAAAAATTAATGTTATTGGTTATCATCGTATTTGCAAATTATTGTTATTCCTGTAAATAATTTATCGATATCGATTAAAATTAAGTACATCTCTACGCGTATCAACAGCTGATAATAGGCGAAGGAGCTCGCTCCTTAGGTAGCGGTTAAGTGGGATAATTTTATTAAGTTGTTTCGATTGTATTTTATTGCAATAAAAATACGTTATCTATAGCCTTAGTGCTTTTGATCATAATGTTGGAGTATTCACACTGATAATAATAAATCTACTTAGTTTATGTAGTATTTTGCCGGTAGAATTGATATTAATTAGTTTTAATGGTTATTTACGGGCGTATCATGGAGTTTTTAACCGACTTCGAAAAAGGATTATCTATATATCAGTTAGAGAGTTAGATATTATCAGTTTGTTGTACAGAATGGACGTTTCGTCTGACCACTTTTATTTTCCATTACGCCCGCTGGTGCTCATTATAGATAATCTGAAGTATTATTTTGATTTTCATTACAATAGTATGTATTTGCGAGGCTTATACAAAAAAACGTTTTGAAGAAACCTAGCGCTTCCATTTTCCAAATTTACATGATTATATGGTTAATATCCAAAAAGATGGGCTTAAAATGCTTTATTTATTACAAAACTTCGAAACATAACAAATTGTGTATTGTAAAATTATATTTTTTATGTAAAACTAGCAGTGCCCGCGATTTCGTCCGCATGGAACTTAATGCAAAAAAAATATGTGCGTGTCTCAGTGTACACATTTAAGAAGTGAAACTTCTTTATGACATCATTATTCGAAAAATAATCTACTATATTTACAACTTTACAGAAATTGGTTAAATAAGGCTAAATTAGATAAAGTTTAAGCAAAAGGCTTTTATTATAATAAACATAGATACAAATAGTTCAATTATTTTACCTTATTGTTACTAAGATTATAATAATTTCATTAATTATAATAGTATTTTTATTATTATTGTTATCGTTATTATATATTTTTGAAATTAATAGCTTATGATAACTGAAATATGAAATATATGGTTTACATTCCACATCTGATCATTGTGAGCGCACCTTTAGAAATAAATATGGCGCGTAACGGAAAAATGTACAGAAACTAAGATGGCGCGTAACCGAAAAATGTTACATACGTTTTTAGATGCCCTAAAACTCCCTACGTCGATAAAGAAGTTTCACTTCAAAAACAGTCTTTCGTTTACTGTGTCCTAGATATTATTTATAGATTATACATAAAATATCCTGTTTTTGTAAGATACTGTATTGTATTTAGTTACCTACTCTTTTCTCGTGCTTATCTCGACCCATTATTTAAATTACAATAACTTTTGTTAGAGTTCACTGATTTTAATGAAACGGAGACTAAATGTTACGCGAGGAGCATGATTTTCTTGGGGAGGTCTTATCGTGAACGCAGTACTTTAGCAGTGATGTGCAAACAAACAAACATATAGAAAAACATTTGTAAAAATGACTAAAATGTATTTTATTACTTATTCCCAGACAGCTGGTGCAAATTTTTCCACAAAATTCTAAAAATACAGACACGTTAGGTATACATTCGTATTATACGTATATACGATGTATTTTTAAAATATTTTTCCATTCTTATGAACTTTTTTTTACTAAACCATGAATTTTACAATTTAGGATGTACGATATTAAAAAATATATTAAAACCATGAACCACCATTTTGATATCTGGGATTTAAATATTCAGCCGAGGGTCCAATTGAAATAATTATTTTATTAACTTTTTAAGGATATTTCTGTAGACATTTATGAAAAATTCTCATGAGTATTGATATATATATTTGGGTATATATATTGTATATATCTCATATATAAAGTGCCAGAAGTCATGTTATAAAATGAGAGATACAAAAAAAATAAAAGTCAAAAATATAATCCAAAATATTTTGTAAAGGAATGGAATAGCGTTATAATCTTGAGGGATTTTAGAAAATTGGATTTTAGAAGATAAGTCACTGCATCATCACTAAGTTACTGACAGTATTCAAATTATGTCGTTTACGGTAACATCTAGCGTCTTATAAATATACATGTAACATCATACTACACGGAAACAGCCAAGTTACAATATAATTCAACGTTTACTTATAACCATTGCGACACATCGGCCACCTGCATCACAAGGCGTCAGTACGAGGAATTATGGACTCGTCACCACCGCGGGATCGTGAGACCCACCTTCACGATTCCAATTTGAAGACATTATTCGTTCAGACTTCGAGCAGTAGTCACATTTCTTAGGTTAGGGGTCATTTAAGTATTACCTAAGCACTGATGTGGGGTGGAGGGGTCTTTGATTTGCTTATTTTTAATGACATAGGGTATGGGTGGATCTGGGAGGTGATTACGTCAGCTATATTTATTTATTTAACCAGAACAGATTAAAAAATACTTATATAAATATTTACGTTAGTATGGGAGGGGAGTAAGAGCTTTACTTACTTTTGCTGACGAGGGGGAGGGGGTGGTCAGCAATTACAAAGATTCTGCTTATGTAATACTTGAATGTCCCTTTAGCTCGTAGATAAAGTGTTAGTAGGTTTAGTTTTATCGCGCTATTGTCTTACACCTCGAGCTGTAGACACCTTTTTGTTTTAGATTTAATATAAGTGAAATTGTATTCTTTTGATATTAAAACCTTTTGTATTAAAAGTGTGTTTTTTTTAAATCTCGCGGACGCGACCCCTTATTTACCATAGAAAGGTTTTCAGTGATATTGCGATGTTGGTAGTTTTTTTTCAATACATATATTTCAATATTCAATACATGGAATATTTAGTTACGTATTAAAGAATTGAAAATTTGGCCGTAATAAAGTTTACAACATTTTTCTACACGTCTTAATATACAGATATTATTATCTGTATTTTATAAATATTGTAGATAGTGACGTATGAGGAATAAAGATATAAAGTAAGAAAAAACTGCTACTAAATTTTTTTCTTGACAACATAAAGTTCGTTTAACAAAGAATAAAATAAAGAAAATCGGTTGAGGAACAAAGAAGGAAGATGTACTTAACTGTTTTGTCTCTATCTATTTATATACACGTTGATGATATTTTTGTGACATATAATTAGTAATTATTGATCGATTGGTACTTGTTAACAAGTTTAATGTACCCTAGGTAATGAGACCTGTTGTGGTTCAAGCGCTACGTGGTATTATAGAATATGGAGGCAAATATATTATACAGGCTAGAAATCTTTCTCTCTAGTCTAAAAAAATAGTTATATATCATTAGAAACTTTCCCAGTTGCATATTTCTTCTTCTATTTTATTTTGTAGGTGGTAGAACCACGCTGAAGCTATATTACTGGTTTCAGCACGAATGGGTCGGCTCGCCCGGGGTAGTACCACCGTCTCACAGAAAACCGACGTGAAGTAACAGTGCTTGCATTGTTGTGTTTCGTTCGGTCAGTGAGAGCGCCGGAGACCCACCTCTCTTCCCCTTCCACTTACCCTTTCCGCTTCCCTTCCCACCCCCCCTCCCCAACTCAGGCTGGCAAAGCACTTGTGACTTCCCTGGTGTTGCAAGTGTCTATGGACGGTGGTGATCACTTAACATCAGGTGACCCACCTGTTCGTTTGCCTACGATGCTATAAAAAAAACCAAAATTTTTTTGGCAACCTTTATTCTAGTAGACTATTACTGCCATTGTAAGTGAGTATCGATATTACAAGTTTCTTGATATCATTTCAATGAACTAACAAGATGGCGGCCATCTTTCAGAACTTTCCTGGGAGTTTGTGTGGTATTATTTCCGATCCACTTCACTTCAGCACAATAACCAAACTATATTACGTAAAGCACCACCAACATTACACAATATAGAACCAAATATCACAAGATTATGAATAAAATATAAAGACCACTATATGACATTTCAAGAGCCCGCCAATAATTCCCATGATACTTCATGTATATTTAAAGTTTATGTCTCTGTATCCTTTCCTTGTGGAAAAAATGTTCACAGATTAGTACTTAATTATATTAGAATTATAAATTATAAGAGTTTAAAATAATGTAGACATTTTGAAAATTAGAATAAAACAAACGTTTCATTCTTTAAAATAATTCATAACACATTGTTAATTCAATGTTTAGTAAATAATTCGTGTCAAATAAACTCGATTATTGAACATATTTGTACTTCAAATATCCGAAATAATAAAAAAATACTAATGTAGCTGTATTATTGTTTATTATTGTGTGTACTGTGTAATTATTAGTTAATTATGATATTAAATTAATCATTACACAGTATAAAACAAAGACCCCCGCTGCGTCTGTCTGTCTGTTCGCGATAAACTCAAAAACAACTCAACGGATTTTCTTGCGGTTGTCACCAGTACCCCTAGCCGGAACATTTTGCA
>MU158729.1:1670624-1703735 GCA_015888305.1 Antheraea pernyi | reverse complement strand
TAATTATTGTTCTGAGTGCCAATAGATATAAAAACCACATTAGACAGAAGTATAGATAATAACTTCAAAAACAAATTCTGAAATTTAAATATTGTCATTCACACTATAATTAATATGAAAACCCAAAAGAGAACATTTATTTCATTATTTTAAGTTTTCACTTTTGAGAGCAGTCCTTATCACTTTTTTATTTTATTTTAACGAAATGAAAGCGATTAGAAGATCTATAAACATTTTCCCAATTTAAAAATCTCCAAACGATATAAATCTAAAGTCAATTCGGAACGCATGCCAAAACCAGCGAGCCACTGCTAAAAATGGAGAACGAGTAAAAACCATTTCTCTCCACTCGACTCGACGAATCTACAAAAATCGAATATATCGCGTGTGATTTGTGTGATTTTAATCAAGAACTATGTCAACTGTTATTCTTATTTCAAACTAGGTGAGCCCGCGGCTTTTTTGTCCGCGTGGAACTATGTAAAAATACAGTTAGAGTTAATGATGGTAGAGCCACGCTGAAACTATTACTGGTTTCAGCATGAATGGGTCGGCTCGTCCGGGGTAGTACCACCCTCTCATAGAAAACCGACGTGAAGTAACAGTGCTTGCATTGTTGCGTTTCGTTCGGTCAGTGAGAGCGCCGGAGGCCCACCTCCTCTCCCCTCTCCTCTCCCTCTCCCTCCCCTAAGCCTTCCCGCCAAAGGGTGGCAACGCACTTGCAACTCCTCTGATGTTACTAGTGTCCATGGGCGGTGGTGATCACTTAACATCAGGTGACCCAAATGTTCGTTTGCCACCAATGACATACAAAAACAAAAAAACAGTAATATTTACTTATCTGCTTCTCTCTCGTACTTAAGTCGCGTCGTCATTAAAATTACAATAACTTTTGATAGATCAAATCGATTTTAATTAAA
This sequence comes from Antheraea pernyi, assembly GCA_015888305.1. NCBI lineage: Eukaryota > Metazoa > Arthropoda > Insecta > Lepidoptera > Saturniidae > Antheraea > Antheraea pernyi. The sequence continues at coordinate 1,702,815 of MU158729.1, read as the reverse complement.
TAAAAACTAAACGTTATTCGAAGATATACTTTATGATTGTTTTTCAGGTTTTATCATGAACGCAGTATTCTAACAATGATACGTGTCCAAGCAAACAGACAGACAGATATAATATATTTTATTACTAATTCCTAGCACGAAAAATGTTTTTTTTACAAAAATGAAGGCACTTAAGGTTTACATTCTTATCGGATGTATAGATTCTTTTTATATATACATACATATATATCATATACATACATACATATGAGTATATATATATATATATATATATATATATATATATATATATATATATATATATATATATATATATATATATATATATATATATATATATATATATATATATATATATATATATATATATATATATATATATATATATATATATATATATATATATATATATATATATATATATATATATATATATATATATATATATATATATATATATATATATATATATATATATATATATATATATATATATATATATATATATATATATATATATATATATATATATATATATATATATATATATATATATATATATATATATATATATATATATATATATATATATATATATATAATAGATTCTTTATAGATTATCTAAAACACATTATAGATACATGGATTACAATAAATCGAATAAAATTAATATAGAAGGATATTAATAACTGAATAAAAAATTGCATGTAATATCATAACTTTATATATGCGAAAGTGAGTCGTTTTGTTAGTTTGTTTGTTACACTTTTACGCCTTAATTACTCAACCAATTATCGTAAAATTTTGCATATACGTAGTCAAGAGTATATAAATACATGGAGATTCAATCCCGCAATAAAGTACTATTCTCGAAGGACAGGACAAATATACATTAACGCGAGCGAAAACGCGTGCGTAAGTAGGTACTTAATAAACAAAAATAATAGACATTGTAATATTAAAGTTAACGAAATTATACACTAGTGTTTAATTTTGTCTGTCCCCTGTTCCCGATATCCTGTGACTTATCTCATAATCCGCCCGTACTTTTACAAGCACTTCGTTCTTACTTATCATAGATTTTAATCTACGCTTTGTATATGATAATTGCTTCACTATTAAGGGTTGTAGCGTGACTTTACATAGCCTTTCTCTATAAATAAACTATAAAATTATATTCGATTTTTTTTTATATGATAGGAGGCAAACGAACAAGTGGGTCACCTGATGTTAAGCGATCACCGCCGTCCATAGACACTTGCAACACTAGGGGAGTTGCGTTGCCAGCCTATGTTGGGGGGGGGGGGAGAAAGGTTTAGCTGAGGGGATAGGTGAAGGGAAGGGAAGGTGGGTCTCCGGCGCTCTCACTGACCGAACGAAACACAACAATGCATGCACTGTTACTTCACGTCGGTTTTCTATGAGAGAATGGAGAGTCAGTAATATCTTCAGCGTGGCTCTACCACTACTGATTTCACCTGAATTGCAATCCTGGAATTGCGTTAGGTACCATAAAAAAATATATCAAATGTTGTACTGATATATAGAGATAATAAAACTTAGATTACACCTATGGTATGCCCCAAAAGTCATTGACCGTATTTTCATCTGGTCTAAAACAGGCCTTAGTACATTATATTTCCACGATGGGAAAAGGTAAAATTTATACAATATTATCTCCACAGTGACATAATTACGGTTGTCGTTGAACGAGGTAATCTCGCCATGCACGTAACTTAATTAAACATGTAGAATATAGATAAGATCAGAAGTAATTAAAAAGGCCTCTTGTAGCGCAGAGAGTACTACAGTACATTGATACGACGCTGAAGTAAATATTCATGATAGAGATGAGAAAACGCAACGTCGACGCGGCGCGTAAACATAATAGCATAAACGCTGACGTGTCGGACCAAAAACAAGCGACGAGCGGGCTTTCCATTAAATAATTTGATCCTAAAGGTGTAGTAATAAATAATTATTATAAAATCGCTGAAATAGTTATTTTAACTTCACTGGTACATGGATTTTGTTACACCTTTTTTTTAATAATTCGCTTATTATGTAATATTACACTAATCACGTATAGAGTCGATGCAGTCAGGAATGGCAATAAATACTTCGTAGATACTGTCACTATTTATTTGGGCAGAGCTTCGCCTTACAATACTTGTTACATATTAAGAATGCGTAGATATCACCAACATCCTGCCTTTTAAAGGCCCATCTATATAAGTCAAAGCTATTACTATTTATACATAATCCCGCAAAATAATTTAAGTAACACATAAATAATAAAGTATGAACAAATTAATGTTATTTAAGCTATACAACAATTTTATATAATTATCCTTATTTATGTATCTCGAATGTGTTTACTAATCTGTTTCGACATATAGATCAGCGACATCTAGCCTTTCATGGCCGAACTATGAAGTCAAAGAATATACTATTTATTATTCATAATGATCAAACTAATGATTCAATTCTATATAATAATATTCTCATTTACGTCTTATTAAAATCTATATAATAATAATAATTCTTATTTATGTATCTTTATTATAATGGCGCTAGTATCAATGTGTATCTCTAATATGACGGCGCTAGTGTCGATGTATATTTATAATATGGTGGCGCTAATATCAATGTTCCGGTCGTGTTGTAGTCTCGTCTCTTGAATGTGATGCAGCGGCACCGGAGGTGGGTGATAACAGTAAAGACCCCGTCAATCTTTTTAGCCGCTCTGAATATGGCCATAAGTTCGAACTTGCGCGTAATATAGTCAAGAATTGAACACAAATAAAAAAGTATTATTATAGTAATCTACCGTTTGTAGGTGGTAGAGCAACGCTGAAGCTATTACTGGTTTCATCAGCATAAATGGATCGGCTCGCCCCGGATAGTACCACCCTCTCACAGAAAACCGACGTGAAGTAACAGTGCTTGCATTGTTGCGTTTCGTTCGGTCAGTGAGAGCGCCGGAGGACCACCTTTTTTTTTTAACGTGGGGAAATCCCTTATGGATACGCCACCCTCTCGGGGAGAGGGTGGGTTATGTCCGACTCGCACAGACTAAAACCCCACGGTGTACCGACATACCGTTTTGTGGGGGCGGCCAGGGATCTTTCAAGCTAATCAACCTTGTAGAGCCGTAGAGCTACGGTCCGCTCGGTGGAAGGTGGCCGCCGGGCTCCTACCTATAGAGGGACAGGCCGGGTACACACCGGCTGCCCCCCTCTTCCGTCAGACCTGTGCAATGAGGAGATGGGCCCCCAGCCCATCCCCTCAAGTCCGGCCGGAGGGCCACCTCCCCTCCCTCACCTCTCCTTCCCTCTCCCCCTAAACGCAAGCTGGCAACGCGCTTGAAACACCCCTGGTATTGCTAGTGTCTATGGACGACGGCGATTACTTAACATCAGGTGACCCACCAGTTCGATTGCCTCCTATAATATATTATTAATAAAATGTTATAAATGTTATGTTTGTTTGGACGAATTTTTGAAGTGAAACTTCTTTATCGACGTTGGGAGGAATTTTAGAGCATGTAAAAACGTATGTAACGTTTTTCGGTTACGCGCCATCTTAATTTCTGTACATGTTTATTTCTAAAGGTGCACTCACAATGATCAGATTCCGTGGAATGTAAACATATATTTCATATTTCAGTTATCATAAGCCATTAATTTCAAAAATATATAATAACGATAGCAATAATAGTAATAATTCTATTATAATTAATGAAATATAATTGATGAAATGCTATTATAATCTTAGTAACTAAAAATAAGGTAAAGTAATTGAATTATTTGTATCCATGTTTATAATAATAAAAGCCTTTTGCTTAAACTTTATCTAATTTAGCTTTATTTAGCCAATTTCCGTAAAGTTGTAAATATAGTAGATCATTTTTCGAAAAATGATGTCATAAAGAAGTTTCACTTCTTACGCGTGTACTGATTGATACACGCATGTATTTTTTTATTACTTTATAACCATCCTTTTAGATATCAAGTAATGAGAAGGCATCTTTTGACTTTTTATGCATATATCTATAAGCAGACTAAATTTTTAAATTAGGATATTTTCTGTGAACTGATTTTATATATACTGCCCCAAACTATGGTCAAATGTATATGTCAAATCTACACAAAAATTCATGTAGTAATATTAAAGATTATCATTTTCAAACAAACAAACTTTTAAGCATTGTCTTATTGTATTATTTTAATAAATAAATAAGCCTGTTTATTCCGCTAACTGTAAATATATTGTTAGTGTTAACATAATGTTTTTTTAAATAGATTTTGTAGACCCCGTTCGGGTAAATGCTTCCTCGAGAGAAAGCCAGGTATCACAATGTCTTGCTATAGATTGTGATTCCTCTTTCCACCTAGCCTTTGATCTACCTCTACTCCTAAATCCAGAGAAAATAAACAATTGTATTCTGTTACACTCCGTAAATTACCTGCAATCAATTTGGAGAAATATTTTCAATGCATAGGTACGGCGATTCTACACTTTTATTACAGTAAAGATTAATTTTGCACAATTCATGTTTAATTAAACATTAATTCATAACGCTTTCAGCTAATAATAAAAGAGCTAATTAACTTTATCCTAAAAATGAGACTATAGTAGAATCTGCATTGTACGTGTTTTATTAAAAGTTACTCTATGTGTGTGTCGCATATTTTTTAAACAGAAATTAACAAGCGACTTTCACCTCTTGAAAGTGGCCGCTAGTCTATTTGCTAGTTCGCAGTATAAAAAAAGTTAATAGGGTCTTTTACTGAACAAATTTTATATTATTTATTTTATCGTGTAATTCAAACAAAGGAACATGTAAATTTAATATTTGTGTACAACAATTTTAAATGAAGCTGTCGCGTGACTCGTGTACTAAATAATAACGATTTACTTGATTTCAATGTCGATTCACTGTATCGTTAATTATTTTGACCTAAAATTATTGTGCAGACAATACAGACTGGCGTTTTGTTTTTACTATTTTGCAATGCAAAATGTTGTTTCCTTTACAATTCTACTTACAGCGAGTTTAAATTAAACGCGATGACATTAGCTTTTATTAAATTGATTTATATTATTAATTCTTACCGAGAGTCAAATAATAATGTAGTTAAGTTTCAGTTTAGAGCGGGAGTTAGATGAGTTTTAAGTGCCAGTAACTTGAAGACAGATAAATGATGACATTAGAAGCGAGACTTTAGAAATAAGCCACTAATTTTTTTTTATTTTTTATATCATAAACGAACATGTAGGTGGTAGATCCACGCTGAAGCTATTACTGGTTTCAGCATGAATGGGTCGGCTCGCTCGGGGTATTACCACCAGACCCACAGAAAACCGACTTGAAGTAACACTGCTTGCATTGTTGTATTTCGTTCGGTCATTGAGAGCGCCGGAGACCCAACTCCCCTCCCCTTCTACTTTCCCCTTCCCCTTCGCTTCCATCCCCACCCCTCCCCACATAGGCTGGCAACGCACTTAGGACTCCCCTGATGTTGCAAGTGTCTATGGACGGTGGTGATCACCTAAAATCAGGTGACACACCTCTTCGTTTGCATCCCATGATATAAAAAAAAGAACAGGCGGGTCACCTGATGTTAAGTAATCACCATAGTCCATAAACACTAGCAACACCAGGGGAGTCGCAAGTGCGTTGCCAGTGTGTGTTTGAGGTTAGGGGGCAAGGGGAAGGGGGCAGTAGGGAGAGACGAGGGGAAGGGAGGTGGGCCTCCGGCGCTTTCACTGACCGAACGAAACGCAACAATGCATATACTGTTACTTCACGTCGGTTTTCTATGAGGGAGTGGTCCTACCCCGGGCGAGCCGACCCATTCATGCTGAAACCAGTAATAACTTCAGCGTGGCTCTACCACTACTGATTTCACCTGAATTGCAATTCTGAAATTGCGTTAGGTACTATTAAAAATATTTCAAATGTTGTACTGATATATAGAGATAATAAAACTTAGATTACACCTATGCCATACCATAGGTCATTGACCGTATTATCGTATTATTCTGTGGGTCGAGTGGTACTACCCAGGACGAGCCAACCCATTCATGCTGAAAACAGTAATAGTTTCAACGTGGCTCTACCACGTACAAAATATATTATAATTTACAAGATGTTTTTGGACATCACCAGTTATCTCGTCATAATTTTTGTTTTTGTATCTCCAAGTAAAAACTAGTTCACTAAATAATAGGGATAACAGACAGCAAATGATAACATAATCGGTAAATGTAACAAGATCTCCCTCTTTGTAATTAACGGTATTCGAAACATCAAGGAGTCTTACAAATACAATTGATAAGCAAACGTAAACAGTCAAGTATTTAGAACAACTAACAAGTAAAAAGTTTACAAAGTTTCTATCAAATGAATAATGATAGCGTGGGTCAGATTTCTTGCCTTTTTGATTTTAGTAGAAAATTGCGTTTTAACCGTGTAATTTTATTACATAATTATATAGTGATTATTCTGATAAAGCGGAGCTAAAATACTAATGTTCACGTCTCTAACGTCAAAACTTAAATGGAGATTCCCATATAAACTATCATCCTCCATTTAATCCAGCCAGGAACCGAATTTCCATAAATCCCTTCTCACTGTTTGCTCACGTCACAAAATAAACCCACTGTTTAATTTTGGTTCTACGTCGCTTGATAAGTCATTTAATCAATTCTATATTTGTGTAATGAGTAGAAACTGAAGTAAATTAAACATTATTTATATTTTAATAGCTCGGGTAGCTATTCGCGCGTTTTTAGAAATGAAAAAATAATACCAAATATTCCAAACTTAGTAATCTCAGTAATCAGTAATTTCAGTAATCTTCTATCTTCTTCTATACATGTAATAAGAATGTAAATAAGTAATAAAATACATGTCAATCATTTTTTGAAATGTCTGTCTGTTTGTCTGAACACGTATCACTGCTAAAGTACTGCATTAACGATAAAATCTCACAAAGTAAATTATAAAGCATATCCTTGAGTAACATTTAGTTTTTGTTTCAATAAAATCGGTTCACTGTATCATAAGTTATTGTAAATTAAAAGACGTCGTCGTCACAATCTTCTCGCACTATGTGTGTACAACCAAGTAACCCTCCCAGGACGAATCCTCTAATGGTGGCATCACTTGCCGCTCTTGACTAAGGGCGTGACTTCTATGGAGATGCTCTTCTGCATCTTTTCTGTGAAATCAGTGGCGCGCCCCGCACGTGTCCCGTTCCTGTGGAGCGGCCGAGCAGTCGCACCTGTGCAGTGTTGGTGATGGTGATCCTGGCCGGGCCACCTGAGTGGTCGGGACACTGCATAGCGAACCTAGTCATCGTGAATTCATATTTTCTCTAGGAATGCTATGCACGCCTTCTCGGCTTTGGTTCTTGACTGCTCTTCGTGGTTGGCAGCTCGTTTGATCAGTGAAATAAGCCTCTGAACTCTGGCATTTGGTCCGTTGTTTGCCGCGGCTGTTTGACATCGCTGGGGCCAAAGGAGGGTCCGCCTTACACCTAGTATCACCGGTGCGCACGACGGTCCCTGCTCGGCGATTAAATAACGTAAGTAAATGACGACACGACTTAAGTACCAGAGAAAAATAGTTAAATAAATAGACTTCATACATTCAGATGATTTTCTTAACAACTATTTTTTCAAATAAAGTTCCAAGCGGACAAAGTCGCGGGCACAGATGTAATAATAAAATGATAACCAAAAGACTGTACGTCATTGTGTCAAATCTGAGAAAGATTTTGATAATTTCCATACTGCCTTCTACCTCATTCACTTTTAATACGAAAATTTTGAACATTTAATCGCTTAGCTAACAACACCGCGTGTGTCAATTAGACTCACTTTATAAGGGAGTGAAAAAACTGTTTTGTTATTGCATTATCTTCATGCAGTAATTAGTTATTTGACTGCTCTCTTATTATAATAATAATATTTTAATGTTCCAAGTCAGTGTGTACATAATTAACAGTAATATTGGTATCTGCACTGCTTACAAACCGTATCGCAGATATCACAATTTCATATAATGAGAACTAAGACAAACAGTGACTTAAACATATGTAATAAATACAAACTTAATTTGAATTAACTAAATATGTGAGATTATTGTGTAACACGGTATTCCGAGTGAGACAAGAGTGTTTAATGATAGTAATGAGTGAATTGTTATTTAAATAAAAGTGTATGATTTGAACTACCGAATTTATAATTATAATTTAAATTGTGGTAATAATAATTTTTCTTGGTTGGTTTATTGTTGTTTTATTGGTTGAAACGTTTAAAATATGATATGTGGTTTAACGCGTCATAAGAATATTTGTGTACATACATTTCAAAGTTAGCTAAATCCAATCTTATTCGTTCATATAATGTTTAATTTTTTTTTAAATTCCCTTTTCGTGTGTTTTTACGACATACACTGTTTTTTACCGCACGAATGAACACGAATCTTATCACGCAAAAATCATCCCAAGACTACACAGGCAAAATTTAAACACTTTAAAAAATGGTACCTGAAACCATTTCGTATAAATTATACAAGAGCGAAGTAAATTAACATCAAAAACGATAGGTCGGTCTTTATAATTGAAGCCTATGTTTACTCGTCGAAATTCTCTTAGCGTTTGTCGAACGTTGCTTTTGAATAATGGATTGAGCTTGGCGAATGGCGCGTGGTGTCGGCAAACAGACTGGCTTCATGATTGACGGTTAAGGCCACAACTATAGTGATAAGGGGACAGGATTATTATTTTAATGTTTGACAACCACTGTATAATGAAATGAGAAGTAATATTATAATGAAACGTCAATAATGTCAAAGGAAATGACAGATATAAATTCCTTGTCAATCCTTTTGACCGCTCTGAATATAGCCGTAAGTTCGAACTTGTTTATAATATCGTAAGAAGTTGAATACAAAACAAAGTTACAAATTTTATTATAGGAATGCAAAATTGGCATTTATTTATCCTTAAATTATCCCGATTTTACACTACCAACATTATGAAGTTGAAGAGTTTCTTTGCTTGAACGCGCTAATCTCAGGTCCGACTCGAAAAATTCTTTCAGTGTTAGATAGATAATTTAATATAGTTTTTGGGTGTAAGGGGTATCAAATAACATCTAAGACTTGAGACATCCACGCCACCCTCACCTGCACGTGGTGCACCCTGCTGAATAACGAACAAGGCAATGGCGAAAGCAGGGTGGTAGGGTTTTACAGCCCGACTGCGTCGTAACCACCATGGATGGATACGGCGAATAAGCCCGTCATAGTGATTCGCTTTTGCGGGTCGCGTTTCGGGATCAGCCTGTGCATATCCAGCTTTTCGCAGGCCGGCATGTCAGCGGCGACCGGCGATGGATAGTGTGTCACTCGGTGGTCGCCATTGTTTTTAGATTGTGTAATATTGCGGGTTCGACCTCAACGGAGATGAGTTTGAAGATTCTCACGTATGTAGACCTTGATGGCCTCAGTAGACACTGATCGTCGTTTCGGTTAGCACCGACGGAGAAACAGCTCCAAATATGCCGAAAATTGGTTTTGTTCAATGCACTCCGTTACGCATAAAGAAATATCAAACTATTTCTAAAGGGCGTTTCGGTAAACTGTAATCAAATTCATGAAGATGTATTAATAATGAAGCTAGGTTGTTTTGGATGCTACACACTTTAATAAGTAACATAGCTTACCCCGTGTTGAATACGATCCACTAATATATAACGTATATTTATTAACAGTGATGATTTCAAGTTTACTATTTTATTATTACAATGCACAAAACGATTAAACCTTCACTTTTGACGTCTCATCCAACGTTCATTTCCTAAAAATCCATTTTTACTCATACCCGCATTTAATCACCTCATCAATGTCAATCGCCAACGTAACAACTAGTGACATCTATTGGTGTCATACGTACATTAACCGGTGATCATTACAATTGTAATGTCCTTACCATCAGGCATAGTGCAGTCATTTTGTCCGTGCTACTATAAAAATATTGAGGAAGGCTATAGGCTATATATCATGCTAAGACCAATAGGAGCGGAGCTCCAATGAAGAATGTTTCAAAATCGGGGTTAACGTACGTTTTATTTACAAATATTTTCACCTTCTACGTGAACGAAATCGCGATTTAAAGTTAGCGTTAGCCTATTATTTCACGTGGACGCAGTCGTGGGTAGAAGCTAGTATAATATAATACGCATTTATTTGTGTTGCACGCAATTATATTCAGAGCGGTCAAAAAGTTTGGCGCGGACTGTAAATATCTAGTATGGGATATATATTAAAAACTTCATCAAGAAAGACGTAACACAAAAATATAACATTTTGTGGGAGAATGCATTTAAAGTTTGACAAACTTCGGCTACTACTTACACGTTCGGCTTAAATGTATTCTTAAATATAAATGAAGTGCGTAAATCAATTCTAAAATTAAGGATAAGTTATGTAATTATATTGCTCGTTGGTCGTTGTAGAAAATATCACCATTTGTACTAGAAAAACTATAAGATAAGCATTAAAAAAAACGTAATTTTTTTATATAAAACACGTAAAATAATTTAATTGCAGACGGAGTAACAGAATAATACTAGAATAATTAGCATATAACTGAATTAACTCTCAAGGTCACAAAAATACTTAGCAATTTTTTTTAATAAAATGACATAAACTGCATATTACATTTTTTTTTATAAATTAAAGTAAATAAGATAATTAAGTTTTATTAAAACGACTTATTTCACTGTACTTCACGTTATTAACTATTTTCTGAGACGAAGTTTGTCACACGTTTAAATTAAAAAGAGAACAACAGCCATCTATTTTTCTAGTTTTGATCGTATTAAAGTGGCTGTTGAATCGGGCGTATTTCTCTCGCAACGTTAATTTACTTTCTGGTGAAAATTTTTAATTTTGTATTTTGATTGAAGGTGCGAATGTATTTAGCAATTTCTCAAACATAGAGCTAAATCCAGGTTCTCGCCAAGTCCGGTTTCACTAGCGTACGTATGAACCAAAGAACAATGAAAAAGAAACTTGTAGGAATAGCATTGCGCAATCATAAGACAAATCTACTATCATTTACATAATTAGTTTACTTGCAATTGTTTCTTGCTAAAATATAATATTATCAAACCACACTTAAATTCTATACACGCATATCACTCAACATGACATTAACTCACGTTTGCTTAGCAGCATTTCATTATTAGATAAGCTATTTTTACATTGTTGCATATTACGATTTATGTGTTAACTTTTTCAAACAAAAAGCTTAGTGTTGTCCGGCGGTGAGTGTTGGTGGCTGTAACACAGTTATTAACTACAGCAGTTACTAATGCTCATGTAATTATAATTTTGCTAGTAATTCGGCTAGCTAATATAATATAATAATATAAAAGTTAAAATATAAATTGCGAGGCGAAAGTTGGTGTGGGCTGGACACGCAGCCTGTAAACACAACTACTAGTGCCAAGTGATTGTTGTATAGATCAGACGGACAGAAATCTTCTTACACAGTATCCATAAATACGTTGATGCGACAACACCATAAGAGCAGAAGGAGCGAATTAAAAATTAATAGCACAATTTAGAGACGAGTGAAGTGAAAGGAAATGTACATTGAAATGGTAAAAATTGATCAATAGAAGATTAAAGAATATCTTTAAATATTTTCAAATGACAATTAGCTTCTATATGTTTCAATGCTGGACAAAGATGACAAGATCTCTCACCATAGAGCATATGAAATTTCGATGATTTTAAACATCGAGTAATGTATAACATTGTAGCATTTCCTAAATATACGATCGTTAGGTTTATATACATATCGGGAGAGCCACTATTGACCTGCGATACCGCGCTATTGACTATATCGGGGGTGTTACTAATGACTTCAAATGCCATTGGTTGGAGGTATTGGCTGTTTATGTATCTTGTTGCCTTAAAAGGCGACCAACGACTGATGCCGCGCATACTCGTTCAGACAATTGGGTTAGTCACACCTACGAATAACTCGTCGTAACTATACTCGATGTTGACATTTAGATGAATAAGTAAGTAAACAAAAAGTTATGTAATTGTTAGAAGGAGGTATTAACCTAACTAACTCTACACGATATTATAATAAAATAATTCCTCAAACGTTTTGATATCACCATTATATTTGTCTTCACTGAATGTTATGATTTATGAAGTACAAAAATTCGTGTTCGACTAACTGACCGTGAATCTTGCAATTAGTCAGTCTTATTTATTCGATCCTCATTTTTTTAACTACTTTATATGTTTTTAGCCTTTGACTAGAATCTCCTCTGATGTGACATAACGATGTGGTCTAAGTTGGTAAGCACAGTAAACCTAGACTAGACCTAGGATTAGACGGACTTTTAAATATAGCTGTCGGAACACACCAATAGATGAATGGCGACATATTTGTAACTTGAGATTGGTAGCTAGCCAGGCTGACTTAAAAAGGCGCTACCGCCATACTATAGTTTCATCACGGTATTTTCCTTCACCGAAAGCCCTGACTCAGTTGCTAGAATTCAAACCTATGTCCATCTACACGGTGTCCAAACACGCTATCAATTAAGTATAAATTATAAAACAAAGTAAGATATTCTTTGAATAAGTAAACAAGAACGAAACGAACGCGCGCTTTCGCTCCCCTTCAATCACTTAGCTTATCCCTTAAGGGTAAGAGCTAATAATTGACTCCTGCCGCTCTCACACTTCTCATGATTAATGAAAAAAGGCAGTTTAATTATTAAATTCAGAAAAGTGGAGCACTTGTATAGGAAAATAATATTGGTGAAATTTATGAATTTGAATTTATTGACTTATCAATTATAAGAATCAATATTTCCTGGTGCCAGGTATTCATGGCAATCACGTATTTTATCTGGATTTATTACGGGTTGCTTCTTTTCACCCAACGACATTATAGAACGTTAGTTATGTCTTTTAAATTGTATTATTATTGAAAAGCGCCACATTATTTAGATAGACAAGCTTTGTTGGCGATTCTGAATGTCTTTTTTTTAATGTCAAAAGGCGGCAAACGAACAGGTGGGTCACCTGATGTTAAGTGATCACCACCGTCCATAGACACTAGCAACACCGGGGGAGTCGCAAGTGCGTTGCCAGCCTGTTTAGGGAAAGGAGGTGGAACTCCGGCGCTCTCACTGACCGAACGAAACGCATCAATGCAAACATAGTTACTTCACGTCGGTGTTCTGTGAGAGGGTGGTCCTACCCCGGACGAGCCGACCCAGTCATGCTGAAACTAGTAATAGCTAAAACGTGGCTCTACCACCTTCAATGAATTCACTAAAATTTGCGCTTTACCGCATGTTTAATGGAGTGGTTATCTCTGTTGTTCTGAAGAACTTTTTGATATGATGTCGTCATCGCCCATACGCACCTGCTATCTCTGGCTGGTTGCTTATCCGCATAATATAAAACTTACCAAAAAAACGACAACCCTAAAATAAATTTGAACACGCCCTTCAAGGTTGGCAATACAATACTAATAATCCTGGCGTTACATTTGCCTATAGGCGATGGTAACAATTTAACATCAGATGGACCGTCTACCTGTTTGTAAAAAATAATACTCTGATAATTGCTCTATTTGCTAGTGATAGTCTCGTCAAAATCAATCCATCATCTTCGAATATACCGTTTCCAAAATAAGTCCCGATAAACCACAGACAAATTAATTTACATTTATAGTTTAATTAATGTAAAAAAACACGGCCTACGTGTTAATGCGAATGGTCTGGATTATATTTTAAAGCAATTCGTAGAAATTGCGTGCTCGTGTATGTTTATCAAGGTTAGTTAGTAAAAGCCAAAAAAATTAGTGCCAACAGGGTTTACATGAGTTAATTTTGTAATATTTACTTGATAAATGAGGTTAAGAACGTGTCAAAAGTTAACAAATTTGCTTACTTATTAAAAGAACTTGAGTTATTTTATATTCGCGAGTACTATCGAGTATTAAAATACCTAAATTGTACTGAAGTATTCAAAACTAAATACTTAAGAAGGAAACAGCATTTTAACCGATATATAAAAAGTATTTTAGTGTAGTAAAAATACATCCTAACTGATGTTATTATAAATGTGAATATAAGTTTGTTTTTCACTCCTTACTTGCTTAACCTATAATCATCAAATTTTGCACAAACACAGTATTAAATATATCAATAGAAAAAAAAAACAGAATATTATGTATTGTTGTTAAATTCTGATAATATTACAAAACTGTCTTTCATAAAACTAAGAATATTACCCTCAATCAATGCCAATATTTGAGCAATAAAATTTGTCATCATACGCTTACATTAAACTTATTTATATTACAAAATTGTACAGCATTTGGCTACAGTATCGTACGGCGATAAATTCACAGAGAAGCTTCCTAAAGATATACGGATTAGACACATTCCGCAACATCATGAGAAACTGCTGTTGTGGAAGTACGAAATCTTTGGAATTTTATGCTCGAGTTTGCTGTTTCACTCCTAATCTAATGTTCATAAATTCTGCTAAAACTTTAAACATTATGTTTCGAAATAAAAATGAATGTTTGCAGAAAAACAAACCATAATATTATTTTATTGTAATATATTAATGTCACATGGAGATGAAAAAAATTGAGATTTCATCAAATCTTTAGAAACTGGATACTCAGTTCAAAGAAGATTTTAAAATAACAACTATGTACAATGTCCCTAAAGAAAGTAAGACGTTCTTTAACTGTTTTATGAGAACAGATGAAGTTGTTTGGATATTAAAAGTAGGTACTTATTTAGTAAAAACCGTGCAGTATTAAAGGCAGAGCAAATTCAAAAGTAATTTAATGAAAGAGAAAGGTTGAGCTGATATTTTTAAAAACAAAAATGATATTTTTGCATGCTAGCTCCTTGCGCTATTCCTTATCACAAGTCTAACCTTTTTTTTAACGTGGAGAGAAAATCCATCATGGACTGTCAGGCCCCCGGACCTGAGCTGAGTCGACCACCACCTCCGTGCTGGGACGCTGCTGCCGGTGCCTTTCGGCGACTTTAACCGACTAAAACTCCACGACAACCTACGCCGCACTATGGGTGCGTCTCGGGGTTACGTGAGCAAGCTCCGCTACACCCCCGGTGGCAGGTGTTTCCCACGCCACACCCGGCTGAAGCAGCCCGGTTTCGAGACTGCCTCTCAGCCCGCCGAACCCGTCCAATGGGAGTCCAGGGCCCCCACCCCTTTCCCCCCCCCCCCGGTGGCAGGTGTTTCCCACGCCACACCCGGCTGAAGCAGCCCGGTTTCGAGACTGCCTCTCAGCCCGCCGAACCCGTCCAATGGGAGTCCAGGGCCCCCACCCCTTTCCCCCTGGGCTCGGCCGGCAGCAGAGAGGTTAAGCCGCTCCGCCACCGTCCCGCGGTTGATTTTTTGTCGAGGTTTACTCCTCATCCACCTTAGCCTTCCTGAAGGACCTTCCAGCCTATACTAGCCTACACCCCCTCACTTAAATTCCACCCCCTATCCTACCTAACCCTAATTTAAACCTATCCCTACAGACCTACTCCTAGCCCTAACCTTACCTACCTAACGCTACAACCTCCCTCCCTTACTTCACCTGGGACGTCCTTCAGGGTGGCCTTTGGTGGAATTGTCCACCGCCTCTCCTTCTTCCGTGTCCGAGTCCGCGTCAACGTGTCGTTGTTGCCGTGCCATCCCTCTTTCGTTGCCTTTCCGCCTCTTCCTTTTGTGACATAAGGGCCTCATAAAATGAAAGGACCGCGGTCCAGGCCGTCTCCTCCCGAACCATGGATTGCACCACAGCTGGTAGGGTAAGGTCAGAGCCAGTCACTACCACGAGCCCTGCACGCTCTGTGGACCATGCTGGGTATTCCTCAATCGTGTGTTGGGTTGTGTCCATATCACACTCCTGGCAGTGGTGACATGTAGTTGTCATTTCTTTTCTGGCTATGTTGTGCAAATATAGCCCAAAACAGCCATGATTTGTCAATATCTGGACAAAAAGTAAGTGGTCCATGCTGCCGTTCCATCCACTCTCTAAACACAGGGCGAATTGCTTCAACCATTCTGAATCCGGCTGTCGGTGAGGCTCGATTGTCCATCCAGATTTGAAGCACACATTCTTTAAGGTGTAATCTGAATATCTCTTTTTCTCTGAGCGTAGTTACCACTCCCCTGGCAGTTCATTCCGATTGCCAGCAAAAGACAAGTCTAACCTAACCGAAAATTTGGCAATCTTCATGACGTTCATATTTTTGTTACAACAGTTCAGGGATTTGGTCAATACTCTTACTTTCTTTAGGGACAACACCCTACAGAGTTATTATTTTAACATAATCCGTGAATTAATTATCTAATTTAGGCATGTGATCAAAAGTCTATTTTTATATATATCCCTGCGACATGTGGTGTTTAAAGACATCCAAAGTGCGACATCATAATGAGTGACACCGTTTTTAGATGAGGAATAGAATTTACAAAATCAAGTACATATAGTATGGTGAGATCAAATATAGAAGACCACCATAAAACTGTAAAAAATTCTGAATCCCCAATTCAAGGTTCATCAACACAAACTTAGAATTAAATGTAATTATTCATAGGTATTCATAGCTCCGTTGCAAACTTAGACAAGTTTGACGTTCTCTAAGCAAGTTACACGAAATTCAAACATGAATATGTGGACGAACTTCGAGGAAGTAAATTAAATGTTTCACGGAGCCACAAACAACCATAGTTAGACAGATTATAGGGGTCTAAATATTTATTTTTTAACATTACAATTCTTCGCTCTCACTCTCTCTATTACTAGATTCAGGTGTAACTTTTTCAGGTACACTCGGACAAATAAAATCAAACGTTTTTTGTTCCAGTTAGACGTGGTAGCTGCCTATATATTCCCGGCGAAAGGGCAAAGTAACGTCTACTATAATATTTAATGATGGATTTCTGCAAAGTAACGCCTTCTTCAATCAAATATCTAATTCCTGTTATTATTTTAATATCTGTGATTTTTTTATTTGCACTACTCATAGTAATTTTTTCGTTCAACAATACCGCTAGTGAGTTGGAAGAAAACGCCTTGTTTGTAGTGTTTTAGGACATTAACCAATAAAATATTAAATTTGGCGCCATCTATGAATGTTTGTGAAAAAATCATATTTATGTTATTATTTTAAATGAAAGTCACGAACAAAAAATTATCCATATTAATTATGTGTATTTATTAATTCAATAGCAAAAAAAAATAAAAAGAAGATGTGGTGCGGTGGGACACCAGGTAGGAACGAAGTTCCTTCGGCTAATGGAGAATCGACACAATTTACAAAAAAAAAATGCAAGAAAGAAGGAGAAAAAAATAAAACCAATGTAGAATCGACACAATTTGCAGAAAAAAATGCAATTAAATTAATTCAACGATTAATTTCACCGAGAATTCGAAAGAAAGAAGGAGAAAGAGAAAGGTATTATACACTACTCGCTTGTGTATACGACTGTCGCGCCTACGCACGTCTCATTTAACGGTTTTATTCCACGCACTTTTTCTTATGGTTTTACTATCACATTTTTTTCAGTTCGGTCGCGCAGCAAAATCCCTATCTCATCCAAGCCTGCCGTAAGGAACTTCGTTCCAATAGTTTGTTTTATATTATAATCCATATAGTATGGTTATGCAAATATTAATTCTAAATTCTATGAGAATAATAATCAATAGTCCAATTGATTCCTTTACGATAATACAATACCCAATCCCTACAGGGAGCAGTCAATATTACCATACTAAATTTGACAGAGTATAACTCCAAGAGTTATAAAATATTATATGATTTGTTCGACCATTACGACACGAAATACAAATTAGGAAGCGTCTGTAACAAGTAAATAAGTAAACAAAAGAAAAACATTCAACGCGAAGGAAAACAGAAAACAATGTAGGCAAACAACTACTTAAACTAAATTCTTTATAAACATGAAGAAAATACCTTCGAAGTTACCCTTAGAGACGTCATAACCTTTGTATTATTAACGAGCATTTGTTTGATATTTTTTCCAATAATGTTTTTCAATCAATATAGGGAATAAAATTGTATATATAAATTCATGTATGACCTCTGTTAAAATGGTTGAGTATTGAGTGTAAAAACCAAAAACTGATTGTATATTGTGTTACACAATACGTATAATCAGCCAGTCGGTCAGGAAAACCGATAAACGCTCTGAAGGTACTGTGACTATTTATCCGGGCAGAGCTTCGCCTTACAATAACTTCCACATAGGAGTGCGTGCAGATCAGCGACATCTTGCCCTTTATATGCCGAACTCCCACCAATGTAGTCTCATACCGGGGTGAATAATGAACAGGTATCTTCAACCAATAGCGTTCGAGCTCATTAGTAACACGGTAAATAGCGCGGTATCGCAGGTCAATAGTGGTTTCCGGGTGGCGTAGTCTCGCCTCTCGGGTGTGCAGTACCGGACGTAGTCATTAACAATTGTTTTAGACGCGCAATTCGATAAAGTCTGTCATAAATACAAGTGACTTGGCTGAAGCGCAGGAGGACGCGAATTTCAAAATGTAGTTTTCATAGCATCACTCATGTTAACGTAATTTTAAAATAGTACAGAGAAAACGAAGGCGTATAGTAAAGGCGTTTGTAAGAATTTTTCTTTAGAAGTATTATCCTCACTAATATTAGAGACTAGCTGCTGTCCGCGCCTTCGTCCGCGTGGACTAGGTACTTTGGGCTAACGCTAACTTTAACTCGCCACTTCGTTTACCTAGAAGGAGAAAATATTTTTAAATAATACGTACGTTAACCCCGACTTTCTAAACTTTCTTCATTGGTGTTCCACTCCTATTGGTCTTATATGGCCTATAGGATTCCCTGATAAATTAACTATCTAACACTGAAATAATATTTCAAATCGGACCAGTAGTTTTTGAGATTAGCGCATTCAAGCGAACAAACTTTTCGGCTTTATAATATTAATAAAAATAAAATACAGATACAGGGTCTATTCAAACCTGAAATATTATTCGTTATATTTAAATAACGTAGAAAGCCATTGAGGACCAAAGTCCTCGAACAGATTTAATTAAAATTGCCGTTAACGAAAGTAAACTCGTCGAAATGTATAGTCGTATTCATTAAAATTAATTTTATTACTTTTCATAATATAAAAATGTTATACATGGTTTTTTTTTTTGATACATTATAGTTTTTAGTATTTCACGACAATGTCACATGGTATGTTCATACATATTATATGATTTTGTTATGTGTTATAAGGTGGGGTAATAGTTTAGGTCTAGATAGGGACTAACTCTGAATTCCAGCTGCTAGAATACACCTTTAGGTGCTGAAATTAATAATAAATATTACTTGAAAGGTAAAGAGCTGTCCTTATCGTGCTAACTACAATACTCGATTAAAACACTTTAAATTAATATCGTTGGAAAGTAGTCGAAAGATCTTGGATCGTCTTTTACTATATAAGCTTGCTAATGGAGTTGTTGAGATCCTGGACGTATTAAATTAACTAAACTTAAATGTTCCTAGAAAGGTTCCACGATACCCGATTCAGACTGTTTTTTCAAAAATGTTTTTACCAACAAACATCTGTTCACCTCTCAATCGTATGAAACAGTTGTATAATGACTATGATATTGACATCTTTAATTGCTCATTCAGTAAATATCGCTCAGATCTGTTTAAATTATATGCGTGTTGAATTTATGTTAAATTATAATTTTCATTCTAATTATTTTGTTAAGATAGTGCTAAAATAAAATACGGCGCAAAATCTCCACATCTGTAAAGATGCTTCACACTGTCCTGAACTTATGGGTTATTAGATGTAATATTTCGTGATTGAGAGCGTCGTTGATGTACCAAAGATGTAATAAATAAATAAATAAAAGAAATCAGTAAAATAATCATAGAGATAAAATTAACAACCCGAGTACAATATATACCAAGCTATCTTGACACACTATCCATCGCCGGTCGCCGCTGTCATACCGGCCTGCGAAAAGCTGGATATTTATAGGCTGATACCGAAACGGGACCCGCAGAAGCGAATCACGATTACAGGCTTTTTTGCCGTATACATGGTGGTTGCGACACAGTCAGGTTGTAAAACCCAACCACCCCGCATTCGCCATTGCCTCGTTCGTTATTCAGTAGGGTGCACCACGTGTAGGTGAGGTTGGCTCAAGTCTTATGATGTTATTCGACACCCCTTACACCCTAAATTGACGGACGCCACCTTGACACATTTTACTAAAACTTATTTGCGGTAACATACTATCCCTAGTTTTGTAACAAACAACGATGTATAATTATTGAATAGTTCGACTGAAGAAAAAGAGGTAAGTATTTTACTAAAATAATTTTAACGGAATATTACTTATTCTTAGATTTTAAGATAATATTAAGTAATGACCTGATGATGAACTATGATACGTTGAGCTTAGAAAGTTTAGGCTTTCCATAGGATTTTAAGGTACGTCAATCGATCCAGTATTCGAACATGAAAATTCCAGTATTGACTTCCAAACCATACCTTTTTAAGTCACATTACAAATTGTTAGCACCCACCTCCGGTGCCGCTGCATCACATTCAAAAGACGAGACTACAACACGACCGGAACATTGATATTAGCGCCACCATATTATAAATATACATCGACACCAGCACCAACATATTAGAGATACACATTGATACTAGCGCCACCATATTAGAGAGACACATTAACACTAGGGCCACCATATTAAAGAAGCATAAATAAGAATTATTAATATTATATAGATTTTAATAGGACTTAAATAAGAATGGATATCATTATATAGAATTGAATCATTAGTTTGATCATTATTAATAATAGTATATTCTTTGACTTCATAGTTCGGCCATGAAAGGCAAGATGTCGCTGATCTACATTTCGAAACAGATTACTAACCATATTAGAGATACATAAATAAGGATAATTATATAAAATTGTTGTATAGCTGAAATAACATTAATTTGTTCATACTTAATTATTTTTGTGTTACTTAAATTATTTTGCGGAATTATGTATAATTAGTAATAGCTTTGACTTATATAGATGGGCCTTTAAAAGGCAGGATGTTGGTGATATCTACGCAGTCTTATTGTGTACAAAGTATTGTAAGGTGAAGCTCTGCCCAAATAAATAGTGACAGTATCTACGAAGTATTTATTGGCATACCTGACTGCATCGACTCTATACGTGATTAGTGTAACAAAATGGAAATAATTTATGAATTAAAAAAACAAAACACAAACCAGACGATATCTATCTAAACACGGCACATACCACACACAAGAGCCATAAATCGCTACCAGCGTATCCAAAGATCACGCACCTTTTTGCCGGCCTGAGCGTAGTGGCTTTTTCTCATGCAAAATATATAAGTAGGTATGTACGTCGCACGCGACCCGACGCCGCGTCGATTTATATCAAAAGGAACAATACGAAACAATAAAAAATGCTGAGCGTGTGAACGTTGGTCGTGCTCCTATCGCGTGCCCTTCCGGTAATAAGGACCTAGAGGGCGGGGAGGATATTTTACTGTTGTATATAATTTCTATATTCCAAATGGATTGTTATTTTTTTATATTGAACTAGCGGGCCCGGCGGACGTTGTCCTGCCTGCACAACGTCCAATTGTGAATCTAAACCATTCCCGAATCCACTCGAATAGGCACACAAAATGTCATCAAAATCGGCCCAGTCATTTAGGAGGAGTTCAGTGACATACACACGTACAGAAGAAATTTATATATAAAAGATGAAGCTGTTTTCATCATACAACAATATTCGTAACTAATGTACTGTAAAATCCATTTACACAAGAATGGAAAGTTTCTTTTTATTTTAAGTGAAGAATATGTAAATTCTTGAATAAGTTGTTTGATGCAATTTTGAAGCTAACACACCTCATTAGCTCCTTTATTATTATGTAGATGTTTTTACTCTTTCGTGTAAAAACTACTGAACAGATTTGATGAAACTATACATCGGAATGACATTTATAAAGGTATAGTTGAAATATAGCCATAATTGTGAAAGTATTCTGCCAGTTGTGAGCTATATCGGCGACGTTGTACAAACCGTTACCGTCTTTTACAAAAACTTAAATACACGTTTAACACTTGTTTAATAAAACTTTGATCACAAAAAAGTACCTTATCATTATTTAGAGATAGACACTGTTTACATTTAAACACTTTCAAACGCTGAGGTAAGTTGACAGTTCTTATTTTATCGTTGTGATTTATTGTATTTCTATTTGTCGGTAAAAGACGTGTGTTTACACCCTTATGCGCTGGTTAGGACTGTATGAAGAATGTTGTATAAAATTAAATATAAAAATTCACTCAAACTCGTGTTTAATAAAATTAAATTACGTGTGCACTGTACAAAGATCGGAAGCGAACGGGGTGTATGGAACGCCGCGACCCTCCAACCACATCCGACGCGGTGTTGCCAATACATTTTTAAAATATACAATTTATGTTGGTTCCCAACATGTTGCGACTTACAACAATGAAATACAATATTAATTTAAAAGTTAAATATGTTAGATTTTACAATATTAAGCCTTAGTAATAACTTATTTTATATTAAATTGTACAATAGCACATGAACTAAAAAAACCGTATTGTAAATAATGATACATGAACATTTCTTTATATTTATTTTAATCGCTACACTCTATCGGTAGTACACATACACGAGTAATGGAGCGGTTATGTGTTTTACCATTAGGTGTTCTTACTTCTACCGTTCGTACAATATTGTCTAAGCCTGGAAATACATTTGTTACTCTCGCCATAGGCCAGTACATAGGAGGAGTATTGTTGTCACATAAAATAACAAGTGAGCCTATGTCTATGTTAGGTAATACATTTTTCCACTTAGGTCTAAATTGCAACGTGTTCAAGTAATGTTTGTTCCACACTTTCCAAAAGGACTGTTGCATGTTGGTACAGATTTTCCAAAACTTAAGTCTACTTACATTAGTGTCAGAGACATCTTGTTCTGGGTATGAATTAAGTTCAGTGCCAATTAGAAAATGTGCAGGTGTAAGAAAGGTGTAATCATTCATGTCGTTAGACAACGGAATCAATGGCCTGCTATTTAATACTGCCTCTATCTGACACAATACAGTGTTTAGCTGTTCGTACGTTAATAATGCCCTTTGTACAACCCGCTTCAAATGATATTTAACACTTTTAACTCCGGCCTCCCAGAGTCCACCAAAAACTGGCGAATAACACGGTATGAAATGAAACTTTATGCCCTTTTTAGAAGCATAGGCCTGTACATGTGTTTGATGTTCTTGAGAACATTGTAACTTATAAAACTTATCTAGTTGATTCCTTGCACATTTGAAAGTCGATGCATTATCGCAGTATACGTCTGTAGGTAATCCTCGCCGTGAAATAAATCGTTTAAAACAGGCCAGAAATGTATCAGTTTTGATGTCAGATAGTAACTCTAAGTGTAATGCTTTAGTCACAAAACAAACGAAAACGCAAATGTAACCCGTCGATGTAATTGAGCGTCGCAACGTGGATTGTTTAACAGGTATAGGTCCTGCAAAATCTATACCGACTTTTTGAAATGGTCGACATGCATTGACTCTGTCCTGTGGTAAGGAACCCATTAATTGTTCTGAAACATTTTGTTTCAATTTCCAACAAATTGTACATTTATGAATAACTTTTTTT
This sequence comes from Antheraea pernyi, assembly GCA_015888305.1. Classification (NCBI taxonomy): domain Eukaryota; kingdom Metazoa; phylum Arthropoda; class Insecta; order Lepidoptera; family Saturniidae; genus Antheraea; species Antheraea pernyi. Next base: position 1,678,961 of record MU158729.1, on the reverse strand, counting down.
ATTTCTCTAATGGCACTTACAATCCAGTACCTTTGATTTATAGAAGACAAGGTAATCCTAGGTCCAGCATGAAGATTTTTTTCATGCTCATTTTTAATAATCAAATATGTAATACGCGAAGCCTTTGGAAGAATAATAGGATGTTTCTGATTGTAAGAAATAGACGCGTTATGTAAACGACCACCAACTCGGACCAGTCCCTTGTCATCAATAAACGGATATAGACCCTTTAAACTACTTGTAACTTTATTTTTACACTTTAAGGAACTAATATCATCCTTCATAAATGTTTGTTGTTCATATCTTATAATTAATAACAATGAATCATGTAATTCTGTACAAGTAACGAAGTTATGCTGCACCCTATTCGATTTTATGCGTGTATTATTACAAAAACGTAGGACATAAGCAAGAACTCTTTGCATTTTGTTTATGTTTGAATATTTATCTAAGCATTTTAAATTTAAATATGTATTGTTGAAAGAAGTACAAACCATGACATGAGAAAACTCTGAGTCCTGTTTAAGTTCAGGAAGGCTGTCAGGTATTGCTGTTGTAATAAGTGGTACCTTATACTCCCTGTTGTGAAGGAATTTCGGTGCCTCCCACCAAAGAGGATGATGCTCCAACTCGTGAGGCAGAATTCCTCTGCTCAAACAATCCGCAGGGTTGTCGTCGGAGTTTATATATGACCAAATGAATTGATTAGTTAATTCTGAAATTACCTTTACTCTGTTTGCCACGTAAGTTTTAAGCGTTGTTATATTAGTCTTTATCCAAGCTAAGACTATTTGAGACTATTTAAAACTGTATTGTCAATAGTCTTTTTTAATGATAAAGTATCATGCACTCTCTTTATAAGCTTTGCGAGCAATAAGGCAGCATTCAGCTCAAGCCGCGGTACTGTGAGTTGTTGAGTGAGCGGGTTAACTCGAGATTTTGAGCAGAGTAAAGATAGCTTTATGTTACCTGCTGAATCAGCCACGCGCAGAAAAATACAGCAACCATAAGCGATTTTGCTCGATGCGTCAGCAAATCCTAGCAATTGCAAGCATTGTGCATTTTGTAAATTGACATGCCGACTTAACGTTATGGGTTTCATAATTTTTAAACTCTCATAGAACTCAAACCACATTTCTTTTAGGTTACCTGTAAGCTTAGAATCCCAACTAATGCGGGATTTCCATAGTTTTTGCATGAAAACCTTGGCAATTACTATGAATGGTCCGGCTAAACCGAGTGGATCATAAAATTTACTAATGAAACTTAATACTTCTCTTTTTGTATTTGGCACTTTACTAGATAAATTTGGAGCAGACAAAATGAAGGAGTCAGATTTAATATTGTAATTTATACCTAGTGTTTTTATGAATAAGTTATCTTTTTGTAACTCAATTTCGTCAAAGTACTGATTTTCTATAGGGATATCATGTAAAATCTCAGCCTTATTAGATGACCATTTATGAAGTTGAAAACCTCCTATCTGTAAAAGTTTACATATTTGATTCTTGGACTCTATTAATGCTTCCAAGGAGTCATTTGTGGCTAGAATGTCATCAACATATGTCTGATTTCTTAATATGAATGATGCACTTGGAAAATCAGATTCATATTGCTTAGCTAGTTCAAGTAAACACCTTGTTGCTAAGTATGATGAGCTTTTAAGCCCATATGTAACTGTATTTAACTGAATGCACTGAAGGTTTTGATTCGGTGAGTCCCTCCAGAGAATGTTTTGTAAAGAACGGTATTCTGTTGATAATGATATCGCTCTGAACATATGTTTAATATCTGTTAGAACTACATATTGGTCTAATCGAAATAATGTAAGAATATCAAATAATTCTTTCTGAACTACTGGACCATTTAATAATAAATCATTTAGTGACACTTTTGTGTTTGTTTTCATTGAACCGTCAAACACTATCCTGCATTTAGTTGTCTTTTTATCCATGTTAACAACAGGATGGTGCGGTAAGAAATAAACTGGATCTGAGGATAAATTATATTCGCTAATATCTAACTTAGTACCATGACCAAGATCCAAATATTCACTTATAAAGCCTTTGTACATTTTCAACAAAATTGGATCTTTTTGGAGTCTTTTTTCTAAATTATGAAATCTTTGCAATGCAAAGTGTAATGAATCTCCCAGAACTTCATTGATAGAGTCAAGAGGCAATTTTAGAGGTAACGGAACTTCAAATTTATTATTATTAAGTTTTATATTTTCATTGAATAATTTTTCACATGTGTCATGTTCTGTAAGTCTCTCTGAGAATACTTCAGGTACGCTTTCAGTCTGCCAAAATTTGTTTAAACTTTTATCAAGCTCATTATCACATTTTGTGCAAAATAAAGATATATAAGGTTGTACTGCAAAGTTAGGAAGGTTACCCGCTACAATATGGCCGAGCTGAGTGTTGATTAGTGTAGGTGCAGACAGATGAGTTGCGCTGGATGATGACTGGATAACGAATGATGGGTCATGTGGCAGCAACACCTGGAAAAATATGTCAGCTCCTAATAATATATGTATATTGCTTGGCTCATAAAAGTTTTTGTCAGCAAGTGTGATGTTAGAAGGTAACTTAAAATTTGACAAATCAACCTTTTTATGTGGTAGCTTTGAAGTAATGTTGTCTAAAATGAAACAAGACACGTTGGTGGTAAAATTATTGACAAGAGAATGAATTTGAAGAGATACATATTTATTTAAATGATTAACTGTGTTTCCTATACCTATTACTCCTGACTTTACCATTTTTGGTTGTAACTGTAATAAATTTACAAGTTCAGTGGTAATAAATGAAATTTGAGCACCACTGTCCAGCAGTGCCTTTACATGCACTTCAGTACCATTGAGGGCAATGACCTTGACCCTAGCAGTAGGCAGAAGTACTTGTGTATTGGATATATTGGAAAACAATGTAACTGGATCCTGAGCTTTATCTTCATGCAATAATGTGTTATGCTTTTGTTTGCAGGTATTACATTTAAAGTGATACCTGCATGGTTGTTGATGTCTATTAAGACATATTTTGCACAACTTGTTTTCTATGACAAAAGCTAATCGTTCTGAAGCAGACATTAATTTGAATTTACCACAGGAAAATAGCTTGTGAGGACACTTACATAACAAGCATGATGATGCAGACGCAGTAGACCTTGCAGCTGGAGGACCTGCTTGCACGGCTGGAGTTCCACATGCCATTATTAAATGTTGTTTACCTTGACGAGGATGCTCCGAGTTTTCTAGTGCCGTGGCACGTTTCTCTAAAAATTCAATAAGATTTTGCACAGAGGGCTCCATGTCACGAACAAGCTGATATTCGTTATTACAGATAAAATCAAGTTTTCGCAATAACACACACAAAATGATAGGATCCCAGTAGTCTACATTACATTTTAAATTTCTTAATGCAGCTAATTGTTGTTTAACATTTGATACAAATTGCCTAATGTTTTGAGCAGTTGATTTTGTCAATAAGGGTAAATCTAACAAAGTATTTATGTGCTCATTTTTTATTTTATATTCATTATTGTATCTATCATTTAATAATTTAATACCTTCGTTGTAACTCTCCGAAACTAATGGTAAATTTTTAATTAAATCATATGGCTCACCCTTTAAAAAACTTTTTAAGTAATAAAACTTTTGTATATTTTCTAGACTTTGATTGTTACCTATTAAAGAATCAAAAAGTCCTATAAAAATTTTATACTCTGAATATTTTCCAGTAAACTCTGGTATAGATATCTCAGGTAATCTTGTTGGTATGATGTGAGGACGACAATGAGGCTCGTTTTGAATTGTTGTATTTTTTTCTAATAAATCCAACATCAGCATGATTTTGGCTAATGTTTGTGAATATTTTTCTTCTACTAATTCAGAATTTTCACTGTCGTTTGCATCCAGACCCATTATGCGATAATTATAGTTTTCATATCGTATAAAAAGTGATCTCAATCGTTCTTCTTTCACTTTTAGGTCTTCTTTTGAAAGTGATGGTAAAGATTGAATAGATTTGTCGAAGGTATTGTGTAATTTTGTTATTGAACCTTTTACGATACCTCTTTGTTTCACTAAGATGCTTAGTTTTGTTGAAACACCTGAATCTGATGCGGAGTCACTTTCACTTCTAGACATTTTTAAATATCTTAAAATGCGCCGCACGCTCCAATAATATAAAAACACTGCACTTTACACAACAATATAAAACGATGTAATGCGCACGAACTGTAAACGTATTGAATGACTGGCTGTGACTATAGATTGCATCAACAAAATGGCGGTGAATGTAGCCGACACCGCGCCGTCGTGAAGTTGCTGCGCTGGCGCCGCGCCTCGCCGTCCGCTGGGATGCACACGTTGTTATCACGTGACACAATGGCGCCACGGAAATTTTATTAAATGTAGACGAGTAGGTTTCGAACACGAAGGACCAATGTTTACACCCTTATGCGCTGGTTAGGACTGTATGAAGAATGTTGTATAAAATTAAATATAAAAATTCACTCAAACTCGTGTTTAATAAAATTAAATTACGTGTGCACTGTACAAAGATCGGAAGCGAACGGGGTGTATGGAACGCCGCGACCCTCCAACCACATCCGACGCGGTGTTGCCAATACATTTTTAAAATATACAATTTATGTTGGTTCCCAACAGTGTTTATAGTAAATAATTAATTTAGGAAGATGTGGATAAATTTTAGAGATTCACATCAGAACTACTACTATATGAGAATATTGACATTTGACAGTGTATTTAATCTGGGATTATACTGTTATTCCACTTTACATAGTTTGAAGCAATACACTGAACTAATATATTTCTTATTTTAACAATCACATCATTTACTTTTAAACAAAATATCAAAATAATAATTCCCAAATTTACTTAAAATAAATAAATTTTCTTAATGAAGATCTGAAAAAAAATTTTATTCAAAAATTAAATTTGCATATTATCTGTATGTAATGGAACACTTTTAAAATCATGGGATTATATTGAATGTATGCTATCCAGAAACGCTTGCATAGAAAAACTTAAACCAGACGTATAGTTAGAGACCATTTGGACACGCTTTTGTAATAAAGGACAGGAAAGTAACGGGCGATTACTAGTCTATACTTATATTATAAAGAGGTAAAGTTTGTGAGTTTTTGAAGTTGTAGGGGGTTATCTCTGGATTTCTTAAACCAATTTTGAAAATGATTTCACCAATAGAAAGCCACGTCATTTGTGAGTGTCATATAATATCGTATATAATAACCCAAAAAATGAAAAGACTTTTTTGTGGTAATCGGATTGGCAAAGGAAGTCTGAGAGAAAACGATCGAATGAAAACGTTTCTTACGAACGCTGCCTTAACGATGAGAGATATACGATTGAGTTCTAGAGAAAAGTTATAGAGCTTGATAATTCCTACAAAAAAGTCAGAAATGAAAAAAATATGACAATCTAGTTTTAAAGTAAACTTTGCGTAGTAGGTTCTTTTACACGTATTAAATTATACATACAGTCTTCGCTAATCTTTTTGACCGCTCTGAATACAGAGTTGCTCAGAATACAAATTTAGATATTTATAAATACGTATTATATTTATGTATATAAAATCAAGACAATTAAATGATAAATAATGCTAATTTTAGATTCCTCTAATTTTATTTTAACCTTGTTTTTTATTAAATTATAAATTACTAGCTGTGCCCGCGATTTCATATGCGTGGAACATGATGTAAAGAACAGTTATTAATAAAGTCATCTGAACGTATTAAGTCCATTTATTTATCTACTTTTCACTCGTACTTACGCCGTGTCGTCATTAAAATTACAATAACTTTTGATAGCGTGGACCGATTTTAATGAAATAAAGACTAAGTTATTCTCGCAGATATGCTTTATGATTTTCTCGGTGTGGTTTTATTGTGAACCCTGTCAGTACTTTAACAGTGATGCGTGTTCATACAAACAGACAGACATTTCTAAAAATGTTTGTTAGATACTTTATTACTTATTCCTACACATCTACAACATGTTTGTTTACGAAGATCGAAAAATTATAGACACGTTAGATTTAGATTCTTATTATGTGTATAGATATTACGCGCAAGCCTGAACTTACGGCTATATTTAGGGGGCCTAAAAGACTGACTGGGTCTGTGCTAGTAGTGTTCAAAATAATTGGAACTTCAAACTTGCAGTATTTTAGCAAATTACTTTTTTAACACCTTGACTCCCAACAATGAGATATATTGTAGTTTGTTCACTTACCCAGGAGACCCACTATGGGTTATCTCGTCCTTTTTTTGTTGCCATATTTGTACAGCTAGGAGCAAAGTCGCAATACATCATTGTAAATAGAGATCGGTGCCTTCAAAAATGAGAAAAAATAACCAAGTTTGGCTTACATGAACTTCTGTGTTGCAAATTAAAATATAACTGAAATAAAACACATTTTATCTTAGATGACAACTGATTATTATTGATGACATAAAACAATATATACAATATTTCTGATTCTATATTTAAAATATATAAGAAGGTTTCAGTTCGTAATATTCCTCCTCATCTAAATTACAACTCCTCAATCAGTCGACGTGGTGCACGTGTTTGACGTTGGCTGCGCCGTGGTTGAGATGTAATGGGAATTGGTGATACGGATGTTGATATTGGTAACGGCGATGTAGGTGTTGGGGATGAGGATGTGGAGGCTGGTAACGAGGATGTTGCCGGCGTAGTTGGTGGTAGTATTTTTACAGGTAAACTTGACAAAGGTGGATCGACAGGAGAGTTTATTGTGCATTTAAAAGGTTCAGCAAGGATTAGAGATGTTGGCAAAGGCAAAGCTCGAGTTCTAATATGATCAGCGTGTCTTCGCTTTTCCTCCCCACCAGGTGTAGAGACGATGTATGAGTATCTATGCTTACGGGCTCTCACAGTAGCAGGTTGCCATTTGTTCTCTTGTTTTGTTTTTATGTAAACATCTTCACCTGGATTGTAAGTTGGGTTAGAGCTCATAATATTTGCCTTCACCTGTTCATATTGTTGTTGTCTTCTTTTATCTGGCCGAATATTGGACAACAGACAATTTAGCTGTCGACCAAACATCTTTTGGGCAGGAGAGATACCCGTTGTTGTGTGTGGAGTGTTCCTGTATGTGAATAGAAATTCTAATAAATGTGGTTTAAGATCACTTCCATTGTTAGTATTCATTCTTGTCTTGAAAGTTCTTACCATTCTTTCCGCTAAACCATTAGTACGCGGATGATATGGAGACGATGTGATATGTAATATACCTTGATTCCTACAGTATTCTTTAAATTCGTAGGATGTGAATTGTGGTCCATTATCAGAGACAATTATTCGGGGCAAACCAAACGTGCAAAAGATTTTGTCTAATGTATAACAAAGACTCTTTGATGTTATGTTTTTCATAGGTCGTACTTCTATCCACTTTGATAGCGCATCGCATAAAATTAACCAGTAAGTACCTTCAAAAGGCCCTGCGAAATCAATATGAATCCTCTCCCATACTTCCTCTGGTATAGACCAGGAGAAAACTGGAAGCTCTGAATTACAAGGGCGATTCTCTTGACATTTATTGCATCTTTTAACAAATGTGTCAATGTCTTCATCAAGAGATGGCCACCAAACATAAAAACGTGAAAGCGCTTTCATAGCGGATATTCCAGGATGTCCCCTGTGAAGATATGTAAGAACTGATTTTCGAAGTTTTTCAGGTATAACCATTCTTCCTTGCCACATAATAATTTTGTTTTCAAGAGATAATTGGAAACGTTTTCTGTAATAAGGTTTTATGTTTTGATTATACTCAAGTTCTCGCCATCCTGTTTTTAAAAATGTGCAAACTTTTGAGAGAACAGTGTCCTTTGAAGTTTCCTCTCTCAGTTTTTCCTCTGATAATTGAAGATCAGCTATTCTAATCCCAAGAAGTTGTGTACTGATTTTATGAACAGCACCCTCAACCTTAGAAGGCTTTGTTTCGGGGTTTGGTAATCTCGAAAGGCAGTCAGCTAAAACGTTATTTATTCCTTTTTGATAGCAAATATTGTATTGATAGCTTCCAATTAATAAAGCCCATCTCACAAGTCTGTTATTAACCAATTTAGGTAAATTACGTTGTGTGCCTAGAATGTGAATTAATGGCTTATGATCCGTTATTAAAGTGAAGTTGGTGCCTCTTAAATATTGATCGAACTTTTTAATTCCAAATAATATGGCTAAGGCTTCACGGTCTATGACAGAGTACTTACTTTCAGCAGGGCGGAGTTTTCTTGAAGCAAAAGCTATTGGTTGTTCGATACTTT